>CM052165.1:1903824-1927450 GCA_028455555.1 Augochlorella aurata
GAATAGTTTCTCCATTCTTTCTATAAAAACGTAATTATTTCACGCTACGATATTGATACTATTACGAGATATTTCTCTTACAAACATTATAATGATTCCTTAATTTCAAATGTGATCAATTGTTTCAATTTTCTTCCATTGAGTTCTTAGCAGCGTTCGAAGTTAATAAAAAATTACATCAAACCGGGGACTATTTTACTGCATTTACATTGACTGACCTATTCTACTGGCGCGTAACAATTGTTCTATACTGTGCATTTATTTGGCTGATCACATTTTACAGTTACCATTTTACAGTTAGATAGGAATATTTTAACTAAAAATAGTCGTAACCAATAAATCTTCGATTTTACTTTCACAGTACGTTGAATTGTATTTCCAGCTCCACATAATGGAATATTGTTGACGTGACTCGTTTAACGAGAAACTTATGGAGAAATCGTTCTGGAAATTATCCAATTCATAAATCGTGAGAATTTACTATTCGAGCATAGACTGACCTATTCTACGTATAAGCAAGAAATGTATCTCGTGATAAAATTATTTATTTTATTGAACGGGGAAGTTCGCTGTAAATTATCGAGTTTCTAGGATGCCGGCATGTGCTAGTACAAACAGCCTAGTCATCATGCCTTATTCAGTCTGTGGTTGAGCTATATGCGCACATAAGTAAATGTAGACGGGTATGCAACTGACCAGGAAACTGCAATTGAACCTGTTTCGGTCTGACGAGTGGAATAGGACTTGTACTGACACGACAAGTGAAATAGAGTAGCTCGCGACAGGTAAGTGATACTGTATATGCAACTGGTCAGCCAAATGGAATAGCATAGGCGACACTTAGTTGAAAATGTAGAATACGGCGAAGATCTGAAGTCACATGGCGGAGACGCTGGGCCGCATGAACATACACTCAGATATTTGTAAAACAATATTTGTAAAGCAATATTTATAAAACAATATTTATAAAAGAAATACTTAAATAAATATTGCCGTTTCCGTAAATTCTGCCTTTTATAATCAAAAGATACTACACTTTCACTAAAACAAATATGCACAATTTAAATTAAACTAATTTTATCCGTCACATATCAGGAACCAGAATTACACCAATGAATATGTCTATTAAAAAGCCCAAAATAAACGACAAAAGAAATATAAATTATCAAAGAGAACGTAAACTTGCCACAAAACCCTCGGTGTAGAAACAATAAATTTGATTCGTAGCATATTCCTGGAACGTAAATATAAAGGAACGACCACTGGCCAGTAAGTTTTCACGATATACGAATTGGACGATCGCCAAACCGGTTTCTCCATAAGATCCTCGTTTCGGTAGAAGTATCACCAATTCCTCGATGTGCCGAACAGGAAAGAAAACACAATACAAAACAATGACAAAGCTCGCGAGGTTACTACTTTTCGTGTTTATTGGAGCAGCAGCCCTGTCGCCGTTCTTGAAGTTTCTTTCCTAGGATCCGGAGTGATGTAAGGCACTGTCGGGTATTGCTCTCGAGGTATCGAGGACTATCAGCAACAGTTACAAGTTGCACCGTTAATCTTCGGGGCTGATATCTTGTCAGACAATGGCTGCTCGTTTTCGAGCGACTGAATATATACAAAGTGGCCGCGCGGCAAAGTCGGCTGGCGCATTCGAAAGAGAAGTCGAGAAGCTTCCAGTGGAAAACATCGCGGTTACTATAAAAGAAAAGCAGGTTAGTATCCGCCTGGGAATAGTTCGGTGGTTGGGTTCCGCCCTTATCCTTTCGAGTACGTATGCGCCATTTGCTTGAACCTTACAGAATAACGAGCATCCTTCATAGGCAACGTTTCTACCGCGTCGATTCGCATTCACCCAATGAATGCGTCTTGGAATGCTACATTCATGTGCATTCTGCGTTCCTAAAACGATACGAGGTCGCAGGCGGCTGGGTCGTTTGCGTTGAACTTTCCATTAATTGGCTATTCGGACCGACAATTGTCTTAATTAATTGCGGACTTAATTTTGCTCGCTAGATTGTTGCTGAAAATGATTTTTAATACTCGATAAGTCATTGTACACGATATTTTAAAAAATTGTGTCGCATGTAGGGATAAACTGTAGCAAATACTTTTTTAAATATTCTTAATAACTTAACAATATACAATAGTTTTAAAAAATGTTTTAATCAAATAGTAATGGACTGTATGAAATATATTTGAAAAGGATGTTTATAGTCTATCGAATCACTGTACATAATAGCTTTGAAAATTGAATCGTGTTAAAGTAGACTCTATGAAATATTTTTGAAAATAAATTTTTCCATTTTACAATATGTGGAACAGAAAGATATGTAAACAAAATATACTTAATAATCATTTCGTTCGTTAGTAGACAGGCTGCATAACACATTTCTATTATTTCCCGGTGTAAAATCTTTTTTGAAATAATTTTCAGTACCTACGCACTGCACAGAATATTTCTTGAAATACTAAAAGCTTTGTTAAAACATGACCAACCATTTGTTACTAATCTCCCAGAAAGGAATTAAATTACGTCGTAACTTCACATAAATTATAATACGCTGCAGATAGATTCGCAGCAGGCTACAGTGGGTGGTACTCACGAAAATACTGAGGTCACTCTCATTTCTGTGATATGACACGGAATTTCAGATTTATGATTCCGTCGCACAGAAACTGTCATTGTAAATTAATAATTGCGGTGATATAACGCTTCACACGGATTTATCTCATTATCAGTCTCATCTAAAATTACCGTGACAAACAAATTTCTGGCTGCACGCGTAAAAGCTTGAAATGTTTGATTATATGAAACATCCCTGTCTGCTGAGTATAATGGATAATTAAAAAATAGTAGTACAGATAAAAAATAGTTTCGAGTCTCATGACAGGAAATTTAATTTTTACGATTGAGTCGTGGGTGTAATACTTCAACGGAGTGTCATGTCATAATTTTTAAACATTTCTGAAAGAAATATTCTCAGCGTGTCTTTTAAAAAATAATAACTGTTCTTAATAAATATTTTATGTGTCTTACTTTATTCTCTAATTGAAACAAGCACATTAAATGACAATGAAATACATGACCATTTGAACTGCAATGTGTGAAAATGTTTGGAAGCACATTAAAATAATTAAAACATTCAATGATAATATATAGAATAAAATGAAATATAAATAAATTTTGGCTCGGAATCATATTAAAATGACTATAATATCACTCGAAATAATACAATTTTCTTTGTAAGAATTTTTAGTTGATTTCTTATGGCGAACATGCTAGAGGTGTTGCATCCTGCAGGGCTGTTGCTACAAAATGATCGCTTTCAACACTTCTTAGCGGTCATAGGGAAAGCAATGATCCTCGGTAGTGCAATTTGCAACCGGTAACGAGGATGTTGCGGTACCAGCGTCCCGGCAAGTTGGTTTTAGTTATCGGCTTTTAATTAATTTACTGATGCAGCGGCCGGTCACACACAACGTTCCACGGAACTACGAGCGTGAACTTGTGCAAGGTAATAGAATTCATAACATCGGACAAAACGATCTTAATCGACTCACCACAGGATGTTAATCGGTTTCGAAATATTGATAATACGGTGACTGCAGGGCCGTTACAATAGAGTAATTCACCTTGGCCGGAGGGGCACGATGAATGACCGTTTGATGACCTGCTGGTGACAGGCTATTAGGGAAATTATCGTTATCCTTGCTTTGTTCGAAAACGCGTTACGCGCTATTTTCTAAATAGATTAGAAGCAATCGAGTTTGTTGTATTTTAACCACGATTTCAACGCAACTCAATGAATGCTCTTCCATATTATCTCCATAATTCCGAGTTGCGCCAAATTTTATTTCGCCGACGAAAGATAAAGTGCAACGAATAAAATTTTATTAGGTAGCGTCGAATTGAAATCGAATAAAAATTAATGCAGCTAAAAATTTGTCTGAGTAAAATTTTATTCGAGTAAGAATTTATTGAATAAAGATCGTAGAATATAAAGCGCTTCTTCGTAGTTTATCGATTTCTACTTCTTCGAATTATTCGAATAAAATATTCGACTCGAAGCAATTCATTCGGATAATTATCTTAAATATTTATTCGAAATAATCAGAATAATGCCCCGATCTGTTACAATGTATCATTAAATGTGAGAGACTCTATCAGGTGCATGAAAAAGTATGTGTAAAGCAGATTGAATGAAACGATCATGAAATGATGCCGGCTATGAAAGTTTTTTAAGGAATTAATTAACTTTCACTGGAAAACTTCCCAAGAAAGAAAGCTAAGAAATATTTCTTCATAATCGTTATTCGTTATTTCGTTATAAAAATTTACACAGCATCAACAACAAAATTACTACGACGTTTATTTTTGTTATTATTGTCTCCATCATATTGTATTATAAATTACAATTATCATTGTTGTTAGTATATATATCATTATATTATATTACACGATATATTATGATTATTATTCTTGTTATTATATTATAAAAGTATTTGCCTTATATTAACATTATTATTTTTATTGTAACTGTTATTATTGATTAGCAGAGCGTATATAAAAACTGGAAAGTAATTACATCGCAGACGCGCCGTCGCCGGCCGATGTAAACGACAAAGAAACTTACGGCTGGGAACTTTTTAAATTATTGGCCCTGACAATTTGACATGCGCCAGTGTCTTTTAATATCATCCTTTGTGCATCGCGAAGTTTCTGGCGCAGGAGCCGGCGCGAATATTGATACCGAGATATTTCCCCGTTAACGCCGTGTACTCTTAATTATCATTTTGCTAATAAGTGTCTGCAAGGATGCGGAACTTTCCTTCGGAAGAACTTTTTTCCACATTAAGCTACGACCGGAACAGCGTACGGAACGTTGCGCTCCCTATATGCAATTAATGTGCAAAATTGAACGCCCCCGGTTTCTCTGCGATGACCCAGTTCCGCGCAATGGGGAATCGCCAAAGCGGAAGGGACAAGCGCAAGGAAATCCGTTGTTCGAAGGAATTGCCGCGAATTAAACGGCGTTCGATTAGGCGAGCGACGACCACCCTACATGCCACACTCGCCGCTAATTTTCGGTCGATGGAAACTCTCAAATCAAACTCAACATACAAACGCATTTTTCAACGCTTTGCATAACTGAACAAAATTGTTGGAAAATAAGACTGAAATGTATATAGCAGTAAATATGGGTTTAGTGTTTGTCTGACTACGTGATATCCTAATCTACTTGCGGCTGTTCCGATGAATCGTATTCTCATTCAAGTTCAATATGGATTGAAAATATGAGGAAGACAGGGAAGAGACTTGAAAAATGCCGCAATTACACATCGACGAACATATCTATTCAGGAATTATGAATGATCGAATAATGAATCTTTTTGACAAAAATCGTCAGAAAGAGCTTACTGGTTAATATGATTACAGAGCGTCCGCAATCACCATGAAAGTATATCGACCAGGCATTAGCATATCAGGATTATCATAGAACTGCCGAATTCGGTCAAAGTCGCCATCTCGGTGGATCCTGGGACCATATACATGCCTGGCGCGATGTTTATAGTGACAGAATTATGAGTGAATAGGAAGCCGTTTCCGAAGTTCGATCCCAACATCGAACTTCGAACCCTCCAGTCGTTCATTACTTGCCTTTCCTTCCCAGAAATTGCATCTTGAACACGTCGGAACAATTGTCGTCCTTCCGAGCACGTGTTGCCATAAACATCGCCGGAGTAATGAAATGAATACGTGGAACGTCCTTGGGATAAATCCAGACGTCGTCGTCGAGAAAGCTTACCTGATTGAAAATCTCTCTTTGTCATCCGAAAAGCTAATCTGAGAAGCAAGATTGGAATTCTGGTATGTGTGTCCGAATCGTTTTCAATAATCGAATTACATTTTATTGATACACTATGTTGAGCAAGTTCATAGCTAACATTGTAAACGATCCTGGTCATACTTATTTATATCTTTGTCATAAACCTCCGTTCTGGTTAGACAACGGAAGTAAATTATTCATGTTGTAACAGTAGTATTGAATGGACCATTACTTAATGAGATTAGAGAAACAAGCATATCTATCTTACACGGGACAGCTGCATATTTGTTCTCTTTTCAACTAAGGAAGTCCTAATCTCTTATCGCTGCGAAAGTGGTCGAATTTGTCTTGGTACAGTGATTTGTGAAAAGCTCAATGGAACCCTTGCGAATCAAGAAGAATGGGCAACGTTTCTTGCCTGAAAAATGAATCCCAATCACTCTCGGCTCGCGGAAGTGTTCCAAGAAATTCCTCCGCAAGTAGATCTGTCAGGTAACAGTCAGACCCAGTTGAAATTGAATTTTTCAACTTCTCCATCTATATACCAATCAAGAAAAAGCTACGTTTCTACCCTCTTGTATCCATTACTGCAATTTTATAATCTTTCGTACGATAATCGTAATGTTAAATTACATATAAAAAAATGTTCAACAACATGATTAAATTAATAATGTGACTAAAAATGATCTCTTCCGACGACATTCACTGACACGTCTATGTCATTTTTATAATAATAATAGTAGATCAATAATTAAACATTTCCGTTGCAATAAATAATAATAATTAACTAATCTGGTGTAAAAGTAATTTAAAAACGTCTGTAAAACTGTTACATTTAATAGTTGTTATTAATAATAAATGGGTAATAAGATACTCCTATAGAAAAGTTAAGGAATCAATTGTTCGATGCTTCCTACGAAATGATTGATTCCATTAAATGATTAATTCGCGAAATTTTCAAATAAACAAACGATTAAAAGAAAGTGGAAACTAAACACAATTTATTCACTCTATCTGTATCTTACCTGGAGAATCTGAAACGACCGAAATTATTCTGTGATTATTGTCGCAGAAGTGTCCCTGTAGTGTACTAAATAAAAGCAAGTAGAATAGGTAGCCCGCTGGTCAGACAATCGCAAAACTCGTTTTCCGCATAGTTCCCACTTCTCTATTTCTCCGCCAGAAGTGTTTAAACCGTGTTGGTCGCCAAATGATTAATTTCAAATCCAGAATCCGTGCACGTCTCGTGGAATTATGTCGGGAATAATATTTTTGCAATCAGCACGCCGTCTCGACGAGTGGGAAAAAATCTCTGGAGTGGCTTCCGTCGATTTGTATTCGTCGCCGGCTTCGAAATGGAAATCGGCTTCCTTATCGACGAGCAGTGATAAAAAAAAATCGATGAGGAGGAACGCCCCCCAGGAGACCGAGCCCGGACAACTTTCTTTCTAGTTTGCCGTTGGCAGGTGCGCGTTTTACCTCCGGGCGCGCAGCACGGTAGAGGGTAAAGCGTACCGCTGTTTACGATACCGTGCCGCAACAATGCCGAGACGTGTTCGCCGCGGGTTGTTACTCGCAGGTTGAAAAACGGGAAGGGCGGGAAGCGAGTAAGTTATAGACTGGTGACAACGACAAAGGCGAGAAGCACTTGGGGGACGCGTTTACACGTCGCCGCGATATCGCCACGGTGGAGCGGGACGTGTGTTTCACGTCGAACCTCGCTTTGTAGTTATCCTTCCATAAAGCATGTCTCGCGAAAATATTCAGGAAGCTAGCGGGAAAAATCAAGCCCCCGTATACTCTTCCCTAAACGCACTGCGGAACTCCCGTCACCTCAGATACATTTTCAATGCACGCACAAAATTCGGTGCCTGCATTTTCTACAGTTTTAAAATGTATTTTTAACCTCCGCATCTATAATGGTGACTTCGAGGCAAATTAACTCTGCAGCAAGTAATGGTAGCATTAATCCCTTGCACTCGAATGGCGACTCTGAGACGCCACTAAAAAAATTGGTACAATATTTTTCAAAATATTTGTAATAATATCAGATTCGTTTATATTAATCTTTATTTAAAGTTTGTTAATATTGTGAATGCTGTACTTGCGAATAGGCTAAATTTCATATGCATAAATCGCAATAAATCATATAAAATGGAAATCGTAAAACATGTTTTGGATTTCGAATTAAAATAGCTTCGAGTGCAAAGGGTTAATATCGATGCAGAGTCAGTTTGAAGTCGAGCCACCATTACTGATACAGAGCTAATTTGACCAGTAGCTATATTAAAAGAGAAGAACATTTTCAAAAGAATGATATGAAATTATTTTTAAAAAACTGCGTTGCTAATATGAGAACATTTTTAATTGTTACAATTCTTTTTTACTGGTTGCGCTGTTCGCGAAATTTTAGCTTGCTCGAGGCAAACATTTTTTTGAATTCACTGTGTACGACTTTTTACGTAAAAACTGAATGAAACGGTTGCAGGCTTGCAAATTTTTCAAATGAAAGCGTTGTATACAAATGCAGGTGTAATAACTTTCGCAAGTTGCTTTGCAGAGTTCATGCAGTGGAACAATGCAGCATTATGCTCGTTTCGGTATGGCATCTTTTGTTATACGAACATAACCTCAACGCGATACATGCATGTATCAGAAAGTATTCTCATTTCTCCGTACTTGTGTCTCCCGTTTCCTGTAACGATTTTCAACTTTCTATTGTTCCGAGATAAATTCGCAGCTGTTTTCAAAATGGACAGCGAACTGACCTAGTTTACTTATTTATATAAAACACCGTTAACGTCATTAGATCTCTGTATCTATGCATACAAAATATGTCTATGGTTTCATTTACTTGTACTACCACAATTTCTGTCTCTTATAGCAAATGGAAGCTATTCTATCGCCGAAAGTAGAAGTGACTAGTTTGTGATCAGACAGATAACATCGGACATTGGGGAGACAGAACGAGAAGAAAGAATATCGATGAAACATTTCTTAGTCAGCACAGTGATCAAAAGAAATCTATAGCATGTCTCCAACGGAGACATTCTCCTGTGAACCTCGAAAAAAGTATTCACCGAACGATTCTTTATTATAAAAACAATCGTGACATCTGAATAGAAGTGTTTCCCGGTATTTTTATTAAACCGGCGATGCTGTAAATACTTCGAGAGAAATTGTATTCTATCTCGTTCGTACCGTGTCAAAGATTCTGTGAAACTTTTGATGCTATTTTCCTCCGAAGTGTCAAACAAGTCACTTCTGTTTGCGTCGATACAATAAGTACGACTTCGCTGTCCGACTGCAGACAGGCGAATTCTCCTTTACACTGACCTATTCTACTTACGCGACGACGGCGCCACGATGCATAATACATTTTCTTTATCCGTGGGCAAACACATTTTTTGATATTCCCTCGTAGGAAAGTTCACAGGTGACCGAATTTCCATGCCCTCAAGTTCCACGCGCGATCCTTCCGCGCTGGATTTCACGGGCAGGTGATTCCC
The DNA here is from genome assembly GCA_028455555.1 of Augochlorella aurata. Taxonomy (NCBI): domain Eukaryota; kingdom Metazoa; phylum Arthropoda; class Insecta; order Hymenoptera; family Halictidae; genus Augochlorella; species Augochlorella aurata. The sequence goes on from CM052165.1 coordinate 1,913,165, forward strand.
TCCTGTCTCCGGGAACGAAAAGGGCTCCGACGTGAATACCCGTATCGCGTGGGATAATAGATGCGATATTTTCGGAAATTTCCGACCGCTGAATTTGAATGAAATAAAGGGTTGAAACGTGGGTAAACGAATGGAAATGCACAGGTCGGAAAAGCGCCGGGAAATAATCAAAGGATGCCTTGGAGAGGCTCGAAATTGCGTATCCAGGTTCTTTCGACTGCTCGAAAATCGTGAAAATTGCTGGCGGAAAAAGAAATCGCGATCTCAATAGAGCATTGACGAAAACATTCAGCGATCGAGTGTTCGATCAAAAATCCTGCGCATTTCGACAGACAATGGAATATAGTGCTGTCCTCCTTTCATCCATGTTTAAACATCGAAGCGAATATAAGCTTCGGTCGATCGAAACTCTCGAATCGAAGTGACGCTAATTTTTAAACAATTTTGAAAATTCATTCTCATTTTAATATATCCGAACAAACTGAATTTCACTATAATGTTTCGGATACGAAAGAATTCTAATGTCATCCCCTATGATCAATTTTAATTTTCTAATTTCGCTTTAATTAATTAAATTGCTTTGATTTTTCGAAAATTGTGGTGGTCGATTGTCAGCGATGAACGTGTTAAGATCGTTTATGATCTATTAATCCTTTTCAACTTAATTTTAAAGGTATTCCTTCTATTATAAAAATCTGTCACAAAAAAAAAATAATTCTAAAATATAGATTTCAAATTTCACTTTAACACGTATAATAAAATATTGACGGTCCCGAATCTGTAGAACAGCAGCGGATAGATCTCGATCACGATCTTAATACAGTATCGACAAAAAGATTGGTCGATTACGTATTCGATGAAAAATCCCGCGGACTTCGACAGACAATCGAAGCGTTAAGGAAAATCCGGTGGGGAAACCCATCAGCCACGCTATTTTTTCATCTTTTTTTCCAAACGCAAATTTTATCTGTTCACCGGCTATATTTCCTCCACGGACGTTTGAAAAAAGAAACGTTGTAAATGATTTTTTCCGAAATGGAAAAAAACGTTGCCGGCAACGATGAAAAACGAGCCCCGTGACTTTTGTTTTTGTACGGCTTCATCGAGTCCGGTGAGAAATTGAAATTCTGTATCATATAAGACTGATATACAGAGTGGCCCACGCATTGTGCGCCTTCTGTAACTTCCAATACATACAGTGAGCAACAAATTATTCAATACAAAAGTTGCGTGGTTTAAAGGGGCATAGTACAGAGCATTTTTTAAAAAAGGTGGAGCCGTTGCGGAGATTTGAAGGTCATCTTTCTTTTTCTTAAATGGAACATTTCTTATATAAAAATATGGAATTTTAAGTAAAAAAGTATTGATCTTAATTAACCATACTCCTAAGAGTTAACAATTTCGTTTTAGTTTTTCAAGATTTTGCAGATCAGTGGAAAATGAAGAAAATTTTCAAAAATAAAGAGAAATTACTTTTAAGCTATTAGGCTAATAAAGATCAATACTTTTTTACTCAGAACTCGATATTCTTCCATACTTTGATATGAAAAATATAGTATTCTATTTAGGGAGAAAAAATTGATCTCCAGAACGACTGTATCTCTAAAAAGATAAATGCACTACATGCTATGGCTCTTTAGATCACCCTGTATTTGCTGGATGTTGTTTTTCAATTGGTTTCTTATTGTTTCCTCCAACGTTTGACCCAGTTATTTTTCGTTGAAAAGCTTCGTAAGCGTTCCGTCAGTGGACCGACGAACTTCCGAAGAAAATTCACGAGACGTTACACTCCCTGTACCCCGGCAGGTGTCGACGTTTTCGTGAAATCTCGTGCTGAGTCGTTACATTTCCGATCGACCTGGCCCACTCTTGTAGTATCCCGCATTTACAGTCGATCCTATCTTTTTGGCTTCTATCTGGTCATGGTATTGTTCGCTTTGTCTGTCGTTTCGCAACTACGTACAGCCCTAACCGCGATGGAGAATCTTTCACTGCATTCTCGATGCTTGGATAACAATGAAAATTCTACCGCAACTGCTTTTTATACCGTTGGAGTCTATACGGAACAAACAATTCAATGTGCGAAGACAAATTTTGATTATTCAATACCGGGAATCATATTGGAGAGTATTTTGAACAAATTCATACTCTTCAACGAGACTGCAATAGCTGACTGATTAAGCATCGAGTCTGCAGAACTGTTTGTAATTTTATAAAATATCATTCTGACTGTCTGGAAGTATCTTCTAGAACCTTAGAGAGTCAGTAGAGTTGCTTTAACATCAATTTAAATGGCAATTAATGTTACTCATTATCTCTACCACTATATTTAAAAGTAATTTCAGTTTAGCCGTTGACTAGCCTGTTGACTCCCTGCGACGTAAGTCGTGGCCTCTATCATTTACGTCAAGTTTGAACAGCGTTAGCTCGGAGCAAACTTCGCACACTTGATTGCCTTCGAATCAGCTGCAAGTTACGTCCGACTCAATTTCGAGATAGTTTCACGCATTCGCGGAACTATTCGCAGAAAATCAATTGCAATAAACAAGTTCTAATTCTGGCAACTCGCGGTTCAATAGCCCGTTCTCTGTCAAACAGCAATAAGCAGTTAATTCCCCCCGGAAAGCCCGCAGCTTCATAGGTAGAATCCTAACGCAGTGCGGCCTCAGCAAGATGGTTACACCGTAATCAATCGATCCGCGCGTCGTTAAAATTCCGCAGGCGAGTTCCGTAACGAATCTCGCGACACGAACAACGTGAAACAGTTGCGAGCGTCGCGTGGCCGACATTTGTTCCGCGATACAACACATTTTTTCCGCGGACCCCGGGCCGACTCGTTCGCATGCAAGACGTCGGCCCGCGCAAGGTGTAAATAATGTAATATGCGAGCGTTTGCGATTCCGTTCGCGGCGGTGTAGAACTTGATAAAAACGGGCCGGTGTAATCGGTTGCTTCGTAAATATCAGTCGGATTAACGGCAAACACGGTGGGAAACGCGAGCGACGCCGTGTGAATACTGAGCGAGCGACGAACGCACGTTCGGCAAATGTTCCATGTAATTTCCGCGGCGGTTCGTTTGCTGCCCGGTCATATCGTTGATTTACAGGCTTACAAAGGCCGATTGTCTGCTGCGCGTCGACCGACATTCAAAACACCCGCGACGTTTTGCTGCATTATGGAACGTTGTAACTTTATCGTGTAACCGATTACGTGGCATTACGCGCGGCAAACGTCGAGGGCATTAATATTTTGCGGAACAAGCGACCGACACTCGTTACGACCAGTAAATATTTAACGGAACGAGCGGTTCCCCGAGCCGGCACTTCTGTTTAAAATTTTGTTGGTCCGTCGGTTTGTTTTCAAATATTGATTATGAGATAACCTTGCTGCTAATTAACGGAAGTTTCTCCTTCGGAATTGTAAATACGAAAGTATAGCTGGTATTTTCGTCCGACCGCTGGCTATGTTCTTCCACTTCCGATGTTTTCGTGCCACTTAACAGTTTCCGTAATATTGGCCGACGTCTTTCGCGCTATTGTACCAGTTGGCAGGAAGTCTAGCTTGTTGAAATGTAAACAGTAGAGTGGAGCTGTTATTTCTGCCTGACCACTGGCCGTACTTTTCTACTGTCCCCTCAGTGCTTTCGTAATTTTAGCAAATGTTTCGTGGATGTTTTCCTACTTGATATCAAGCTTTACGTAACGAAAACAGAAACACTAACTGTTACACAACAATCAGATACCGTCATAGAATAACAGTTATTTACTCGTCCAAAATATTTTTTCTTACGAATTATAATTGTGCATGACAGAAAAATTATTTTCGACGAGAAAAACCCTACATTGGTTGCTAGGAAGTGTTATGAATAATCGAAATAAAGTTTCCTTGCGAACAAATAAATAAATGAGATGGAAATAGAATTTCCCTTATCAACAATGCTTAATTTCGGTCGCTTATAATAATTATTTGTAAACAAAACATTTTTTTAACATATGGTTTATTGGAAAAACTTCGTTTCAGTTTGTGATCCATAACATCAACTTAAATAAACAACCATTGATTTTCTCTATAAAAATTTATCAAATGGCTGTTAGTTTTGGTCCTTGAACATAACTATAATCAGGAGAGTTTGGTTCGTCACTGTCGTCTCATCGAAATCAATCATATTCTACCTGTGCTATTCAGTTTGTGTCATTTCACGATCCCTGTAATTTTTGCAGAATTTTTTCGCTGAATATTTAATCATTTAATCATAAGCGTGCAGGGACATTCGTAATTTTGCCTCATCAAAGACAGTCGTTTCCTACACTTAATACTCGCTTTCAGTCGCATTACTGTTTCTACAACTGTGTCAAAATTTTTATAAATTTCAGCCCCTAGATGGAAAATGTCCGGTTATTAAAATGAATCGTGGTACATTTTTTCTTGTCTCACGAAGGCAGTCATGATCCACTTAATGCATTAAGTTTTATAAAAGCATTTATGAACGAGTTATAACACGTGTAGTACAATTTTATGCGATTACGAAACTATTAAGAAGGCAAAGTGAAGAGTTTCTCCATCGTCTGATAAAAGGCAGTCGTCTTCTACTTGATATATTCACTCCGCTGAACGAGCAAGCAGTCTCCGTAATTCAACGGAAATATTTGCCACGCACGTCTGACGAAACACAATCACATTCTACTTGCTCGCGAATTACCTCAATTTGAACGAGAGACTAATTGTCGCACGGGTTCGCGATAAAATTATAGCGTCCTGCTATCGTTTGGTCTGTAAATTATGCGAATTTTTTCCACAAAGACCGCATTCGTTTTACCGTAACACAGCGGAATACACAATCTACGGGGAAGCAATATTCGTAATGCGTGATAATTTAATCCGCCTCTCCACCGGAACGAAATCCTGGCCCGACAGAAGCATGAAATACGCGTGATTAAATCACGATTCGCTCGTTACCATACACGATAGAAATATTAACGTTTTATACGAATTACGATAAATCTGGCCGCAGCTTCCGTGTCGACGGTGATAAAACAATATGCGGTCGCTTCGAATTTATATTGAGCTACGAGCGATCAGCAAAATCTGTGTCCATTTAATTGTTCCGTTCCGCGGTCGCGCGATGACAACTTCATAAATTCATCTGTTAAAATCGCTGGTAAAAAATGAATAGCTTTCGTCGTTGCTACTGAAAAAGCATTGAATTTTTTCGCGAGCACAATTCCGATTGCCTTTTAAATAAAACTGGCAACGTTTTCATCGAAATCACTCGTGGAACAAAATAACGGTATAACATCTATGAAAATTCGCAATGAAGTTATGACTGCGGTTATGGCGTTTTTCCGGTGTTGCAGTGCGTAGTAACTTCCAGTGCTATTTGAATTGAGATGCTAATTCCATAGTTGACCAGCGTGTAAAGAACGGTTAATCATTGGAATGAATTTGTTGCACCCCGTTTAGCCCGCCGTTGTTTTAATTTGCGGAAGCGCCCGACTCTTTATTAGGTACACCGGAGTCCATTATGGTTTTAGTATGATTATCACACTGCGGAACTTTATGCAAATGCCCGGCATTTATTTACACAAACTGGAACAAGACTTCCTACGAAACTTCATTCCCGTGTCCGATTGAATGACAAAATGAAACTCCATTGAATTTCATTCGAGTGTTTACAGATTTTCGAAACTTTTAATTGGGTTGGATCAGGGAGGACGATGTAAAATGAATAGAATAATGGACGTTTAATCCAATTTCTCGTGCAATTGTATTTTCTTTGAGAATGGAACGTGATGTAAGATAATCTAGATAAATGGACGTTGAAATTCGTTATGGGTATAGTTCTGTGTATTAGGCTTGGCCTCGCTACTCTACGTCGCTTTCGGCAAACTTATATGAGAAACTCGGAGACATTGAACTATCGTTCAAATCGACAAGTGCTGTCCCTGTCGACAGAGTTTTCAAGTCTGGCTGGAAACTTCCGTGTGCTCGATACTTCGATTATGAGAAGTGAGGTGGCTAACGTGTGCAGGGAACAAGGTGAAAATATTGAAAATTGATCCGAGGGAGTTTCGCTATTGTGTCGAATTCGGACTTCTTACGAAGTGAAGATAAATTCTCGAATATTTATTCCCGGAAAATTTCATTCGAGAAGATATGATCTGACCGAGAATTTTACCAAGTTTTCTTGGAGCTCAGTTTCGCAACGCGATACTGAACGAAGTCGTGACACCGTATGCAATGTATGATACTAAATAGAAAGAATGCTACTAAACACGTCCAGTAATTTTTAAACTTTTTAACCAGTAAAGGTATTGATAAATAATGTCCACATACTTGTTTTCAATTTCTAGTTAATATTAAAATAACATATAAAATATAATAATATAAAATATAATATAATCATATAAAATATAATAATATAAAATATAATCATATAAAATAAAATAATATAAAATATAATCATATAAAATATAATCATATAAAATATAATCATATAAAATATAATCATATAAAATACAATCATATAAAATATAATCATAGAAAATATAATCATAGAAAACATAATCGTATAAAATATAATCATATAAAATATAATCATATAAAATGATCGAATAACTCAAATTTAATGGAAGTCCGACCACATAATTTTTTTCCCACCTGTATGATTAGTAGAATTTTGAAAAATACAATAATTGTCAATTTCCCAATTGTCTAAACATTGTCTCCACAAAACCATTGTGACTTGAATTTCCGTAGAGATGGCAGCATTTCTTGGAATATTAAGTTACTTGTTGACGAAGGAACGTAACGTTGAAAATTTTCATTTCCCTCGAAGATTTCTATTTGAGCCGGAAAAAATTCATGAGCGGCAAAAAAAGGTATTATTTCGCCGCGGACTTTTACATTCGTGGAATTTAAACGAAATCATGGGTGGCGAGGCGCAACAACGTTGTTTCGCGACGCAAACGCCGTAGAAAGGATTGCATTCATATGCGTTACGATGCGACGCACGCCGGGGAACGTGATGGATGCTTCTAGCTTCCACGAGGACGGCCAACATTTCAAAAGACAGAAAATACCATCAGCGTCGCGACAGAATTTCGAAACACCGCTCGAAAAGAAAACCATGCGGAGGAATGTCGAAAATATAAAGGAGCCGAGTGGCTTGAACATTCCCGTTCCCTCTAGACGTTTTCATACCTGTCCTCGGCGACGTATTAAATCATTTATTGTTCAAAGGATAAACGCCACGGGCTTCAGATAAAAATAACTTCTCACGGAGCACGTGATAGACAATTTTCTGTGCTGTCTACAAAATAAAGGATCGACCCTGGAAAATAATTTTTGCGACATGTAATTTAAGTCTGCATCTTTTGGTATTTGATCTGTTGGTATTATAATAATATAGAAGGAAAGAAATTATTTTCTACGAAACATGAACTATAAGGTAAAAACTGAATTTGTCACTATTGATTAAATTAACTGTCTCATTTATTTTACTATACAACTGTCGATATTATAAAAATACTGCTGTCGGCAAAATTCTTTTTAAATTAATAGATGAATAGTGTTACACGTATAGGGTAAGAAAAAAAATCATTTTTAATGAAATACGTAAAGCTTTGCCATAAATTGAAGAATGAAGACTGATCCTCAAATTCTCTAAAATAATTTTTACCATACATAATTTAATGTGTGCATTTTTAAATAGTAAATGCATCATTATTGAGTAAACGAACAACGTCATAAAAATGTTTTCGATGTAAAAACATCTAAAACAAATAGAATTGTTACATTATACAATTATCGAAGTTACAGAGATCATTTCAAAAATTGAATAACTGCTGAACGATCATCACAGAAAACGAATGCTGCTGGAAACTGGTGCGCGAAATGCAATACGCGTGCATAATGATGCAAACGATGGCGTGCTCACTCGCCACAAAGAGACTTAATCGACAGGAGGAGTACCTTCTTATCACGATTGTGCAGAAATAATCTATGATGATGGGAATACGCATCAAGATCCGTAATCTGAACATTATCCACGCTCCTTGCGCCCGAGGGGCGTAGGATAATTACCTCTTGATGCAGTTTCGCGCGAGATGGATTCGACCGTGAACCCTCATTCGTGATTTTCTATTAACCGTGGACAGTCATGGCTAATTCTCGTTATCATGCTCCTAGGTGATTCAATTTGCGCCGGTCTCGCATTTATGCGCTCGGTTCGTCCGAGCTTGAGTATACAGCGTCGTGTAATAAACCGACCTACCCGGCCTTCATTTCGCGAATAGTGACATGGACGAATTCAGCGTCTAGGAGAATCCTAGAACCGTGGTATCCCGATATTCAATACGGCAGCGGCACTTCAGTATTCCGTGTTATAGAGCTTGGCTCGAGGCTCTCGAGCACTGACCTCATAAAACGCGGCTCGGCCAGGCCCGTAAAGAAGAATAATCGGCTAGAACAGGCGACCGCGATTTCGACTTCTGCCATTCAATTATCCGACTGCAGGATATTGACGGATCTTTAAGCCGCGATCGATGGATCGTCGACGGCGACTGTACATTAGCGCTTTTAAGGCGCTTCCTTCTCTGACGACTTCGCAATGAGGGCATTCTCCGAGACGTTTACTGTCCTACAAGTTTAGAATGCAGTCGATGACATTCGTATAGTCATTTTCACGCGGCTGCGGATTTTATTTATATATGGGAAACGTAAGAAACTCTTGGTTTATTTCAATAAACATGGGAATACACGCGTTATGTATGAATTTATTAAATGAGAATAACCATAAATACATATATACGACCGTGAAGACGTTTGACAATTTCACTTATCTCACTTCTTTTTTAAATTAAAACTTAAAACCTCTGCTTTAAGCTAATGTTTCTCGATTTTAAGTTTGTTGCGTCCTTTAAATGTGGAGCTTCATTTAATTTAATTTTAGCCAAATCTAATTTGGAGACTGTAAGTTACATCGTTCATCATCTGTATCAAAAAAGTTCTTTTTCAGACCGTTGTCTCCATAATTTAATTATCCGTAATGTAATACGTGTCACCGTAATTTTCCAGTGTAATACGTAATCCTAAAATACGATTTTGAAGTGTTGTAGACAATGAGGAAACTATTTCAAACTTTGTAACTCATTAAATTGGTTGTCGATTATATATTTTACGACTGGACTGGAAGCCCGTCTGCATTTACGTTCCCAAATTGAAAATTTATTGCAATATTCAGATCATATACCAGAAGAAATGTCTAACACGCGTCCACAATAGTTACCTGCCGAGCAATTACATTCACCTAGGAACTTGACAGACCACATTGTTCAGTTTCCTCTTGTAATAGTTCCCAAGTGAAACTCAGTTAGAAACTATTAATTAGTTTCTTAGAATATGAGGTAATAAACCAACGCAATAAGCTAAGAATATGGTTAGTGGATATTGACAATTTAGAACATATTCGAGAAAGGCGGAACCATGATCGAAAATCATAAAGGTATTTCATGAATAGACAATTTTGTACATAATTGATCAATACTGGGACTTAGACTATAAATATTATCATAACAGTAACAATAATAATAATAATAATAATGAAATAATAATATCATAATAATATAATTAATTGACGTAATATTATAGAGAAATAATATTTTTTGATATTATTATTATTATTTCCGATAATTAATTGAACTATGATTCATTCCATAAAAAAATGCCTAGAATCAATACTGTAAGAAGCATGTTGAAAAATTGACAAATAACATCATAATTCATGGTAAGTATATTTTTGTTAAAAGGGTTAGCCATGAAATAAATTAGATTTTAATTTGCGAACTCGAAGCAGAACGAAACGGCGTGTTTCTTGCAATCGTTAATTAGCGATGCAATTTCTTGCGAATCAGCTGGAGCAGCCGATAGCCCTGGAATTTTAATTCGCCCTTGTCACGACTGCGCTCATCAATCCGTCAGCATTGTTCGGATTAATAGCCCAGTTGGACGTTAACGAACATTTCGCTTAATTAATCACGCCATTGAAATCGGTCTAATTTACGGCGGTTGATACGCGATTCCCTTTTTCAGTTACAGATCGACCACTAAATCACTCTGTCCGGAGGGTAATAAGTCTTCAGAGGTGGTGATTGGATGAGTAACTACGAGCAGGATCGATTTTTTTCCTCTGTCTGCTCGGAATGGTCATTAATGGTTTGCTTCGAACAGGAAACTAATAAATCGATAGCACGGCGACTAACTATCCAAGTGCAAATACTCTAGCATATGTATCCGATGCAATAAATTATATAATTGTTATTTGTCCCTTTTATGTTAATTAAAAACTGAGTCTCCATCCATTTTAGAATCGGTCATCATTTTTAAACTGCTAGATCGTGCACGTTTCACTATGAATGATTAGTATATATTTCTCTCGCATGTCTGACCAAAGGCGAACTTGTTCCACTTGCTGGAATTAGAGACACCAATTTCCAATGTCTAATCGTTATACTACTTACTTGAGTAGGGATCGTAATTGTATATTGCTGATTGTACCGCAGGATTAATATGGATTTCTCGTGTCCGTCTGATTAAAGATGTACCTATTCTACTTACTCAAATTAAAGGCAGCAATTTCTAGTGCCGATACCAACCATTGTTCTACTCGTTAGACTACATATGATCTTTATATGACTAAGTAAAATAATATCCACTTTGATATATTTTTCCGGACTCTTTAATATGTATATTCTAAATGCCTAATCACGTAAAAACTCATTTCAGTGACACAGAAATATTCTGTTCCTATTTAGACGTCCAAGTAAGCTTCTATTCCAGATATTATTGTTTTCACGTGGTCAGGCTGTACATATCGGCCTTCCATTTATCGAATGACAATTAAACCTACGTTAATTGTCGGACTACACGGATACCTATTCTACTGATCAGACTGGTACACATGTATCCATGCCATTTGCTGATTATAGATATTCCTATACCATTTGCTCACCAGCAGCTGTCTCCATTATACGTGCCTGTCTGCAGGAAGCTGCTGTTGCCCTCGTCTAACCACAGACCATCCCATTCTACTCACCTGAGCTACGTGACCCCTAATCCACCTACGTGACAGCGAAAGACAGTATTATACTTAGCCTGCACCAAGGACGTACGTATCCTAAGTGACTCTCAATTTATTCATGTATTCCATTTTCACGTTGAACTAATATTCGAGTAAAAATTATGGGAGAAAACTATATAGATGACCCGTATTAAATCTTTATACTTTTTCTACTTGTTAACAAGTAGTACAACGCGTCGCATTTCTTGATACGAAAATTATGTAAATCAAATCGTCCCGTTGAAATATTAAAAATAAACCAAACTTTGATAAAATAGGAATTAATTTATCGCAGTATAATTGAAGTATATGATATAATAATAAGTATAATATATAATATAGTATATAATATACTATGTATTATAGTATATATTGTAGTATATATTATAGTATATATTATAGTATATATATAATGAAATATAGTAATATAATATTGTAATAAAAATGGAATAAATAGAAGTATTTTTACTTCGAATATTTTTGCATCAAATTACTATTGAAATTCAGGAATATGCTTCGAGGACGTAGATGTTTGGAGGGTCCCAAGAGCCGAGTCTGCAGCAAAACCTAGCTGTTATTAGTTGAAAGGAAAGTACTTGGTGAGGGCAGCCAAACCGAAAAGTCTCGCGGGAAGATACAGACGAGTATGTATGCCAAGTTAACTCGTCCCCTTCAGTTAACAAGTTCACGGATTTCGCCGGAAGTTCACGGACCAAAGTTGCAGAAACTAATCGACGTTGAGTTGCCACTTTGCGTATAATCCATAACGAACTCGCGAATCCTGAGCATACCGTGGATGCACACCGTGCGCCAGCTTCGAACGTGTTTACACACGTGTAATATTTTGTAACTCAACGATACCGACGTTACACGCTGTTCAAACAACGACGAAGACGTTCCACAGGTAATTCGCCAGGCGATTTACTTGTTCTCCCGTGTAATTTCATTAGCCGGAGTAAACAAGCCTCACAGGTATCTAGTGTTTCGGCTAATTTATCCGGCAAGAGGTTCTCTTCAAGTTTCGTTAATTAATGCTCCGATGGTGGATCCGGTTTCGAAAACATGGTACCGCCGTGTCCGAGACAACGATAGAAATCTGACGATAATTAATTCTTCGTTACGATCGTTCCCTGCTAATGGGGCTAACTTAATTAAACGGGTGGCTTTATTACGAGATCCTGTTTGAACGTTTCTCTTGTTCTCGCTATTATGGATGAACAGTGGAGAATAATTTATTGCACGGACTGGTGATTTATGTAACACGACGTAATTATTCTTGAATTCTCTGTTTGCAAATCAAACGGAAGCGTGCACGTTTGAAGTATTCGTGTGTGAGATTTAATTGAAATTTGTTGATTAATTCCGATTTGAGTAGAACGGTTCCATGATTTCTATACGAAATTGTCAATGTTACGAATGTTTAAAACAGCCGTATAGGCAATGCGAGGATTTACACAAACATATACACGACTTCGTCGATAATTTTACTAAAATTAAAATTAAATGGAACTATATTTGTTCAACTTCTTGACATATGATTTATTTCAGAACTTCCTTTTCTGCAATTTTTCTAAAAAGAATATTTCTACTCGTTATACCTTTATATTTTCTCTAACGTTTAATCATTAACAGGTACGATAATCTTCACTGAAATGTCCACTATACTGTGATTATAATATACCTAAAGTAAAAGTTGCGAAAAGATGTGTTAATTTAATCATAATCACTCTGCTATATTTTATTCATAGTCAGTGTATATAGCAGTAAAAGTATAGTAAATTAACATTTTACTATAAAATTGAATAGCATTACGTATACTTGTCCCAGACCTCATGGTATGAGAGCACACCTCCGAACTTTTCGATGAGATTTTATCGAGAGCGCTCGCACGAAATAGTGAGTTTCGAGTTGTTTTTAGGAAGGCCCTTAGGAATTGGTATACGAGCGCTCTGCGTAGCTTCTTTAGCTCTAACTCCGTTGAGCATAAAATATCTCTGAACGTCGAATTCCCAAATGAGAAAATACTTATCACAAAATAGAATTTTTTAATCCTTTGGATTTAAGGGACGAGTCCGAAGCACCACTAAATTTGTGCACTATCAAATTTATTTATATTTAATTCTAGATTTACGGAGCCTTAAAAATAGTTATTTTATATTAATTCATAAAGGTAACAATAAGGCATTTATTCTAATTTTTAATGAGAGGTATTCTAATATTTATCGCAAGTAATGTACACATTGAATAAATAAAATTAATGTTTACTTAAAAATGTCACTGTTGTATGATTAAGTTATACGAAATGGAAGTACTGTAGATCAGAAAATCTGTTTTCCATTTAGAGTTAAAATGGCTTTGTGTGCAGAGGGTTGAACAACGTGCACATGCTTGCACAGACACGCCTTTACAAACGCGCTGTGACATTATTTCGCTTTCGAAAACAAAATGCATTGACGCGACAAATTTGCAGTACGGGAAAAGTTAAATAAAGGAGAAAATTCCAGAATTGTTTTGCAAATGCGCACGATCGGACTGCTGGTGCGCGAGCACAAATAACAGCGAGCTTGGTTCAAAAATGACAGCGAACACGGTTCGCAAATAACACTCCGTCTCGAAAATATTTTCGTCGATCTATCGTGGCTAGATTGAATGTCTATAGATCGTGTATCGTAAGAATGCTCATCCGTCGATTGCAAAATTCATTACGTCCCTTCCGAAATAGCTAGCCGAAGAGGAAGAAGGAAATTGAATATCAATATCTGTCCCTTGTCGCTCTGAATCCAGCTACATCACCGAAGAACTTTGTCGACGCTCGAAACGACTCCTCGCGGTACAAGTTCGAACTTTGAACAGACTTTCCCGAGGGAAGGGCAAATGCGAAAACGGGAACTATATAAAACTAACGAAATTGAAACAAAATGTTGTTTCTGACTTGGTGAAAAAACTTTGCGGCGGAACGTGACGCTCATGAGAAAAATACGACTGCTCTGTGTTCCGATTAATTTACGAGAGTGCCGAGAACAAACATTCGCTCATTCGATTGTTTGAATTTTTCAGAGAAATGTGTGAAGAGAGAAACCCGAAATTATGAAGATATCTTTGAAGTACTGTGGAACATGTCCCAAACCATAATTAGATTATCGTTTCAATCAGAGTTTAGACGACAAGTA
>CM052165.1:1934419-1969344 GCA_028455555.1 Augochlorella aurata
AATATTACGTAATTAAGTATTACGTAATATTCATATGTGACTATTATTTTAAAAATTTGTCAAACCATGTATTATACGAGAAAGTAAGAATAGGTATAGTATTAATATATTAGCTTATTATAAGATTATTTAAAATATACATTTAAAATATACATTTAAATTATACTTAATGTTATTTCCATACGTAACTAACATTTCATAAAAGTGTATCTGCTAACTGCTGTATTACACGAAATGACAAAAATATTTGTGGTCTACTTACTACCTCAACGATCAAGCTTTCCTCAGTCCTGGTTTCGAGCAACGAAGTCTTTGTTCTTCCCACCGCGCAATTATCGATTGCTAATCGACTGAATGGGTGGTGACGTTGCCGGAAATTGGCGATTCTCAGCAAAAACGATATGAAACGACAGTTTGCCAAACTGAAAAATTGTCAAGACTAGTTTGGACACGCGTATAGTTCCATGTTCAATTTTTCCAACTACTCGCGCCCAAAAATTCTCTCTCGAAAGTTTCGCGGCAGTCCAACTATAAATTACGAGCGCGTTCGTGCGAGTGGTTGATTGCACTGCCAACGTAATTAATTAATGGGAGGCGCGTAACCAGTTTTTCGAGTTTCGGCTTATCGAAAGCAGTGTTCCGATCAGCGCGGCTCTCGTCACTTTATCACGCGGCTCGGTTTTAATAATTATTCGCCGAATGCGACGAGCGCAATGGACCAGCAGTGAAAACACGCGGAACTAGTAATGAATGTTCGCGCCATGAAAATGAGAAAGTGTCGGAAAAGAGAGATATAGCGAGCATGTGTATCAAAGCTTGGAAATGATCGTTCAGATGGTCATTTGCGTGGACGTTATTGCTCCGCGACGTGACTCCTGTCCTACGAGCGCAGTAATTTCAAACAAAAAAAGGGTCTTAATGGCTGTCGTTACAACCTTCCGTTGCAATTGAATTTTGCTAGAGTATGTCGGACACGTGGCTGTCTAGAAGATGACAAATAAGGACGCCGAACCGGCGTCAAGAGTAAATAAATGAGACGCGATCATTGACGGCGTTTGAGAAATGGTAGGGGTACTCGTGGTTATGCAAGTGAAATAGGGCGATAATGGTCAGACAGGTAAATCTAACCTGTTGAATCTAGGCTAGCTTCTAATCAAGTGTGGTTTGTTATCTAGCTAACCAACAGATTTTGGGTTGTAGCTCCGACATTGAGTAGATATATGCTGTGCATAACTAGACAACAATATATCTGTAACTGTATTAGGAAACCAGTTATATTTTCTACTTGAAAATAGCACCAATGCTGTGTACTGAAAAGAAACAGGCAATTGTAGTCTCCGGCCGGATTTAATAGCGTCTGATCTATTAAGTAGAATAGGACTGGTGCTGGACAGACAAATATCTATACATTTCAGCAAGCAGAAATAGTGTCGTGTAATACAATTAATAAAATTAAAAATATAAATCTATAAATACTCCATAATTCTGTAGTTAAGCAAAACATGCATTGAAAAGTATATTATAAAAAATAATTGTTGACCAATTCAATGTAACACTGTGTCGATCAGTAGGAAGAATAAAAATCTAGTGATAATTATATAAATGGATCATGAATTTTGCAGATTTATTATATAGTGTTTTTATAAGTAGAATAAGACAATGTTGATGTGACGGAGATTATAAAATACAGCTGATCGCATTATGCTTTTTCAAGCTATTAATAAATGAATAACTGGAATATTTGTCCAGAAAACACGAAATTTAATTCTTGGTGTGATAAAATTGTAAAAACAGTGTTAAGGTCTCCTCAGAAATTCATCTTTTATATCTGTTATCATTTCTGGACATTCTTCTGGGAGGATCTCCAAAGATATAATATTCGTAGGGAAGAAATTCTTCTAAAGTTTATTGTTCGCGAACAGCTTATGAATAATTAATAAAGCTGCGGTTCTTTTCGCTTAGGAATTCGCGGTGCAAACTGTGGCATTAAGGCCGAACGAAATTTAATATTTACTGGTCGACTTAAGCAGCTCAAGTTTGCTTATAATTAAGCTCCTGCATTTTTCATTCAACGCCTTCAATAGCAGGAGCACTGATCTACAATGCCTACACCCTTGGTTTAATCATTTTTCTAAGTCTGATCGCGTTCCAGTGGAAAATTAATTATCAGACTGCGGACATTTAAGAATAAGATAAGACCTGTAAGAATAAAAATCTTGATAATTTTAGAATAATATGTCGATATTTTGATTTTCTTTAATGTGTTTATTGTTCTATATTCTTTTCACTCATTTTTGTCATTAATTCCTAAAATCCGCTGTCTAATAATTACAGAATCTCTTTTAACAGCATCTTAGATTGCATGAACTGAATCAGGATATTAACGGACCAGAGAACAAAGAGTTAGTTCTGTTTCCGTGCTTGAAATATGCATCCATGCAAGTGTGTAAATTAAATAAATTAATTCTAAAGTAAGATCGAAATGATTGAATAAATTGAAATTTCAAATAGTAGATTTTCTAATGAATACGAATCCTTTCCAAGAGAACAACGAGGTACTTCTCACTAGGAATTGCAGGATATCGAAGATCCTGATACTTGTTGCTCGTAATAAGACTCCCAAAGTTTCCGCAGCATGCAAAGAGCTCTGCGTGACCTCTTTCACGTTACTTTTGGGAAGCTTACCGTGCCTTCCGAGACCGATAAGCTCGATCGAGGTCCAAGAAAACTTCGTTTTGTCCGAACGAAAGCAATTCAATTGCGAACTGTCCCAAGAGCATGCCAATTATCGTTGGGAGGCGCGATTTCTAACGGTCCGCGCCCCATTCTCTTCAATTATTGGACAGAAAACTTCGCGAGCCGAGATTAGCGCGAGTTACTGGACTATGAAGTTCCTAATATGATCAGAAATCAAAGTAGTTTCCTTAACAAGGTAAAACTGAAAATACGACTCGATTTCATGGTCGTTACATTGTTTTACGATTATAGTCATTGGAATTGTTCCCTAGGCGTGCACCTAACGAACGCTGAATATTTATGGCATTCTACTAGAGAAACATATGGCTCTCGGAATCAGAGAAAAGAATAAAGAATTCTTAATTAGCTCGTATCTTAAATCTTTTACTGTTGTAAACTACAGTTTCCTTCTCCTTTCTGATTGGAAAATAAATGAATATTCTCTTCTGTACCTTATCTCTTTTCCTTTAATCTATCTTCGCTAATTATTATGCTAGCTAAAGATAAAGTGTGATTTCTAAATGAAAGTAAATTCTATCTAAGCGTGTAAACTGAAATTGAATACTAAAAATTCAATTTTCTACGAGATGTAATCAGAAGTAGTTAGCAATTTCGACTGCGACGTGTCAGCTACGAAATTAGATACTCCATCAAAAGAATTCTGCATCGCTGGAGAAAATGATCATTCCGACATCCGGAGCCTTTGTGTCAGCGCGCTATTAAAGCAGACGTGCTACTTAAATCGCTGAGAATGCAGCCGCGCGCCAGGATTCAATACCGAAGCGCCGCCGAGTCAGAGCTCCGTCGAAGCACGTGTTGACATCGAGTGCGATTACATTTATTAGACAATTGCTGCCGTCGCGACGGAGGTCCGAGAGCGCTAATAAACTAAAATTAAGGGAACGCTGGCTATAAAGAGCGTAATAGAGACGGTAATGGGTTCCAAAGTGTTTCCCCTAACTCTTTGAAGAATGGAGTTGCCGGTCCTGTCTCTGTTGCGAAGCGGGCATTCTTGCTTTGCGTCCGACGGAGCAATTGCTTCCTTCGTAGACGACTCGTTCCAGGGGCGTTTCACTTTTTCAATCCTTTGACTGGGCTCTGCATCGTGGAACGCTGGGGCTAGTAACTTCTTAACGCTGCTTGAGCCCTCTTAGCCCCGGAGGGCAGCCCTCGATTCGAGGCTATTCGGAACAATTGTTCCGTTCGGCGGAACCGGTGGCCACGGCAACCGGAAAAATTCCGACGAATATCCAAGGAACTGCAGGTTTTTACCGACTCGCTGACAAACCGCGGAATCCGGCCGATTTTATTTCGATATTTCATTTCCCCGCTTCCGATGATGCCACAATGCATCCCGATTTCGGGAAACGAACTTCGTTCCCGACCACGAACGCCGTTTCCGCTCCGCTGATGACGCGCTTCGAACTTTCCATGTTGTACGAGCTCCGCTGCAATCTACGAAAGTAACGTCGAATTTTCGGGCACCGCTGAAATAAAGACGACACCGGAGAGGAAATTTTCGGCCACCGGTGAAATACAGACGAAACCACCGAGAAAATCGTCGGTTTTTCGTCGGTGCACGTTTTCCACCGACGTCTGAATAACAGAATAGAAAGTTTCTAACTGCTTGCTGGATTGTTTCGTTTGAAGTCGTGGTCATTAGAATGTTCTTTCCTTGAAATTAAGAAAATTAATTCTGGAAGGCTATAGCTAGACGAGGTTTTCTCTCTTATACGTTTGACGATGAAGATCTTCTTCTTACTAGTCAGGCTGACTACGAGTGGATTTTTTACTGGCTGATCTGACCATACATTTCTACTAGCATGTCTGTTGATGAATTGATATTCTACTGACTGATAAAACTTGACATTCTAACTAGCATGTCAGACGGTGAATGGACATTCTACTTGCTTATAGGACGAGACATTTCCATCTGACGATGACCGAATTATCTACTGTCGTATCGAGACAAGACATTTTTCGTTCCATGCCTGCCAATGACTGGACATTCTTTTAATCGAATTTATCTGACAACGAATGGATAGTTGTTCTATTATGATTGTAAATGGATTGTTGTACTATTCTTTAAATAGTATTTAATCAACTCCTCCTACATTTAGTCAACTTCGTGTGACAAAAAGTGAGTATTCCACTGGTTAAACAATAAATTCCTTCTCATATATCTAACAACGTATTTATTCTCTACTCCCGTATTCTATTTTTTCGTGACCATCTGATCGACCTACTTTAAACAAACACCGAGCTGGTTCAACTATACAAAACTGCAGTATTTTTCCGCAGCTAGAGACAATCATTTACGACTTACGTAAACGTGCGGCGGTCTCTAAATAATGCGATGCATGTCGTAAACAGAAACCTGCTCTAAATCGCGCGAGATATCCGGAAAGGAAGATATAGAAGCCCGATCCACCGAAAGCTTCAATTCCTTAGCCGGGACTTTGGGACGGGCCGGGTAATCGATAGGTATACTGTAACCGCGAGCTTGTATACAGAGTTAAAATGAAAAATCGGGGAGCAACGCGGGCCGCTATAGCGATCGCAAGTTTCCCATTACCTGTGTCCATATATTCTATGAGCCCGGTTGTTCGCGGAAGAATTACGTTTCGGGGCACGCGACTCGCGGTAGCGTTGTATTTTCCATTGGATAAATCAAACCGCAGAGACTCGTTTTTCAATGAGTATCTCCGAACCGCAACCGTATAAATTCTGCCACTGTTATCCGGTAATGAATTTACAACGAAAGTTACATCACGGAAACGTAAATCGCGCGCTGCTTCTTCGCTGCTGCTGGACGGGCAACTTCTGCTTACCGAAGGGATTTCCAGATGGTTAGCCCGACAACGGCTTCTCCAGCGATTCGACGCTGATAAAAGCGGCGCTGTCGTTGTCTTGATAACTCGCAGTCGGTGATTTATCACGCCGTGATAACTGGCAACTGGCTGGATCGCGAGTTTCGCTGGATCGCCAACGGTTCCGTACAGGTTTCATACGGAAACACTCGGATTATTTCGACGGAAGCACTGAACTTGCGAAACGATTTCGACAAACGTCTGGTTACAAAATAAACTCTAAGATCCACAATACAGTGGATCAGTGAATAATATGAATTTTATCCTAACTGAATTGTTCCCTGATTAAAGATGATCGGAAATGCGCAGCTTTTTAAAATATGAACACCAAAAATATCAAATCCCTAAAGACATTCTTCGCTATTTAACCCTTTATTTTATAATTGACAACAATGTTAACGTTCCCAAAGTATTTCAAAAATTGCGGAAAATTTAAATATCGCATTTAAACTGAATAAAAGCGATGACTGTCATCGTTATACTATATTGTGCTTGTATGTCTACTCTCAGCCGCCAAAGTTATTTATTTATCATTTTAATTTTTATATAAAATTGAAACATATTATTGTGTTACATATATCTAATAGTTTTTCCAACTTAATTTTGCATATTATGCATTCGTTCAACGAAAATTATTAAAAATTAAGTATGAACTTAATACGACCATAAAGGGTTAATATGATTGTATTGAATCTCAAATAATGGATAATAATTCGATCGGGAAACGTTGCAGATTATTATAAAGAAAATTGGCTTCACTCAGATATTGTGGTAAAACCTATGACAAATGAACAAAGGTTCTTTTAATCGGCGTAGAATCGTAGATTATTCTCGGAAACACTTCCGTCAGACTTCTGATAATAAAGGGCACGGTTTTCCACATGCTAGCCCGCAATTGAATTATCCCGGATATAGAAAAACAGGAACGGCTCAAAAACCGAACTATCTGCGTCCTGCAGAACAACATTTCATATGTGTCGACGATTTATTGTGCCACTAAATAATAGAAGGTTGCTCGTGTCAGGCTGTAAAACCGCGAACCCGTTTTTACACACGAGGAACGCCAGAAACACTGGACGCAGTGCTCCGCTGTTCTTTTGCCCGAAAAACAGAGGCAGTTACGCAAGTAGATACCATAAATCCGAAAGTTCTACACTTTTTGGTAGAACATCGTGACAGAACCGAAGGGGAACACTTGTCTCTGTCGACTGAAAAATTCGACCTATTCATCCGGCAGTAACGCTTCGAACCATAAGTCTTCCCACGGTAATTCTTCCAACCATAATTCTGATGGCGTTTCCCACCTAATGTCGTCTTTCATGTGTAACCCGTGGCCTCTATAAGAAAAGAGACCGCACATCATAACTTCATGCCCCGCGGAAACAGTAACGTACATTTTCCCATTACCGCGTTATTACATTGTCACTGTCTTCCGCGAAATTCTGGAAACATAAAATGTTATTACGTTATATGCTGTAACTGTACGACTAGATCACAGCTGTATATTTTTGCGAATAATAAAATTGGTCAGTTTTCTCGTATTAAATAATTTTTATGTCGCAGAATTTATGTCGATATAGCGCATTCTATTATTAAATAGAGTAATTATTGTCAACGTTATTTTACATATTATTTAACAATTCTATATATGGTACATTTTAAATAGACAGTTACTATATTTGTCACATTATTTTACTGTTGTTGTTATCTCTTAGAAAATTATTAAGATACGTTTCTTTTATGTATTATAACTTTATAACGATACTATTTTGTTAGCAATTGTAAAATATGTATTTAGAGCTTTAAACAAGTGTGATTAATAATTTCTGTAGACTTTCTTTAGAATTTTCGTACAGGTATCTTAACCCTTCTTTGCATGATGATGGAAATTTCAATCATAATATTTAGTCAACAAAAAAAGGTACACAAAACCCTTGTACTGTAAATTTTTTGTTGCTGGCAACTTTTTAAACGACTATTGCGTACAACGAAACGCAGTTGTCAAAAAATAGCAAACTTCACTGTGAATTACCAGGACTAGAACTTGTCATTCCGCTGTTTAAGAAAAAAAAAAATAAAAATAGAAAAAATCATGCAAAGAAGGGTTAAACAGTAACAACGATGAAACGAAGAAAACCAATGGCTTCCACAGCATTTCAAACAAAATAAAGCCGTCCAAAAATCCACAAGCTTCCATATTTTACTGTTTCTCGCATATTCTCGTGCACAATAAATGCCCACGGCCTGCAGTCCAGGTATAATGCTATGGTGCACTACGTACTGTGTATGAATAATGCCGACTGTAAAATTCTGTCTCCTCGGCATCAACGAAATTGTGTTTTCCTTTTTATTTACCTTATATACCGTAACATTTCCAGCACAGACACGCCGGAATCTTCAAACAATGCTTAACTATAACCAATTACCAGTTTCCTCTATCTAAACTGCCTCCTGCTTAACCCTCTCCAGCGATTTTACAATAATTTTCCACGGAAATCTCTCCTTCGCAGTAAATAAAGGAAATTAATGCTTCGAAAGGATTAATGGCAATCCTCTGCACTGTTGCGCGCAGCTATAATTTACGAGCTAAATTTCCTCGCGCATTTTACTGACTGTTCCTCTTAATTGAAGCTTCCGAAAATTTCGAAGCTCTCGATGCTGTTTTCAGACGAAATCCTCTTACGCTTCGTACAGCGAGGCCGTTGCATACCAAATGCGACAAAAAGCACTTTATATCTTGAATCACACATATATATCTCTTTATAGCCTTATTTTATACAAATATGTAATTCAGCAACTCGCCGACCATCCTGATTTAATATTCAAGGCTTAAAATCGATTATTCGATTTTTCTATTCTGTTATTTTTTAGTCTAAGAGATTAAAAATGTCTATTATAATAAGTGTAGTCTGTTGTAATAATATAATATAATATAATATAATATATTACACAATTATTATAGTATCACCTATGAAATATGAAATAGGATATAAGTGGTTCACTTTGAACGATTTCGTGACGGGTCACTTCAGATGCCCGTATTCGTCACGGAAATTAGTAAGCGATAACACGAGTCAAAAATATTTTCCAGAAATATTTTATAGAAATAACGTTCGTACGTTCGATATCCGACGATCCCATATTTCGTTCGTTCTTTTCTTCGGCGAGCGAAAGATTCTCGTGAACGGGATTGCAGCCAGACGAATTCACTCGAGTGATTTGAAACGCGGTTCCATGTAATCTGACGGCTGCTGCACACGGCCGCCACATGGATCGCGATCAAGATCTAATGGGAACGGCTCGCGCCATAAATCGAGAATTCCGAGTGCGAGAACCTCCGCTACTGCGAACCTATTTGTAAGTACGTTTTCGTCTCGATCCGGAGCTACTTTACGTTTTAACGACTGCGAAGTTTTTGCCACTTTTCGCCCGTTCCTCGACTGCCGTTTCCCGTTCCGCGCTACTTCTCCGAGGCTACTTTCCTGTCCTTTCCTTTCGACGAAGACGGTTGCAATTTGATACGGACGTGGAAACCGCGCCGTAAAAGTCTGCGTCGACTGCTACCGCAGGAAAAAAGGTTTTATGGGATCAACGGCAGCACGTACGAATCGATT
This sequence comes from Augochlorella aurata, assembly GCA_028455555.1. Taxonomy (NCBI): domain Eukaryota; kingdom Metazoa; phylum Arthropoda; class Insecta; order Hymenoptera; family Halictidae; genus Augochlorella; species Augochlorella aurata. Next base: position 1,943,640 of record CM052165.1, read on the forward strand.
TTCTATAATGCCGGTTTCAGAGATCAGACTCGGCTCCGATTCCGCTATATTAATTCCGGATATCGCCGGCAGAAACTTCCGACGCTGCCATGAATCCCAATCGCGATTTCATAGTCGCGGCATAGTTTCATTCGAGTGTTTTTGTTTATTTATTCTTTTGTGTTTGCTTTTGAAATTGATTACGAACTTCGTGGTAATCGTAATTATGAGTTATTCGATCATTACTATTAGAATAAATCAGTATTCATGATTAGAATTGCGCAATAATCGATTATTTTCTGATTACTTGTGTAATTGATTACGAACATCGTGGTAATGTTATTATTATTATTATTATTAAGTATCATAAGAACAAATTTTGCAGTCGATCATAATCAGAAAAGGTAATCACATTGATTACTGTGTTAATAATTACCAACCATTGCATTTACTTTGATTACTCATTATTTTCTGATTACTTGTGTAATTGACTAGGAACATCGTGGTAATGTTATTATTATTATTATTAAGTATCATAAGAACAAATTTTGCAGTCGATCATAATCAGAAAAGGTAATCACATTGATTACTGTGTTAATAACTACCAACCATTGCATTTACTTTGATTACTTAAGTTATTCATTGATCACTTAGTAATCGTAATCGTTAATAACATGATTTCACGTTAGTCATAATCGTGAATAATTAATCAGACTACTGTTCATTTACCAGCGGTTGCGACGTAATAGATTGTAATCAGTGTTACTTGGCTCGCGGGCGCTGCAACTTTCGATTGGATGCGGTTACTGGGCGCGGTGCAAATACGTCGCTGGTGCAGCTGAATAATGATCCAAGACAGAAATCAATTTCGTATTTTATGTACGAACAATCTTTCATGTACGCAGTCGACGAGCAATATGTTAATGGAATAAAGTGTTAACTAACGTTGTAATTAGTGCACGTTTCCTAGTCTATATTTGTGATGAACTAATGTAGTTTTGCTTTTTATGAAAATGCTGTCAACAGTATTTCATTACGTGTGTTCATTGATAAGAAAATTATGAGCCATAATTGATGAAATTTCAAGTAAAGCGTCACTGCTCTAAATTAAATGTTTATAAATTCCAATCTTGTACAGCATTTATTCATATTTGTTATTTACACTCGAGTTACAAACTAAATATAAGAATCATGCTGACACTTAAAGAGAAGAGAGAAATACGTTAACAATGGTGTAATATTACAAAATGTAACAGTGGTAGCAAGCTCGATAGAAATACGACGAAACAGTAAAATCTTCCTCATTGTTAAATTACTCTTCCGCTTCGCTCAAATGTTCAAACAATTTTCAGAAACCACAGTACTGTAGCAATTATGAAGACCGGTGCATCAAACGCAATAAATTGTTCCCAACATGGTCTGTCTACAATAAACGAGCTTAATTGTTACAAGTACGAAGAATGCAACTTCCTGTTATTAATTGCGATCGAAGGAAAACCGAATTGTTCTGTGAGCGAACCCATTGTCTCCCGACACACGCTTATCCATAACAAAGAAATTCTTCTCCCGCCGTTGAACCTTTTGTTTCCGGGATCCGAAGAAACGCAAAGGCCGGGAAAAGAGAAAAATTGCATCGGTAATTGCGGCGCTGTCTCACCGGGTATAAGACGTTAAACGGTGAACGCCTGCGTCGCGTACTCCGCTCTGCAGCAGAAATTTCGTTTCACGTTCGCAATAAAAGCGTCTAAGACCATTTAGGAGAGTCGCATAAACCCGGACGAGAGTTGCCAGGAGTGTTCTGAGATACGAGCATCGCTAGATTTGTCGCACCGACGTTAAACCAACTATCTGTGTATTTATGAAACCATTTATAAACCGCTCGTGTCCATAAGTGCTCGTATTTTTCAAGGATATTGACACTGGAGTAGCTTAGACGGAAACTCGTTTCATTTTCCGAGAATTTCGACCGTTTATCATTCATTCCAATTGTAAAAAGGTGGAGAAAATGTTGAAGCTATTGTTGGTTTCCGTTGATAACTCGTAAACAAAACCGCGGATTGCATTCTCGCTAAAGAAAATATTACTTCAACCGGCTTCAGGAACCCCTCATTTCCCGGAGTTTCAATAATTTTGTAACACCCTGTATATACTATATTTATGGCTTTATATTATATTCATATTATCTGATAGTTATTGAGATTATATTACCTGTATTTTCATTATATTAATATTATTTAAGGCTCGCGGTAGATCAAGTTTGTTTTACATATACCAGAAATTAAACAATACGGCTCCGTAGCTATAGTTATATAAAATATGGAAATTCCGCGTTATTTTGAAAATCTATTAAGCAATTGTTCTCGAATGTTTACACAAACAATACAAGATTGACTTGCACAAAGATGGAATAAAGAACATTTGCTCGAGGCGTAAATCTGGTTGGTATGCATTCGCAATGACAATGTATCTACAATGAAAATTGCAGTTCTCGATATCGTTTCTATCATTTCTCCGTAAGTGCACAGCAAAGTTCCCGTAAGAAACTAGCAGCACATCATTCGGAGAACATATCTTTGAGAGAAGAACTCCCGCTGGCTATTACTTTCGAATCGATATCACTTTTTCTGCGCCGGATATAATCCACCGTAGTCCACTCCGGAGCGAACAAAGGCACCAATCTGTTCTCGATAATATCTCTCAAGTGGCCGCGCAGCTTTCGGCTCCGTTAGAACTAGTAGCGGAGCATGGACGCGAGAACAACTCTTTAACAGTCATTACCCACTATGCCTGGTGTTTCGAAAAATCCGACGGGCAAAAAGATGTCTTCTCTGTTCGGAGTTTCGCTTTTTCCGATCGTTCGCTGGACGTAATCGTCGAATTCAACTGCTTATCGCGCGAATCGGTTGCCAATATTTTTACATCCAGTGCATTGATGAATTGTCTGCCCATTCACGTATCTTTGAAACTAAATCGTACAGCACGAAGTTAAGATCCTTGGATACCGTATACTACAAGATATTATGTTGTTATAATGTTTTATAATGTGAGATCGGAGGAAAGATGATTCCGGAATCCTATATCGAATTAACATTGTCTAATATGGATCCATTGGTGGAATAATGAAAATTATGGCCACGCATTTTGCGACTGAATCGTACAGTGAAACGAGAGTTGGGCAAACATTTATTCGGATAAAATATTATTCGACGCTGTCAAATAAATATTCAATCGAATACAAATTTATTTAGTTAAAAATGTATCCGAATATGATTTCAATAAAAATAATAGAATATAAAATGGTTTTTCACAGTTTATCGATTTATTTCTTGCATATTATTTTTCCGAATTATTCGAATAAAGAATTTTTCAAATTATCCGAATAAAGAATTATCCTAATAAATAGATAAAATAATTTATAACGCATAAAGAATTACTGGATTGATACATTGGACTAAAAGGAATTAATTCGGATAATTATCCTAGATAAATGTTTATTCGAAGCAACGTTAATAATGCCCAACCCTAAGTGATAGATTCGTTAATCAGTGTAGCTCCCGATTAATTGGTGGCGCGTGAAGAAGAAAATAGAGCGGAATAAATAAACAGAATAGCACAGCACAATGGACTGACGGTCTTATTGCCGAGGAAGTCCCAATTATGAACCGCAGCTCGTAGCCTTGCCCGACGACCTCTTTTGTCTCGACCGCCACAGGACTACTACTACTACTACTAATTTGCCTAGGCGTTCAATTGTCGCCTTTATGACATCGAACCTCGAAAACAGCCGGCTGGTGAAATAATGAAGAGCAGCACGGCCGGGCATAGAGTCGCGTGTCCTCGAGCCTGTTTCACGAATCGCTGAATTCCTCTACGAAATTGCCGGAAAATCGGACAAATTTGAATTCAATCTGCGTACCACCGGTCACGGGAAATTTGCGGCGCTGGCGGCCGATGCGAACCTCGATGCTATTTGAATGGAAGTTATTCGAGGCGATTACTACGATAGCACAGTTACGTTGTATTGCAGCTATCGGTCTCTGCAATTGTGTCATCGCTTCTGAATGAACTGCTTCTTTGTTTTATCGAGCGAAATATTCTCACAATTCGGAACTCTTCTACTAATATTTCTAGTAAAAATTGCTATTTTTTAAATACTTGTTTCTTTCCTTATATCATTTTTAATTGCTTGCAATAATTTCAACGTTTATGAAAATTCAAGATGCAGTGTTAACACTTCTCTCGAATAAACGTTGCAGAGGTTAATGATTAAGAAGTCGATATAAATAAAAGACTAATACGTCACTAGTATGTATGCAAGTTCAGTAGAATAGGTCGTTACTAATCAGACAATCAAGAAATCTTTTATTGCAAATTTGTATATATTACGAATTTTTATATTGAATTTTTCTGAACGAATACATTTTCGGAGGAATAATAATATAATCTGGAATTTAATAAGTAGGAATTATAAATCTTATAAATCAGTTATTTGTAATGACATAATTTTAAAATAAACTGCACCGTCGGTCATTATCTTTTGATTCCGCAAGCCACGGACGTCTATGGAGGCCAATTAGAACGGATTCAAACGGATTTATTTACGATACAGTAAATTCTGAGCTGCTTGCACGCAGTACATTACAAAGGTGGTACATGTGATTGACAGAAACAGTGCTCGCTCGACAATTATCAGATAACAAGGAGCATCAGACAATTTCTCGGCGATTTCCTCCCAGCGAGGAAATTCGTTAAACAAAGGAATACCGTGACACTGTGAACGCTTCGACAAATCGTGACAAGTTTCGAACGCTACCGCGGATCCCTGTATCTCGCCTCGAGCCTATTGTGTGTTTCTCGTAACAAAGAGAGTGACGCTACACCGCGCCGAATCGCCGAGGGGGATCATCGAGACTGTAACATGTTCATGCATCAACACAAACGCGCCGTTTAACTCCTTTCATTGTGATTTATTAGCTGTAGATATGTACTCGTACCGATTACCCCTTCCACTGCGTTTATGTCGTCATTTTAAACCAATGCATTTAAATCGTCGTCTAATTAGTCAATTTTCAGCAATTCAGTTAAATAAATAATTCGTACATTGGGAACAACGGAACTCTGCATGAAGTATCTACAAAAATATGTTTGGAAAAATTGAAGAATGAAGCTGAAAATTGTCGTAAACATCGACCATTGCGTAATTGGTTAACGTTGCTTGTGATTTTTTCAAGTGCTGTTAAACAAATCTTTTTCGAAAGATATTTTTAATCTAAAATGTAGAGTCGTATTTAGTGATTGTGAATATTTAGTCGCTCGAGCTCCTCCGGTTTTTATTTCGCAACGGAAACGAAAAGAGTTTATTTTATTATTTAACAATTTCATTTCCATGGTTTGATACAGTTGTGATTCTTCTGTAAACTTACATTTTTACTTTCACAAATTCGAATTTTTGCGCCTTTCAGTAACTAAAAACTGTATCGCCGATGCGCGGCAATTATTATGGTAATCCTAAATCCCAATCGATGGGATAGAGAAAAAAATTGCACCCGAAAGCAATGCAATTTACCGAAGCTCTCTCAGCTTTAGGGAAACGTTCGAACCGAAATAACCAGGATTACAGTGATATAGGACAGTGTTCAGAAGACAGTAAGATAAGATTACATCGAAAATATTCATGTGAAAAGATTCGTAAGTTCGATAACCGTTTAGATCTCACGTTTCTACATATTTATTGTAATATTATACGATGTGAAAGCGATTTCGCGTTTTAAGAGACATTTTGCGCTGTAGTTGTCTTTTATTAATTAATACCTCTTCGAACGATTTAAAGTATTCTTAATTCGTTTATATTTATAATTTGGAGACACTGAGAGGACTAATAGTTGATTGTAATTGATGACAATAATTAGGGACTAGTATTTGTGGAATAAAGGTTTCAAGAAAATTTCGAACAATTACGTGTAATTTCCAATATATGAAAACTATTCATATGGTAATAGAAATTTGGTATTTGTAAAACTTCGAATTTTTAAATAAAAATTTAAGTTTGTATTATCATATGTAAGCTACTTATGACTTTTGTTATCGTAACAATAATTAACTTCTTCTGAATTAACAATTTCTAAAAAAATAGGTAAATATATGTATATACTTGTTGTACAATCATTTTACATAGTTATATTAACAAAAACTAAAAACAAATATGTCTCAATTGTCAGTTAACTGTAAAATCAAAATCCCAAAAAAGAAAATATAAAAACAATTCCCTAATTGACAGATTGTTCCCAAAGTATCGATAATCTTTCGTTATATTAAATAAGAAATTTCGTAGTCCTGAAAAAACTGAATCCCACCACATTGTAAGCATTATTCTATATTGTTTAGAAAATTGAATTCTAGATTAATGTAACATCCTAAGTTGTTACAAATTTATATATTTATCCAAAAGTTACATTAAACATCTTATAAACCCCTGTTGAAATTACTTATTTTATAAATATCTATAACTTTCTCATTTGTTAATATTTTTTGACATTCTTACACTTGTTAGAATGAGCGAAGAAAGCCCTTTAAAATGAGGTTTGTTCCATGTCGATAAGTCTTATAGTTTCTGAGATATCGTCTTGTAAAGACGAGTATAATTTTTCCTAGTCAAGTATCTTCTTTCTTTCTCGCATACTTGGATTTCCCTCTCGCATTCCTTCAACAGCATGGCTGGCTCACGTGGTCTACGGAGGCTAGTTATCAATGGGCTTTTTACTATTACTGTTACTATTACTACCATGAGCAGCGCAATTTCCTGGAGGTTGGGGCAGGTCGGGTACAACTGCCCCTATTCATAAGCGCAGGAAACTTTAAACCCTTATATCTCGGGAACCAATTGAGATATCGCGATGGGAAAAACAGCGTTGTAAAGAAGATCGTTCCCGCTATCATTTCAGTTTACTCTCAATAATACTAACATCACTGTTCCCATAACGTATTTTTACGACGCTTCAACCATGATTCCGTACACTCTTAAACATTTCTTGTTATATGCAAAACTAAATATACAATAAGTTCCATTAGTCCAGTAGTAGTAGTACTCTTCGTACATAGTAAATCAAATACTGAATATTATCAATATAGATATTATTTCCATGATTATTAATTTTAATTAATGTTTCTTCCATTGATAATATAAATTTTATAAGTAAATAATGTATTGTAATAATATTGCATAAATATGAATAAAACTTGTATTAATAAGAGTATAAATAATATTTATATATGTAATAACATCTAAATTATTATGTAGATATATTCTAATAGCAAGGTAACAGAAACAATTAATAATAGCATTGTCACAATCGATGTTGGAACATGACGCTAGTAAGTTTACAGAACGGTGGACTACAACCCATCAAAACAATTAACAGGACATAATTAGCTGACATAAACAGTAACGTTATAACGAAACCAGCAATAATACACATTATTTCATATAGCATCGGGATCATGTAAAAGGTACGCAAACCTTTGTCTCTCTCTCGTTAATTAACCTGTTAATTAACTCGGACCTGTATTAAACTTTGAAGCTGTGTTCCCAAATTATTGACAAAACTTCGAAATGATCCCTTCAACGGGGTTCTCATTTTGGCTAATACTAATAATAACGATATTTATTTCTTCGTTGATGATTTTAATTTTAAATATCGTCTCTATAATGTTATCAGAAGATATGTTTTGTATACTGTGATCATATCGTTATCATTTTCATATGTAATATTACTTTATTATCATTATTAATATTATTATTACCATTATTATGTTGAAGTCTTGTAGAGAAATAAATGAATAAATGCTGAATAAATAATTGAAATGTTCAAGACTCGACTTTAGTACTCGCACTAGCTGCGAGTCTCCAGCAAACCGAATTTGTGTAACATAGCACGTGCAGCGCTTAGAAGACCGCAGCAAATGCATCGTAACTTTCTTTCACGCTCAAAACCCCCAGAATTCCGGAGCACACGTTGATCTCTGAACACGCCCTTAATTCCACTTAAGCCCCCGAGCAAATCGACGCAATTTTCCTGCATCGTGACTAGAACAACCGTCCCCGTTTCGCTATGCTCTCAGGACACAGAGAAACTGACCATCACGTTCCTCTACCATGTGGATAATCAAGGTCCGATCAACTGATTGCGCAGTAATTTCCTATAATCACGTAGCCCCGACGACATCCCGGTTGCATCGAGAAAAAACTACGAGCTCAATTACCCCGGACAATCGTTGTTTATTCCCTGGTTCTCGGTTTCCCAAACACCCGTTGTCGTTCTCGTACCGAAGGGACAGAAATATTGTGCCGTGAACGCAGCATCCGGCTGAAAAGTAGCCAATTCCGACGAATGTCTATTATCCTGTCCGCTGGACGTCCAACGGATGGAAAGTTCGATGAATAGGTCGGAAAATAACCGACTAGTCGCGTTTTCAAATTGACCTGTCGCGAAATGGAAACCGCGACCACTGCGGCATCGAACGCTGTCATTTTGGAAGTTTCATAGAAATAACAACAATATCCTGCCTCAATATCCTGCCTCATCTTTATATTTAATCAATGCTTATATTTTTATTTAAACTAAATATACTTTTAAATGGCGTTACGAAAGTTGATATAATTTTTGTATTCTTTCTCTTCGATTTCAATTTTAATTTACAGTGGCCTAAGTACAAAAATACAAAATGATAAGGTTACAATAAATTTCGTTTTCTTGAAAAGAGCAAAAATTAATGTTTAACACATTAAAATAAATGTGTAGTTTTATTGTGTCGGAATTCTAGTGATCATCATGGCGCTCGCTCTGATTAATGAACTTCATTTGGAAAAAACCGTGTTCGTTTGAAGATACTGGTAGACACGGAATTCTGCATTAATACTGACAAACATGTGACAAACCGATTGTTCACTTTCAGTGAGCGAAAAACTCCACTTTCAGTCGAGGATCGTGAATAGGCAAACCCGTGGAAATTGTGGAAGAGCGTCTACGGTACTCGATTCGCCCACCTACGTAGAAGAGCACCACTCCAAAATAATCAGGACAAGCGTCGAGTATGATTCGCCGCGACAGATCATTGCATTACGCGATTCGCGAAGCAACGAAATGTCGCTAATAATAACGCGAGCTACTCGAATGATAAATCAGAATTTGTTTGCGGCACGTTTGTGCCCCAGGTCTGTAATACAATGCCGGGACTCCGATTTCTCGTATACGCGGTGGGAGAATCGTGTTTCCGCGTTATTAAATTTAAATAACAACAGTATCGGACACATTCATTCCTCTATTAATTTTTTAGGGGACCAGGATCGTTTACTTCTAGAGTGGACGCCGCTCTCTGATTTATTTTACGGCGTTCGGCTCCATAGAAAGTTTATATTTCTTCACTACCGTGAGAACAGTATGATATAGTTCCGCGAATAGTTCAAGCTCGATTTAACCATTATTTGCCCGGAAATGGAAATAACTTTGTAGTGACAATAAAATAAGATTAGAGTATACGTTGCCCCATATTTTTTGAATTCGTGTATTCTATGACAGCGTACGACCAAACAGATCAGTCAACAAGTTTTTCATATGCAGCCGGCATTTTATTCAACGTGTTATCTGCCGTACGTTAAATGATGAGCTACGTTTGTTGACGATCGAAGATCCAATTACGTTCTCACTAACTAAAAATCACGAAGTCGAAGTAAATAAATGGTTCAGTTCCGGATCGCAATATTTCATTGACGTTCGGTAAACAATATGTGAAATTCGATTATAAAGAACATGCAAAAACAAGCTTTTCTGGAGCCGTAAAAATGTTTTCCAAGCATCGCGAACAGTGCTCACTAAATTATGTTTCCTCTGATTTCATTGATAACAACGCTGTAATTATTTAACAATCAGAAATCTGACTTGCAAAAGAATCAGGCGAACCGAATGCCTCGCGGGAATCACGCTAAAAACGGAGGGATCTACAACCCTGTTTATCCTTCCTCGATTAAATTGTCCACTTCCCGCAATTTCCTTTCCTCATTCTCATTCCATTACCTCTGCCCGGCCGTTCCGCTATTTCCCTCCGAAAATGTTTGGCTGGTGCAGTCGCAAACATAACGCAGCTGTTTTAGTATTAACCGTCGACTATTCAGACCGACTCGAGACGCTCAGATCGTCAAAGACAATTGAGAAGAGAGTCTTTTAATTAAAGTAGTAAGTTGCACCGTGGGATTGTCTGGCCTGTGCTAAGGTTTTCCAAGCGAACGCGACTCGTTCCGGAACTTTAAATCGGAAAATGAATGTAGAACAGTGGGAAAGCCACTGCGAGCAACATCAACGGTATGAAGAAGCATAATTGAGCAGAAACTCTACGAAAATGTAGCGAGAGCGAGCGCAGAACGTGCCCTCGACCTGCTATAGTTTATCCAATAATGCCCGCGTAATCTACCGTGCGTGCTTCACATGTTGCCATCAATTAGGAGACCCAGCTGCAACATTTTTTCTCCACGAATATGCTCGCGCGATGGCCTCCTTTCATTCAGCTGAGACACCCTGTATATTAAAAGCGAATCTTAACGAAATGAAAATATACAGACATGATATTAGTAACAATATAAAAGTTACCTTGTGTCTATAATTATTAGACTGCGAGTTTTATGCACTTATGGCTAAAATGGAACGGTGAAATTTAAAATCAAGAAAGGATGGAATGAATTTAAGAATGTTAATTTCAACTCATTAAAACTATTTAAGGAAGAAATAATAGCATACTTGTCCAACTCAGTCTAATAATTCACATCACTGTAACTTCAAATGTTAAAGAATTTGTGTGGAAAGTGATGAAAAATTTCACGAATGTTTCACGTCATAAAAAAATTCCTGAAGGGCATCCTTGTTCCAGCGTTTTCCCAGAGGCTTCCTTTTTAAATATATTCTTTTTGACGGTCTAATTGAGAAATGGAAACGAGCATTTATCGCGGTTCGGATGTACCGGAATCGATTCAGCCATTACAGATCTTAATTAGTACACGCTGAGTGAACAGTCAGCATCGCGGACGAATAAATCGAGGAAAAGGAGGACAAGATTGACATACCATTTGCAGGTCTTCGACTTTAACATCGTCGAATTCAGGAGACCGGGCTTTCAGCTTCTTTTGCAACATTTTCATCGTAAGAAAGTTATTCTCGTTTTGTCTACCTTCGATTCAATAGAACCCTTCACTTGAATTTTATATTTAATGAAAGGAAAACTGATTTATTACAAACTTGGACGAAACTGATAATATTTTCAATCGGTTGTGATGTGATGTGAAGCACAAAATAACTTAAAATTAAATTTCTATAGTTCATGATAAACTCGACGTAAATTGCTACTCACTGCTTTGTCTGACTATAATAGGACATTTCTACTTGATTTCATTGAACAGCAGCATACGGTAGAAAATATTGTTTAGTATGAGCTAATAACTAAAATACGTTCTACGGAATTATATTATACATATACAGCCACGCCGTTAAAAAATTTTTCCATCAACATATTTTGATTTAAATGCAAAGAAAGTCTCGAGGAAAATAAACAACAAACTTGCTCCGCAATTCCATTCGTACACAACCGAATTTATTAATTAAATTGAGTCGAAAAATGCAGGACAGCTCGAATAAAATACAAAACGAGAAAGAGTTGCCTCGGCAAGTAAATGGAAGCTGCAATAAATCTTCGAAAAGAGGATTGGTCGCACTCGACATACTTTCAAGTAACAGAGCCTGAGATTCTGCGTATTTAATAGTAAAATATCTTGTCGGATCTATCATCGATTTGTTCGTTTAAATATTATCTCAATTGTGCTTGTACAATATTTCACAGAAGGAAACGTCTTTCTGATTGTTTTAACACTCCCAGTTCTACAGTGAGGTACTCAGTGGCTCTTCACCTTCACCCCACCCAGCCATTATTCTTCTGCCTACATCCTTCCCCTCGTTATCCCTGCCATCGTTCGTCCCCACCGTTTCCCACTCCACCGTTTCACAACTCTTTATATCCTCGTCTTATTCCTGTTCTACCGTCTCAAGATGTTCTTATTTTTCCTCTTTCTCCTCGTTCGTTCTACTTCTCTCCCACCTTCTATTGTTACATGTATCCGGGGATAGAGATTCTACCGCCATAACGCTGTAATGCTAGCGCGTGCAGAAATATACACCGACGTTTTCCGTTGTCTCGACTAGTATGACAAAATTATACATATTAACAAATATATAACCAGATTTTTAACGATTTCTGCCGTAATCTGACAACGAAGTAACAAATTGATTAAATAAGTCCAGTATAAATACAATCTCAATAATGGTACATTAAAAGATTGAGAAATTAGTGTTACATCCTCAGCTATTGGCAATATTATACACTCGAGAGATTTTGTATTAATAAAAACTAATTTCCACGTTAAATTTGTTACAAGAAATTTGTTTTGTCATGCGCTATGAAATTAATCCATTTATTCGTCTGCATATTATAAACAAATTCCATCAAGATTTTATTTTCTCTTAATTGAAATTAAATATTCTACGAGTCTCTTATCCATTTCAGATGGTCGAAGTGTATTGATCACAGTAGCATGAGATCAAAATTGTCAGAGATCTATTAAAATTATTATATTATGCATACCGAATTATTTCAAATAAATTCATTGAACTAGAATAGAGCAAACTGAAAATAATCAGAAGTCTTGAGAAATTGTAATAGCATGGACACTAAATTGACAAACAAACTTTAAAGAACACCGTACCAATTAAGAATATGATTAAGTAACGTAAGGTTAAGTAACTTAACACGACTCGGATAAGGGCTGAAATGTCAGACGTGCAAAAGTATATTTTACACCAACAGGACTTTGCTCTAATTCCGTGGCCACCCTCATTCTGCTTACCATAAAGGCATACAATTAAGCAATGCACACCCACGACCTACATAATGCTCTTAACAATCTCAGTGTGTCACCGTGATCCTAAGCTACTTACATCCTCGCTCCGTTGTTCCGTCGTTTCGAGATCGCGTTGGCCCTTCCCATCCATCCCACTTACTTTTCTTTTCGCTCACGCCCGTGGTTAAGAGGTTCTTATTCTCACAATGTCAGTCGACAGTCTACCTTTCTCCGTCGCGCCACTGTCTTCGGGCGAACTAATTACAACGGCGGGTCCGGCCGGTGATGTCCAGGTGATTAATTAGGTTTCCAGTTGTCAAGTAACGGCAACGCCTTGATATTATTGGTGTTAAGTGTTTAATGAACGTAACGACCGTCGGCTGTGATTTATCGTCGTGTTTTGCGGCCGCGGTGGGCCGCGGCTATCCGCGTGCCGCCCGTGAGATTCTGGGAAATGTATGTTTCGGCTGATAACATTGTCGGCTGTCCGGGAGAACCCGCTGTACAATTTTTTCCTGCCCTCCTCTCTTCGCCGTCCGGCGCGGAGAAGATGGCGTGCGAAGATCCGAGGAACAACAAAATCTCGCTCTCGCCACGAACTTTGCTTTCACCGATATTCCCGACGGCACGTTGCGACGCAGAACTTCCGCGTGTGAAATATCATTATGGAAAACAGTCCGGGAATCTATAAATTTCGCCCACTCGCCACCTGTACGAGAGAACTGTATTTTTATGGGGCCGCTGCTATGATACACGATTATGTTTTCCGCTAGTTGCCAGGTCTCGTGACGTTCAATTGATGATGGCTCAGATAAAGAATACCCTTTATGGCGCATTCGTCGCTAGAAAAAGGTGATTTATTCGAACGAGAACTGTGCTGGATTATTTCACTGATAAGATTAACTCGTTCTGGTTTGAAGACACTGAGAATATATTTAATTCACCGGTGAAAAAGGCGATTTAGTCGAACGGAAATTCTGCTGGATGATTCCACCGACGAGATTAAATCGTTTTAGCTAGTAAACAGTGGAAATATATTTTTCCTTATCGAATTCTCTCGTATAAAGGTTAGTAATAAAATAGCTGACTCCAAGATTTTATATTGCCTTCGGTAATAGAATGTATAAAATTTGATTCCAAACGTAAAGAAGGAATAAAATCGTCGGAATTGCTTGCATCGTAAAAGAGATGTTAATTTTCTAATCAAGTGTAACGCGAAGATCGTCCAATAAATTCTATTTTCATCTAGAAATTTTCAACTCCACAAAGGGATAAAATATCAAATGAAATTAATTAACGTAGTTCCGCTGAAAAATAAAATAAGAAATCAACGAAATTAAAAACGTCCAAATAAAAGTGTGAGCAATAAAATAAATCGTCTTTATAAATTTCGTGGTATGATAATTAGACCGTGATATTTTAAGCAAAATAAAAATTCATGCATTGACATTTTTAGGCTGTTTTAATATCTTTACTGTATGCAATCGCATTTACCCAATTTTTCTATAAATGCATAAAATCTGTGGTCTAATGACAAGAGTCGAAAACGGTGACCCGAATAAATCAATAATCTCGAAAAAGACCGCACTCGCTTCGCACGTCGGGCACACGGACGCACATGCTACACATTCAAATAAATTCGAAACTCGACGAAACGAGGGACGGACGAGACAACCGTATCCAGGAAGATCTAAAACCAAGGGGACACTTTGCGCCACGTTCCCGAAATTCCACCAGCAAAAATCAATAATGAAACTGTTCAAAACAACGTGCGGCGAGTATCGAACTAATCCGGACGTGTCCCGTTGTTTCGTCCGCATTAAAAAACGAGTCCAAATCGAGCCCGGAGCCGGATAAAATGGAATACAATTTCGCCAGAGTCGCTACTAACAAATGTAAATCCAGCTTGCGGCGTTGTCTCGCGCGGACATGCTTCGCTAAATTATTCGACGGCGGCTCCCACCCCTTTTTCTATCAGGCGATCGCAGTGCCGGCAGGCCAGCGTTAAATCATTCGACGGCGTAATGGATTTTATGGGAACGGCAGTCGATGCAGTCTCTCTTTCGGTCTGCTCCGTCAGGAATCTAATATCCCACGAGTAACAGCGCGGCAAGAATTATGTGGCACGGAGGGCGGTTGCTTCTTGCTCGCAACCGGCTTTTCTTTCTCCGCCACGCACCCCTCGATTAATGGTCGGCCGCCTTCATTGCCAGCCTCGCCCCATCGAAAACGATTCCCACGACGAAATCCTAATGATCGTCTTTATCCGATCTCGTTCGATGATCGTCCTAGCTTATTGGATTATGAACGAGGATTAACTGTGGTCAACTCGGTGGATCATTCCTCGAAATGAGTTATAAAATATAGAAATATCTCTTGTCCATCCTGTTTTCGTATTGTAGAGAATTTATTGATAGACCGTTGTGTTCTTGTAATTTATTTTGCACTTATGTTCTTGTTAATACTTTGCACAGAAAATTAATGTTTATATACTTATTTAATTTCTGTAAATTTACGGGATTCCTGTAAATTATTATTATATATTATCCCCTCCTATTTGTACTCTGAATTCATTCTTTTGCAGATCATCATGTTTACCATTTTGCACTGTGAATTAATTGTTTCGTAGATCATGTTCTCCTTCTTGAAAATAAAGTCAACCCTTTCGTATAACAAAATTCGCAGTCTTTTACACAATTTTTAAATTTAATATGAACTTAACTGAATTTATTTATAAAATAATGCAAATTCCATTGTGAATAATTAATCCTCGTGAATCTTTAATAATTGTTTATGACGTCGTTCAATTTTTAGATTTAATAGCAATTTGATTAAAAATAATTCATTTAGTGTTATTATATTAAGTAGTATTATAGTATCAAATATTAATTTTCTCCTTATCGACTAGATTTTCTACAAAATTCATAAGAAACCGTTAAAACAACAAAATCTTAACAACATTATTACAATGCTACGGTGAAAAGAATAGTTTTATCACCAAAATAAATTAAAATCTTATTCCTATTTCTAACAACTAGCTCATAAAAACAAGCATGTGCATAAAATTCAGGATCTATTAATAAATAAATATATCGCCGATTGAAAATAATTAACATTCTATGTTCTATCTATGAGTGAACGTCAACTGTACGTTAATAGAAATTCCAGAAAACTTTCTTAATAAAATTCGAGTACGATGAGCTAAGATTAATGACACTGAACACTGTCTAAAATTTGTTACATTTTGTAGATCCTCGTTCTCGGTACGCGGAACACAGTAAAGCAAACTACTAAAAAAAGTTCTTTCCTAAATCAGGGCATATAACGCCAACGTATAAAATCCGTTTTCCGCGAGCAAACGAATCTCTCGAACGGCTAAAACGACTTCGCAGAGTGCGCCGGTTTCGATCACGCGTTGCACAGGTATTAAATAGCATCCGCGCCGCCTTTATAGGTGCTCTTTCGGAAATCGGTAGATTACGTCGCCTATACCGTTGTACAAATTGAAAACGAGCCGACACATGACGCGAGTAAACAGATTTTCCGGCGAGAGGAGTGCGCGTTGTATAAATTCCGTGCGAGCGGAGCCACGGAAATTGCGATATCGTTGTAACCGTGTAACGGCCATCAATTTCGGCTGGTCGATCGTCCGTCAGCCGAGGACAGGCTGGATTCAATGAACCCGCAAGCCCGTCACGCAGGATCCGTCCAGGAAGACGGACGTTTTTCAAGGGTGTCGGACCGTGAAGTCCCCGCGACGAGGCGCGAACGTCGACGGACGCTCACTTGCTAAAGCATGTTGAATAAAACATGCCTGAGCGGCGGTGTCGTGCTTCCCAGGATGCCTGGTAATAGATTTACAGGGCTCGTTATGCCATAACACCATTCCAGGAGTATGCTCGTGATCGTAAACACCGGAAATCGGTGAATTGTCGCCGGGAATTCTGGAAGCACGCTGTCAAAGTGGATCATTGAACTCTCGTTCGAAAAAGTACCGATGCACCACCTGCTATAACTTTGCCAAGACGCATCGAACATCATTCTGCTTCCTGTACGATATACTTTGTTGCACGGTTCAAGATGTCTCTCTATCTTGAACAAAATTCTGTTCGAACTTGTACGTATCGTTCAACGAAGTATCTGCTCCTGTAGAACTTTTACGGAAATAAAAATGTATACATTTCACAGTGTATACATACATTTTTGTATTTGTTTATTAAAATTGCAATTTAAAATGATTTTGCATGAGAAAGGAGAATGGGAGGCGAAGAGGCTCTTCTCGTGAGAATCGTGCGTCATTAAAACAGTTTATAATATGTCACAAGTGTGAAAATTCTTTCCTTTGATCGAAATCATAGTCAACTGATAGGGTACAGTCTCCTCTTTACAATGAACCCACGGAATTGTCGTACTATGTTTTTACACCAGTCTATCGTTGTTTGAGTGAAAAGCGTGTAGGTAAAAGGTACAAACAGAATTTTAACAATCGGAATGCTTTCATGTCCGTTTAGGTAAAGAATTCTTTTTATATCTGCCAAGTGGTTGCAAATCCCGGAAATGAAGTGTCCCTTTTGCAACGACCGCACCAAAGTCCTTTAACGCCGTTTTACCATAATAGCGATGGAGAATGTGCCGGTATAAAGACCGAATGCAGTTTCATAAATTCAAGACACTTTGAATTTGTTGAGAATCTTATGCAAACGAAAAGAATTTTCTCCCTGATTGAAGCGATCATGGTTTCAAAGAGTAAACCCATCTCAAAAACCTTGCAGAAATCCGTACACGATTTTTCAGCGTCATGTTATTGCAATTTCAATGCAAAATATACAACATATAATTCGTTTTTCAATTTACTTTCGTTGCTACGTAATATTTTCGATACAGAATTAAAATACGCAACCACAATATTTCAACTCTGTGTATTTAGCTGACATAACATCAGCTAACTTTATGTGACGTATTATTGGAATAAAAATATGCGGACCTTTTCGAATTTAAAAAGCGATCAAAAATATCTTTTGCACTAAGCGTCGGAGCAATTTATAACGACGAACGCTCGCGTCGATTGTTCCAACGAAACGGTCGGTGCGTCGAACGAGCGGCGAATGACCGGCAACGGTATTATCAAATTACGACCGTAAATCTCGCGAAGTAAGCCGGCAACGAGCAACAATCCACTGAATCGCTGGTGACCATGTCAGTGCCGCGTTTATTCGACCGATCCACGTTAAGTGAATAGATATTGCGCTTGATTACAGCTCGTCGAGGCGGGGGCGGGCTTTTTGGGATATGAAGGCGAATCGTTTTTGGATTACCCGCTGAATTTATTGGCCGAGTTGATCGCCGCCGGCCGCTCGAATATCCATTACACTCCTGATAGAAAAGTAACGAGCGGTTTCAGGGGATTCTATACTGTGGCTATAAACAATCAGCCGCATTCGGGAATTTTTTTAGGACGAACTATCATGTGAATCGATTTCACACTTTGCAGGTGTAGTACAACGCGTTCGACGAATGCGTGGTATTTTTTTATGCGATCGATAGGATCCCAAGTCATAGCGATTCTATGAAGACGCTTTAAAAGCACTGTCCTTTATAGTTTGCATGTTTGTAAGTGTATGAAAATCAAATAGAAAAATTTTGAATACTTTTTGTTTGATCTAAAGTAAGAAAAGATCAAATTGGAAGATTTGAAAATATTACGTTGGATAATATTTTACGTCAAGCATTTGCTTGTCTGATCATGAGTGGTATCTTCTACTTAAAATGGTGCGGAGACTGTGAAATTATTTTACATTCTAATAATGACTCTTATTTAGTACAACGCACAGTCTACACACAGTATAATCACCCAGTCTGCTCTGTTTTGATCAAATAATCTTATAACAATACAAGAAAAATGAAACTAGATTAATTAATAAATTCTGTTTGTAGAAAAGCACGCGGAGTCATACTTTGAGGGAAATATATATCTCACGTGTAAAAACGTATAAAACATTCGAATTGAAAATTATATCCTCGGCTTCATACGACTTTAATTTATTTTTCTTTGGAAATATCACGGAGACGCTGATTACGGATTCGTGGAAAAAACAGTACGGAGCGCAAAGGGTCAATATCGATTTCCGATGATGGAGAAACAATCTCCTACAAACGACTAATTAAAAATTTGCAAACCACGAAACGGTGAGACACAGTGTCTCGGAAGGTTTTCACCTGAGTTCACCGTACAGGACCACGCCGTAAAAATTCTAATTACGGGTCAGTTTCTGTAATAGGATTCCGTCGAGTGTAATTAGCAGCTTAAATTCGCGAATATGTTAAAAGCGAGCAGCTTCGCGATGCAAATGATAGAAAATTCCGGCTCGTAAACGACGCGCTGTATTAGCGGATTCATTATGTATTAGACGCTCCCCAGGCAGGTTATAGAGTGTCTGACAAATGCTGAAGGCTGCCTGCGTGTTTCCATAAATCATGAACGGCTGGCACGTAAACAGAACCACAGTATTTATTACGCGTGCCGTGTACATGGCGGACAGGTAATACCTTTGAAGAAACGACGGCTTTGCAGGAGCATCTCGGCCGTAGGCTGCGATTAAGCGGTACACCCCCGATGCATTATGCGATATTGATGATCTCCCGGGTGACTACTGAATTATGTGCCAGTCGAATAAATACGGCGCAACAGGATCGTTAACTCTCCTCGATCCACTAATCCAGCTAAGACGTCTACGATTTCCATTGCCACATTCTCGTATTAATATTCACATTCTCATTCATCTTCTTATTCTTGTTTTTATTCATATTATTACTCGTATTTTTATCCATATTATTTACATTATTATTCATCTTATTATTTATACTATTATTCATATTATTATTCATATTATTATTCATATTATTATTCATATTATTATTCATATTATTATTCATGTTACTATTCATGTTATTATTCATATTATTAGTCATATTATTATTCATATTATTATTAATATTATTATTCATATTATTATTCATGTTACTATTCATGTTATTATTCATGTTATTATTCATGTTACTATTCATATTGTTATTCATGTTACTATTCATATTCTTCTCCATATTTTTCTTCATATTAATATGAATAATAATTTATTCATATCCTTCTTCACATTCTTCTTTACATTCTTACTCAAATTCAGTAATACTGTCGATTGCATTATCTTAATTAATTACAGATTACTCGCTTGATTTAATTCCAGTGTCTTGGAATGTAATATTCAATGGTACCAATACAGCTATCCGATGCTATTTTAATTTATAAGGAAAAATTCATTTCGCGTTTCTAAAACGTTAAAGGACCACTTTAAATAATCAGGTCCCGGATTTTAGGGAGGCGAACATCAACAAGTTCGAAATGGCGTATCAACCCTTTGAGTTCGAGTGGAGATGCTTGCGTCGAGTTTCTGGTTCCCAAATGGTAGGTGTATCTGACATCGATGACAAAAGTGCAGGTATAGAGGGAACACTGCCACTATCTATGAAACTCGGCTCCCGTGAATTTTTGTCGGTTACAGCATTGTCCGTGATTTCATTGAGACTCTTGCCAACTCGTGCAGCCAACAGCGGTACTATTTTAGGGATGATTTTCCCGCCGCGGATACTATGCCCCACTTCCAGCTCAAGTTTTCTCGCAGTTCTTGGTACTGGTGGACAGCTCGGGTACCTCTGGGACGCGAAACCCGGTATTACACCTCCGAGCAGGCACCGAGGGCTGGAAAAAAAGAAACCAGAAGCTCACTGCAGGTCGCAATAACTGTCTGCCCATTTCCGACCACCTAAATGTTATGAGTCTTATGGGCTGGACAAACTTCGCGATTGCGAGCAGATTCCTGACCACTCCTTTCCTGAATTAGTCTCCGGCGCACGCGAGCTCCAAGGTATTTCAATTAAACAGGTCCATGGCGAGGACGTACAATGAGGTGCAAATTGAGTCAACACTTTTTTAACACTGGTCTATATGACTTGGATTTTTTTGTAAGTACTAGTGGGGCCAGTTCTCTAGAAATACATTCGTTTAAATTTTTAGACAATTCTAATTATTAATTAAAATAAAACAACACATTTTTTAGTATTCCAAGTAATAGTAAGATTTAAAAAAAATATTTCTGTGATTGTTCAGTGAACTAGTCCGTTTAACATTTGTAGAAAAATTGAAATCATATAGAGCAGTTTTAAAAAAGTTATACCATTTTAAAAGCGTTGACTCAATTCTGCCCCCCCCCCCCCTCTGTATCTATTAATGGTATATTGGAGAAATATTAATGGTATATTAATGGTATATTGGAGAAATATGTGTCAGTTTTTATTTTTTTATTGTTTTAATAGTGTTATATTGGTACCATGTAATTTTTAGAGCAGTTGATACTAATTTTCATGAAAATACTCAATATTAGAGCATCAATTGTAATATTGGAAAACAGTCTTGGTTAATCAATGTTTCCAGTAGTCCTTTATTCGTATGATTTCTCGGGATTGCTAATTAAGTATTAATTAGTTTGAGGTCTTATTAATGCGCTCGCGAGCCTCGATGTTCTCATTTCACCAATTACGTATTCTGCATACATTGCAATCCGTGGTTCCATGCAAGTTTCGTTACAGAAATATCGATGAGAATTTTTACAATATCATCCTGCCAGTACTGGGCATCGTTAAACTCAGAGATTACTAATTTTAGAACCGTTAGTTATGCGACCAACTAATTTTGAGCTTGATCATTCTACGACCGATAAATATAATGCGGTACTAATTTAAGATTCAATTAATAATTAAGAATCAAAAGCACATAATTCTAAGATGTGTGCATTTATCAGCTACTATCACGCTTTCATTTGTTTCGACGATTTTTTAAACAATTGCAATTTTGTCCATAAATTAGCAACGAATTCATAATTTAAAGAAAAATTGTGTTTACTCTAGGAATGAAGCAATAGAAGAAAACACATTATTGACCACGCTGTCATTAAAAATGCACTGAGATTAACCCATTAACAGTCAAGTTGTTTTTTACTTTTTGACAGGAAAAGTTATGTATATTTATACGTATAAAATGATATTGAACTGTCAAACGCATCTGATATATTCCTTGCGGCAAGTGGCGCGCGTAAAATTCCAAAATCGCCAAACGGGGATCGTGGCAGTTAACGGGTTAAAAAAGTAGAATTAATTAACTTGCGACTTCGGAGTTTCATCGAAATACAAAGGGTTAATTCCGTTTTCGTGCTCCCTTCAGGATCTTGCGATCTAAAAGCGGTGGGATCTGTTTAACAGGGAGTTCAGTTACCGGGAAAGTCACGTCACGCGTGTTTAACGCCGCAGTGAAGCGACAATCGTGTTTTGTGTTTGCAATGAATCCCGATTTGCGGTTTGTTTGATGGTCGCACGGATATCACACGTACGTGGCACAATCATTAAACGATTGCTGCCGATAAATGCGCTGCCTGGGAGAGACGGGTGATTATCCGATAATTGGCTAACCCTTCAACGGCTGACAATCTACTAGCTTTGTCCTCGACGATAATTCTTTCGGCGATCGTACGGCGATTTTATTTTCAACGTCAAACATTTTCCGCGCGCGGAAAGTAACAAAAAGCGATGTTTGGATTCGCAAACGTAATTCTTCCGAAATTTGTCACGACGATTGACGTGCTCTCAATACCGAGAAATTTATTGGCGAATCAAGGAAACGCTCGACGATAACACAGCGGAAAATTTGCGAAAGAAAAGTCATAATGCGACATCACATCATTTCTCGTTCAATAAATAAAGTCGACGAGCCTTTTATCATTTATAGTGATAACTGAATAATAAAGGACATTATTATTTGCCGAAAAGTGTACTCTGATGGATACTACTATACTAGTACGAATAATGGAAAAATGTAAGTTACTACCTACTGGGATCATGTACGCTTTGAAAGAAAATTGCAACATCGTATTTGTCATTCCATGTTCAACAAATAAATTTTGTCGAAGTCTCATATCTTGTAATTACTGAATACTTGATAAAGGCTACTGTTCTATCGTGACAATAAAATTGTAGTACATTGAAAATATTAACAGAAATAATAGGAAAGCGCAGCTTAAATACTGAAATAAATTAATAAGTTTCTTACCTTACAAAAATAACTCTGTTATTTTTTGTTCAATCTTACGTATATTATTATTGTATCAATCGAACAATAAAGTCTCTTGCTATTCGACGCTAATAATGTATTATGCAGTACGCTATCGGTAACAGGAACGGTGTTCCATTGTGTGAAAATAAAGGTTCCCTGCACAAGCTACAGATTTTTCAATTGCAGTTTTCCAATCGCGCGAACTCAGTCAATTTTTCCGGTGAAAGGAAAACGATAACTTTTTTAATGGTTCGGTTCTATAAACAAAACGTCACCGTGGAGATTCGAGATCGGCGAGCACGCGGCCATTGTCCGAAGTATCCCATTACGAAAGGCAAACAACAACCGATGCGCTGTATTCAATAACCGGTGAGGAACGCTCTAAGAATATTTTGTTGGGAAACAATGCGGCGGAATATCAGGTATTCTAACGTCGAGCAGCTGGGGACTTGGCTATTCTAGCTGCAGCTCGCACTAAAAGCCGAATACGACATAATAAACGGCAGTGTTCGAATCCCTGTGACGTGTTTTCATCGGGGCAGTAAACAAGATCGAAATAGCCAATTCCAGTTACATTTTTATTCGAACCGAAGCTTCCAGAACAACGGAATGCTTCGACACACGGGAGGCCGGAGGCTTTAATTAACCGGGAAACACAGAGAAAACAATTCCTGCCGGTGGCTACAGGGGAAAGTTGCAGAACACTGTTGATCACCTAAACCGTACGAATTAATTCCCTATTATTGAGCTGCGGACTTTGCGAATTCGTCAGAACTAGTCGCGAACTATGAAGCAAGCAGCTAATTAGAACAATTGTTAACTAACCAGTTGTTTCCGAAATATTATTAACAGGCGAAAGAAATTTTTCAGAGAACAGAGAAAATTAATTTTTAACAGAGAAAATCAATTTTTAACAGAAGAATTTATTCCCAGGTTTTTGACAGCAGAAGAATCATATTTTATTTCAATTTATAGGAAACGAATAGCATTGTTGTTAAATGTAAGATGCAGAAATGAAAATTGATATTGTAGTATCAATGAAGGGTTCCTATCACTGTCATACAATTTCAATATTATTATTTTTTTAGACATTTAAATGTAAAAGTTTATTATTTAAAATGAAAATGAAAATGCATATTATTAATGTAGTAGTTAACAATAAAATAATTATAGTAAAATTATAGATGAAAATTGAGATATTATTTACGATATATTTAATTTTAATGAAACTTATATATATATATAAATGATATTAGAAAATTAAGGAATTGTTTACGATATATTTAATTTTAATTAAACTTATACATAAGTGACTTTAAAATGATGATAAATCGAGAAAACAAATATTCCATCCACTGATGCTCCGCGAACCTCCAGAAAATTCGCTAACCTTCTGTTCCTTTTCAAGGATTAGGATCGAGCAAATAGGAATGGCATTTTGAGATTTACAGTTCTACTTTGTACTTAAATTTCGTTGCTCCTTTTTAGAAACGGGTCGAAACGAGGCGACTCGCATTCACATCGCCCACTAACTCCGCGTTTGTTTAGACAGCGGAGAGCGCAAGGAAAATTCAGATAATAGAATTTTGGATGGCTTAACTTTCAGAGGCTAAGTCTTCAGCAAGGGTGGGTTGTACAGTGCTTTAAAACTTCCGGAACTTCGGTGTCTGACCGTAAAAATCCCGACCCAGTTGAAGTCCAGTTACTATCTATGCTATTATCCCAGGGAACACCAAAATCTTACGAACGACAAATGGTCCGGGAACGTTCGTTCTACACCGTTACAGTCGCCGACCAAAAAACTTTACGATCGGCTCACTGTTCCTCCTCGTTTTGTTCTCGCGAGGTTTAATTAACGGAGGACTAATTGAGGGTTTAACCCAGCTGTGCGACTGAGGGAAGGTTAACAGTTTTGTATAGTCTAAGAAATTTTGGACAGTTCAGCAAACTTGCTGTGCTTTTTTAGGTCAAACTATAGGGCGACGTTTCGTGCCGATATTTCCAGGAGCTAAACAATTCATAGTGATCTATTTATATACTACTCTACAGCAAATTCTGTATATCTTTCTAAGTCGCATTATAGAGTAACGTTGTGTACTAATATTTCTACATGGCAATCAATTTATAGTAATATATTTATATATTATTCTCCAGCAAATTTGGTATATTTTTTAGGTCAATCGATGAGGCGACGTTTTGTATTATTATTTTCAAATGATTTTCAATTTATTATGATCTGTTTCTACATTATTTGCGATTTTTAGCTTTTTGAAGTCAAACGATACATTTTGTGCTAATATTAGTAAAAGATAAACGATCTATAATGACCTATTTAAATATTGAAAATTTTGCTGCATTTACATTGCACCCTCGACGTTCATGATTTTTCGAAAATTTGAACACTCTCGAGAGCTTCGAATGTTCGGGAATTACTATGGCTTCTATTTTTGTGTGGTTACTCGCTCCAGGAAGTGTACACGCTATATTCTACGTTTACCTCAGCTTTACACTGCTATTGACTTCGATAACATAGAATTGAGTGTCGCTGGGGTCGTGTAATTTCTCGTTTCCCTGTAAAGAGATCGAGCAATTTCTCATTTGCGTGCACACAGGTTCGGTAATTCCGGATCTTGTGT
>CM052165.1:1969444-1983421 GCA_028455555.1 Augochlorella aurata
AGGAAAAACACTAGCCTCAAAAAATAATCAAAATCTAAATAAAGTGTATACAGTTTGTTATTGCAAAGGCTATATGTTATAATTGTTAAACTGATTATTGGCTATTGGTATTGGGTGGATGGTAGAAGGCTTAGTTAAATACGTTCTGTAGAATGAGGGGCGGAACCTACAAATACCATCTCGACGTGTTAGGTACACGAGTAGAATAGGTCAGTGCTTGGCCAGACCTTCTAAAATAGAACTTCGGGGATTGGAATTGTTTGCAGGGATGTAGAAGTCAATATTTGACAAGTTTAGAAACCCTTGACACCAGCAGCAGCCAATCACGGTTGTTTGTTATAAATTATGCCACACCGTTACCATTAGCGAGTATAGTCATTAATTTACCATCGGGGAAGAGGAATTTACGGCTGTGGAATTCCGGCGCAAGAATTAGCAAGGGATTACCAAAATTCACGTCGTGGTCAATTAGTTAGTTACGAAACTTTTCACCGTCAATAATATTTTTATTATAAATCCTTCAAAAATCTATGCCGCAGAAATCACGTCAATCGCATGAACAGTAAGCGGAATTCAATTTCAAATTTCGTCCGACTCTTCCCATTAAATCCAAGTGGTGAGCTTTACATTTTAGAAAATACATAATATTTTCAACAGTCGTGGCAACTTTCCAAATCCACGTTTCACGAGTCCGATGGTTTTCCGATCGAAGCAATTCCCCTTTCAAATAAATATGGAAAACTCAATTAACTCCTACGTAAATGTATATCCAATATCGTCGAAAAAGGATCATGTACAGAGGAAAAGAAATTCTCTTATCGCGGACGTTAGTTAGTTACAACTTAGGAACTTTATTTTGCAGTAAAATGAACAGGCTGATCTCCCCGTTCAACTGTAACTGACAAGTTTACTGTAAAATAAAGTGGAAATTATTGGCTCTGCACTTTAAATTATCACCGCAGAGCTTTTGACACAGTGGATCTTTATGTTTCCTCGACTTTAACTCTTTGCACTCGAAGCTATTTTAATTCGAAATCATGTTTTATGATTTCTATTTTATATGATTTATTGCGATTTATGCATATGAAGTTTAGCCTATTTGCAAGTACAGTATTCGCAATATTAACAAACTTTCAATAAAGATTAATATAAACGAATCTAATATTATCACAAATATTTTGAAAAATATTGTACCAATTTTTAGTGGCGTCTGAGAGTCGCCACTCGAGTGCAAAGGGTTAATTCTCTTTCGAACACTCGTGCAACATTTGAAGTTGAATAGTTTATGGTATATTCTAGTCCAGCTATGCATCAGTCAGTGGAACATCGTTCACTGATCCGTCCCAAAGGGACAGCGAAGAATTGTGCGACGCCGGCGATGGAAGACGCGAGTACCGGTGAAGCGACCAACCGCAAGCTCGATTCCAGCCTGATGTTCATTCACGTCTGCACTGGAAAACGGCCAGCTTTAGTTCCGCGTGTACCGAGGGAGCGGTTAACGTACTATCTACAAGCGATCACCCAATAGCTTCTAATCTCTGAGAGGCGGATGCTTCTGACGATTCTGTCAGACTTGGTTGCATCCATTTATGTACTTACCCGTTGGCTTCATTTTAGGGCTGTTTCCACTAATTAGGAAATTAAGTAAGGGGTATGAGAGCACTGTGTTAGATATATAAATAAGGTGTGATTAGACATTGTGCTGCAGGAATGTTGCGATAAGGTAAGCAATATTATGACATTACGAGAAGACAAGTAGTATTGGAGTTGTGGGCATAGACAAGTAGTATAGGCATGCTGTCGAAAGACAAGTAAATTTGAATATATTGTGGAAAATCAAGTAGTATGAGCACACTGTGAATGGACAAGTAGTATGAGCACGCTGTGAACAGACAAGTAGTAGTGCACACGCAGGTAGTATGAGATGACTGTTACAAAGTTTTACAGAAAGATAGAAAACGATTATCACAGTCAGATGTTATCAATTATATACCGTGGTTGTACAAATTAAAAAAAAAACGAACAAATGCAACTTAGCAAGTAGAATGGAGACATTATGGCCAGCCAGGTAATCAAACAATAATCATACAAGTAGCACAGAAGTTGTTGTATTCAAACAATCTACGTGGAAATATTGCAACAAGCATTATAGCATACGCTTTTATCAGATAAATAATGCAAAGATTACTATTGTATTACAAGATAATTGCCGATATAAAATTTCTCCGAGTTCAAACATTTCAACTTTAAACTGAAGGGTGTTTCAATAAATTTTCAAACGCGCCAAACGTTCTGAAAATTTGCTTGAAAGCTGCAGAACTGCAAAGATGTTTGTGCCAAGAAGGAAGTAGCAGAGGCTGTCTATAGTCAGACGAATCGATAAAATAGTATCCATAGTGAAACAAACGGGTCTATACAGAACGGTAGCTCGGAGAAACAAAGCCTAGGAAGTATGTTTTAAATCCAAGTAGAACAGTCCGTGCAGAGTCGGGCAAATAGTACGAACGCTGGTACTGTTTGCTGAATAGACTGGAAGTGTCCAGGACGAGCCGATAAAAGTTGATACCGTTGTCCCTTACTTGGAATAAGAACGTATCCGGCCGTATGCAGCATGGTCATAGAAGCGACCATAATCCTGATCTAATCCCTGTCTGACGCACACCGAACCTAACCCAATGTCAGTTAAAGCTTCTGCTAGTTTAAACATTATCTGTAACTCCAGTCAGATCTCGCGCGCGTAGATAAGCTCGGTAACTCCGAGTGCCACCCGTTGTTGACTTAGGAAACTCACCTGCGGGGCGAAGAAAAATTTGCATTTTCCGAATTCGTTGTCCCGGTGAAGTTGGCGATACAGTTCACAAAGTAGACGCGTTTACGGCGGCGTACAGAAGCTCATCCAACCGACGATCGTGGCAGGTCACGGGCAAGTGGGACGTTGCATTACCAGCTTGTAAACCCGAGAGTAATTGATACGCACCGGTGCAGAGCATAACGGTTACGAAATCTTGCATCAACCGAGAATCATTGACGTCTGTTGTACGACCCATATTCGGCTCTATTGACCGTGTAACTCGCAATGTCGCCGACAAGTTGACGGCGTTGTCGAGCGCATTCGCTGCAGCACAAGATAAAATTGGCCGAAGCTGACTAGCCGTTTCGCAGCAGACATTTTCCTGGGAAGCGTTAAACGCGCGTTCAGAAAATGAAGTTTTATATCGCGTCACGAGCCGTTCGACAAATTATGCCTTCCTCGACCTCGTTTACTTTCATTTACATTTTTTAGCCGCCGGAGCTTTTATTGGCTCGGTATCGCAAGGTAAAGTTACGTTAGTATTACCCCCCGCGATACTAATGCCGTGATACTTTTCCGAAGAGCGAAACTTGAGCGAACGTTGCGGGAAGTGTTTTCCTTTCATTCTGAACTTTCTTACAGTTTTCAGCTTCCGACGGTAGAAACTTCGGATATCTTCAGAGGGATACAAATCTTTTGACTACACGGAGGATATCCTGTCCCAACGAATCACGTCAAAACATCGATCTGCCATTGTAGGACAAATCGTGGCTCGATTGCGAAAGTTCTCGTCTTACGAAGAAACTCTACGAAGAAACGGCTTTTCCGGCGAGATGGGGGAGAGCCCTTTCTTCGCGTGGTTCGGGAACTAATTGCAGGAACTAATTGTATAATTCTTTCCGTCGTCAGATTTCCAGGATCAGTGGAACGGACCCGCGACTCGCCAGACAGTGGTGGGAATAAAGTGTGTCGAATTCCGTGAAATGAGACGCTGAATGGACTTTAATGCCGATATTAGTATAGCATTATCCCGCGGAGTTAAATGGGAGTTTTTGTTATGCTACAATGGATCCCAGATTTTGGAACAGTTTCAGGACAGTATATCAGGGAAATTTGGGGCGATTACGCTCCTTTGCAAGAACATTTTGGCGTCCGGCTATAAAATCTCCGCGAGATTAAAACTCAAAAATTGGATCCCCGTTCCATAATCCACGAATTCTGGGTCACTCGAAAACCTTCGTTGAAAAAAGCTGTGGATTACTTTGTCTTGCAGATTCGTTTGTAATAGTTCCATTTATCCACGTAATAAAATTGCACCGATTCTCTGAAAAGAACTCCATAAGTAATGTTCCATAATATCGTAAGCCGCTCTTCATGACTACGAAAAACTCTATAAAATTCTAAATTATTATTATCTTATCTCAATTTTATTGCACTTTTATGTATTCATTATACTTTTCAACAATGTGTGCGAAAGGGAGACATGCCGATAAAAATTGTACAAAAGAAAAATGTTAAATATTTCTTCTAACGAATGCTATAACATTTCCCCCGTGATATGGTTGAATCGCTTAATCGTTTCAAATTATTCGAGTCATTACAAAGAGAAGCGCCTGCGGCGTAACAAGCAATTCAAGACGCAGCTCACTCTATACTCCGGCGTGTAGAATCAAACTCCAAGGCTAGTTTAAATATGTCAAGAGAACTGATGCGAGAAACATCTTCACGCATCCGTGTCTCTTTGAAACTGCGATGCACTTTGTTCGAAAGCGGCGCATTCGTTCCCCCTAATTATAACACCGTATAATCACAGCGCGGATCCGCGCGCGTAGAACTTCTTGAACCGGTTGCAGAACTCCGCGACTTAATATGATTATCACTTTGATTTATCTGGAACCGAGACTGCGGTACTTTCGTAATGGCCGAAAAAGAAACGCACTAAACATTTAATCACCATTAAAACCGCTGATTAACGGTGGAACTTTCGGTAAATAAATTCAAGAAGGGATTCGGCCGGCGTTTCACTAATTTCGGGAAATGCAGGGACAGTTAAATATACCTGGCCGCATGAATTATCGTTTCATTCCTTACCACGGGGCACGTTCTCATGAACAAGACTATCCCCCGACGTTTAGACCAACTAGAAAGTTTCTAACCGCAATGCGGAAGTTCGAAAACGGTTTTGTAACATTTTTGTGAAAAGTAATACACGGATATCTAGAAAAATGAATATTGTATATCCAGTTTCAGCTGAATTCAAACAACTGCATCGCATACCGATAACTTCGTCGCTATTGTGTCGACCAATATTGTTCTTCTTCCAACTATAAATATTTTGTTATGCTGTATAAAAATTTCGTTCGGTGCTTCGACAATAGTACAAAGTGTTCTGTAAATTTTAAAGAGACTGGTTGCATAGATACTCGAATAAAAAATTCCGATCATTTAATTTTCAACTGATCGTACGAGGTTCTGCATTCAACAATTTAAACTGTTTCTCAATTTCGGTCGATTTACAAGTTAGTGAAAAATAAATAAATACTGGTTAATAAGTCTACGAAACTTTCAATTAGTATTTTCAATAGCTTGCCTTTATGAAAACCAGCGAAATTGTTAAAAATTTCAAAGATCGAATTCCCTTGATGCATGACACAAACCAGAAATCAATATAGTTTCCATAGACATATTAATAGCTGTCTGAATTTTGGGATGGGTAGAATTAAAAATTCGCCTTAATAAAGCTCCGATCTATCACTTGTTTCATGACGTTATAATAGGGAACCACTCGGAGACATTTAACCCTTTGCAGTCGGAGCCATCTAAACTGGGAATCCAAAATATCTGTTAAGACTCATAGTGTTTCCATTTTAATATAATTTAGAGCATTTTATATAGTATAGAATTGAGTTTTGTGACTCATGCAACAGTTAACAGCCCTCAACAATTTTTTGAATATAAGTAAATCTGATAAAAATTATTTTACAATACGCGAAGCTCCAAAAAATTGATTTCCGTTCACGGACCAATCAGTTTCGGGATGCATAATTAACTCGGTACTCCGAGCTCGGAGACCAGAGGACAAACGAGTTTAATTTCGTCCTCAATTTTCATCTCCGTAGCGAATGGTTCGCAGCCATCATCCGGGTAGGAAGTTTCCGACGTCAGTTTCCGTTCGATTGCGAAATTATCATCAACTCGAACTCCGAGCTAGCATATCCACGATCGAGGGAAGATCTCGGCGATCAATGGGCGTGAGACAATCGTCCAGAAGTACAATTTCGTTCCCGACCATCCGTGCGCGTCGTTTTTCAGCGACCGTCGTTGGCGTTGCCGTTGCCGTTCTGGGGACGCGACGGGATTGCAGCACAAGAGGATCACGATCAACGGAGGAATTGTTCGCGATCCAAAGCGGAAACAAGCTTTTCAAAGGTGGAAACTTTGAAAACTCGAATCCCGGGGAGCGCAGCCCGGCTCGAGAGCCTTTTTAAGCGAGACTTTCGACGAGAACAGGGATTCATAGGAACCGCCTTGTTTCCTGAACGATTGAAAAGACGGTTAGGAGATTATTTCGCGAGATGAAGAGTCACGGCGGAGAACGCTGCGCAACGGCTGCTCCCTATAAACACCATTCTCTTCGCCGCAGGAAAGGGGTATAAAAGTGAAGAGTCTTTCTTGACCGAGACCCGCGTGATCGCTGCGATGGATAAGACGGATTAAAACGGACGAGACTCGAGGGCTCCTTCAAATAGGTTCATCTCGTGCACCGTTATCCCTTTATTCGCGAATAAAGGCCGGATCCGGGAGACTTTCCAGCGCCGGAAGTGATAAAATCGGTAAAAAAATAATAAAACTAGAGAGACCGAAAATTTAATGGTGCTCAATAAAACTTGGGGAGAAATGACACAACCGCTCGGCGGGTTTATGACGTTTAGAAGGAAAACAGCGTTTCTCTTTCTGCAGGAGAAGCATTTTCGTCAACGAGACAGAATTTATCTTCATTGTGATCTTTATGAAATCAAATTAGATTTCGTCGGATTAATATTTTAAGAGGAGGGGCATTCCGTTGAAAATCAAGTACTAGTAACTTTTCAAATAAAATTTTGAATAAATATATTTCCACAGTATTTTTACAGAGAATCGAATTATGTAGAAATAAATTTTCCGACTTCCATTTTTGAATATCAAACAATTTTTTTTGAAAAAATTATCAGACTGCAAAATTCATACACAATTTTCTTCAATATTACGTACGTAAATAATGGTAAAAATTTCAGTTTGTGAAATTTCATTGTCCGATGCCGTAGCACTTAACTTTAGAATTTTTATTTGGTTAAACAAAATACATCGATTTTATTAAATTTGTCAGGTTTCTGACGTGGCAGTCAAAATGTTAAATTAGGATTATGGGATAACATTTATTCGACAAGAACTTCTGCATTATTTTTCTTAGACTGGAATAAATTAAGTAAAAATTCGGTGGAAAATGTTTCTATGTCCAAGACATTTATTTTCAAAGTAATCATTTAGCCTCGATGTAATTATGCAATTAGGAAGAACAGTGCTATGTGTAAATGCAGAAATAAAAAGCTCAACCTACAGAAGAAGTCTTATATTATATTTTTAAAATCCAATTTTTATATGTTCCAATTTCCATAGAATACAAAGTGTATTAATTCACGAATACTGTTAATTTGTAATTTAATTCCAGAGCAACCCAATTTTTAATTGTGTTATGCCGGCGAGGATGAATGAATTTCATTTCGATATTTTGTACATATTACAGTCGAGATGTAGGAAAGGTATCTCGTTTAGTCGGATGTGAAATTCAATCGAATATTATTAATAAAGTTCGGATTCAATTTCCTGAGCCACGCACGCGAAACTAATCAATATTTAATCTGAAAATTTTTGGTCAAAACATGTTCATTGCAGATTATGAATCTCATTATTAATACTTCCCACGGAAGTTTGTTTCATCACTTAAACAAATACGGTGTGTAATAAATACGTATCGACGGATCGATATATGTTCAACATACTGCCTTTGATGTTTACAAATGTACAGTATTAACGATCAGTTTTATTGCGATCTCATGATCACAAGTATAAAAGCAAACATATTTATTGCAGCCAGTTGGTATTTAGTCCATGAAATATAATACCCAATAAAGTACAGAGACGTTCGAGCGGCTGGTTCACCGCGTACAAAATGGAAAGCCATTTAAATAGTAAAGGCAATTCATTCCCGCCACCGAAGAATTATAGATTCCTCTCGCGAGGCACCACCGGGAAGTGCTAATTTTAAGCAGTCAGAAAAATATTAAACGTATGATTTATTTAGCCGATCGGATGCAACGTCAATGGGGTAAAAACAGCCTGCGAAATTGGAGATGCAAAACAATTTGCTCAATACCTCAAAAATGATTAATGTCGAGGATGAAATTTGAATTGCAAAGTGCGTCCTCGACTGATCGGTCGATCTGCAGCAAAATTTAAAAAAAGTGTGACAATGACAAAACGATTTCGCAAAAATACTCTTACAGATATTTTCCTAAGAATTTCGTCGTTAATCGAAAAGGGACAATAGACTGATTTTTATGCGAAATAAAAACTGTCTCATTTAATTATAGGGAACTTTGATGAAAGTATCTTTCTGCTCTTAATAACTATAATAATAATGTCTCCAAATATTTTCACAGTATTGTATTTGGCCTAATTATTTCTGTCGTAAATGCATAAAATCCGCAGTTTAGCGATCAGTCAGACATCAATAAACAAAGCAAACCTAAAATAGAGGTAACTAAATCTACGGTCTTATGGAAAAACTGTATAAAAATCCAAAAATTGACTGCACTTTTATCAAATTCAATAAACAAAGAGACACGTTTTTAAAGAACTCCTGTTCCTCATAATCGATTAAGAAAATTTCGATTCAGAGATCGATCAGAAGTTCCCACTTAAAAGTTTTGCTTTCAAAGAACGTTACATCAGTAAACTGCAGCTCTAACACCGGCATTCAGCAATCAACAATACGCCGCTCCCAGTCGAAGTAACTCCGCAAGAATCGTTTTTACTCGCGCTTCGGTAAATCATCAAAAATTACCGCGTCCGAGGTTGGAATTGGAAACGTTAACTTTCTCAGCGTGCGCTTTGGATAAAAGCCCGGAACTTTTCCGCGAACCATAAACAGATTAATTACAACTGGCGTCGGGGTCGGAGGTGAAATACAAGCAGCGCCTTTTCCCGTAGAGAGGAAACGGCTACTGGTCGAGGATTAATAAAATCCGATCGGTGGTTAGAAAGTTGTTTCAATTACGGTGAGTAGCGCGTTGAAAACATTTTTTAATATCGAGTTTGCAACTGCCGCTCATTAGGTGGTATTAGAGCTCGGTATCTGATGGCAGAGGCGCCGGCAGTCATTGCCGGAATCTAACGGCGGAGAAAGTTTCTTTGGTAGCCGGGGGAATGCGTGGATGGATTCACTTTACAGCCCTTGTGCATTCTACCGGTAAATTTACTACATTGGCGGAACAAAGTGGAGCGAAACAGTGCTGTCTGTGACTAGAATCGAGGTGTTGGCAGGCAGTTTATGTAGAACTAGCCCGAGAGTCGGCGGAAACGAGTACTGTCCTCTTATGATTAGCCATGCGTGATGTAATTGGATGTGAATTGCATGTAGACTGTTAATTAACAGCAACTAAAGCAATTCTGGCTGTGAGGTTAGCATTAAAACGTTCTAGAATATTTAAATGCTTTGAGCTTGCTGGAATTTTCCTGAAGGATCTTTTTATTAAAAACTATTCAAAAGTATTCAACGTATTTCTTAAATATTTAAACAAACGTGAGCAGATTTTGTTAAAAAGTGCACGAGAATGCATGGTATCATGTTGTTCCATTACCTTGTGATCAAAGAGTGATCACAACTAGCAAGTGATGAAGTACATACAAATTAATAATTATTGCGTTAATGTATTCCCTCGATGATCTAAGAAGTAGTATAGGCAGTTCATAATCGGACAAATAAACGTATGGTATTGAAAAGGTTTGTTAGGAAAGCAATCAAGACTGGGAAGCTAAAAGCCCTTAAGAATCGATAATTCTCAAGTTTCATTGTTACCTGGTTGCTCCAAGCAGTAGAATAGACCGTTGACGATCAGACAAAGAGACCCAAGGTAGCTGCATCTGTTATGAGAGTAATCGAAGCTGGATAGTTGTTTATGGTTCGACCGGTACATTAGGTACTCTTAAGTTTGAAGATAGTTTGAATGGACAGATAGAGATAAAATGTGCAAGAGAGAGAGAGAGAGAGAGAGAGAGAGAGAATTGCTGCAGGGAGGAGAGGATTCAGATTAACTGCCAGTTTGATGGAAAATGGGGTCAGTGTCAGGTCAGTGGAATGAAACAACTATGCAGGCGGGGGCCAATTATGTTAGGAGGTATTTGCGATCACAGACATTTTGAAAGAAATACTAGGTTATCGGTACAATTATGTCAGAGTTGATACCAGAAATGCAAGTAGGATAAGGGCACTCTGGTCACATGGTTTGCACAATGCATGAAATTTATATGATCGACTAATATACTTAGAATGTAGAACATCAAAATTGAGTGCAGTCTTCTACAAGTAGTGTCAGCAGTTTCTGCCTGTAAGTAGATTGGGTCAACGACTGCCTCTTCCCGTACTACTGATCCGTCAACAATATTCGCCAATACACTTTTAATCGTGTAACAATTTTATACACTGCGAGAGCCGGTATCAGTAGTATACGCCAGCCAATGGTCAGACATCGTTGCTAACGCCTGTCCCGTTTCATATTTTACTTGATAATTACAATTTTCTGACATGAGCGACGACATAAAATAATTTCGTACAAGTCGTTAAACCACAAATCATGTTACATTATTATTAATCTAATATTAATAAAAACTGCAGATTCTCTAGAATCCCGGGACAATTAATTCGATCAAGTTTCACGATCGGTATCAACATACCCTGTGATTCAACTAAACCAGGCCAACGACAGTCTGTCCCAGTAGTACAAGTCCACGAACGATCTGTCACCAAGGAGCCTTCTCTCCTCAGCATAAGCTAATTTTCAGATTCCGGACTCTCTACCATCTCGAAGAGCGTCTGGTAACGGTGCCGTACGAGTTGGTAACGAGTGCTGACATCAATGGAGTGAGAGCAATTAACGGCAGCACAGTTTTAACGTCGTTTTAACGCGGCGATCGTGTTCCTGTTAGGCGAGCGATCCACGGCAAAGCGTCGCAACTTGGCGACAAGTCGTGAAATTCAGCCGTCACCGCGGAAACGAACCAGCCGGCTTGACAGCTGGGAAAAGGGAAAAGTTAGCGAAGCCTGAGCAAAGTTGACGGGGTAGCGGGGAGGTTTTACAACGCGATGCCAGCCGGAACAAGTGGCGACGGAATCAGTCGACACTGAACGACTGTCGGTCCCGTTTCTGCCGCGGCGACGGTGACGAGATTACGTCTACCGGTGTCAGTCGGTCGCGGTTTCTGGGAACGCCAATCCGAAACCAGCTCGCCGGCGAATCGCGGTCGTCCCGCGCCGATTATGTGCGGCTATGTCTCGCAGCGACTGCCAATTACTTCCGTCGGCCGCGTCCGATTTCGCCGGATGGTTGATTAATGCATTCGCCGCTGTGTAGACGAAAACGTCGACGCCGAGTCACCGCTGCCTCGTGAATATGCATCGCGTCGGACCTACGAAAAATGGCATCCGCGAAACGAAGACAGTCAACGACGAATTTTCCATTCGTGGCGCAGTCCGCGAAATTCGTTTAATCCGCTTGCTGCCTGTTCAGGGCGCGTTCCAGAGTTCGTTTGCAAGTTTGCTTTCCGGGCAACTTAGTTGACTGTAACTGTTTAACTGTCGCATTATCCGCCGCGCGAAATTTTACCCATTTTATGGTGTCTCGAAATTCACCGGTGTTGAGTATTCTGCTGCGTTCACGCGTAGCCGTTTGTAAATGGATCTAATTGGCGGGACCAGGCAACAGTTTATTGATGAATAAGATAAGGTCGTTCGTTTTTCTTTTCTCGTGTCGGTCTTTAATCGATGCGTAACATCCACGGTACAGTTATGACCATGCTGCAGATTTTATGCATTTATGACAAAAATGAGTAGATGAAAAACAAAACATTGACGATATTAGAAAAAATATAACAATATAACTGTATTACTTATAACTCGGTGAAATTATTCAGAACTTGAATAAATGTTTATGCAGTCTTTGTTCCCTGCAACTGATGTACAAACTTTTTATTTTGCATAAACATACGTTGTTTAATTATAACAATCTATTAATACTGAAGGTACCATCGCTAATTAAGCGACTAATTTTCTATTTCATAATTATTCAGGTTTTCCTGCAACATGATCGATCAAATTTCTGTCACTTTGTAACGTGTGTTTTTGAATTAAATAAGGCAAGTCCAGATTTATTATAGTCAGACTCTTTTTGACGAAATGACAACAGTTCGATTATTTATCAAATATCTGAAATTCAGCTTACGAATACTTCTTACACTGACTAGGATTATAAGCACACTGTCATGTGCATGCAATACAAAAGTAATACAAAACCAAGGTACCATTCATTGGAGGAAATATCTTGATGTTAAAACAGCTTCGGTTGCAAAGAGTTAAATGCAAAATACATCCCTGTAACTTACGATGCAGTTCACGTTCTTCCTGCGTAATTGAAAAATATGGAATTATAACAATGCTCGGGCACAGCAGCTTATTAGTAAGTCGCGGATATTTATGCATTTTTCCAACGACCTTCTCTTGCGCGTGAAAAAAGGCAGAAGTTTCAATAAGGTACGTTACCGTTCTCTTATAAACGCAATATAATCCTCGGCTTAAGAAATAAAAGTGCGCCGGTCTCTTTTTTTAAGAAAGTACTGTATAAAAACGCGAGGTTGCATAAGAAACTGCAGTTTTCGCGTCCGGGAGCCCTTATCGAAAAATGAAACTCAATTAGTGGAACGCAACGCAAGTTTCTACCGGTTGCCGCGCCGTAGAAAGAAAAGTAATTTTCAGAAAAACTCGTCTGAAGTTTCGACTGTGACTTTTTGCCGTGGAAAATGCAATTTTCTTTAACTTTTTCCTTAATCAACGATTACTGGAGCATAAAGTAAGCCCTCCGTTGGCGGAGTAGCTTCTTCAGTAGCTAATCTAGCTAATTACTTAGCAGGTCTGGCTTCTATAACGGCTTGCTGTGCTCGAACGCGTAGCGCGGGAAAAAGGACAATAGAAATTTCATGGCCGCTGTAATTTTAAATCAGAGCACGCGGTAGAGCGTTCCGGAATCAACGAGGTATGATCCAATTCCTTTCACTTAACTCCTTACCGTACTTTGACAAATCTGATTCCTTACCAAGATTTCTAATAAGAACCGGATGGATGCGAATGTCACTGCATTTATTTTCCACTCGAAACAAAATTCCGTTCTCTCGTCATTAATATTTAAATATTCCAGTAAATCTAGATACACGATAAATATACATTTCGTTTTTCTTTTAAGAGATTTTTGCAATCGAAAAAGTTCTAATCGCTGCAACTCGAACGCCAATGGTACGGGCAAGGGGTTAAATCTAACCATTCCAAATATACATTCGCTTTCTAAGAATCTTATAAGAATCATGCTATATCCTCTGTTCATTTCCAAATATGTTATAAGAGTTGCGTTACATCCAAACCCATTTGTATGCTTACGGCGAACAAATTAAATTTTCTCAACAGTTGTCTGCTCCTGTTCTTTGTAGTTTAGATCCTCTATGAAACGTTCCTCCAATTCTTGTTACCTTCCCTCTATTTTATTCTTTTAGTTTGCAAAGTTTGCACTCGTGAGCGGGGTTTTAAGTGAAAATTGGATCTACTCGGTTTCTGCTTGCTGCTCGCGATTTCGTTTTCGTACGTTCACTTCTCTCTCCTTGCTTCCCTTCCAGCTGATGCCTTCTGTACATATGCAAAGATTACTCTCGCGAGCAGAGTTGAAAATCACAACTTGCACTTTGCTTTGTTTCATTTTTTCAGCTCCCCTTCCCAGCCTGGTTTTCCTAACCATGTAAAAAGTGGATGCGTATACGAGATTTCAAGGAGAAAATTCGTGCCTTTTTGATCTTCTACCGCTTTTAATAATTGTGCTAATTTCAGTTAA
>CM052165.1:2059636-2132030 GCA_028455555.1 Augochlorella aurata
ATTCGTTTGCAAAATCAGAGATCGGAAATCTCGAGACTGGTTTGCAGTTTGGAAGCGATACACGGTGTTTCTGATTAACTCATGTTGGTTGCAGTCATTTGTGTCCTGCGCCTGGGGAATCAGCAACATCGGCTACGTGATGATCTGCTTCGGTGTGACGAACGCTGTGGCTGCACTTGGGGCAGGTTCCATAATGAAATTAACAGGAAGGAAGGCTCTAATGGTGTTTGCCTTTTGTCTACACATGGGAATTCTCGTGTTCCTGCAGCGCTGGAAACCGACGCCTGATCAAAGCTCAATGTTCTTCCTGATGTCTGGATTATGGGGTCTTTGCGACGCTATGTGGCTCGTTCAAGTAAATGGTATGCGTTCCATTCTGAACTAGAACACAAGATACTGACATAATAACATTATTTAACATTAGAAAATATTTTATCGATTCGTGCGCATCGTTTAAAAATATTAGTTATAACATCAGTCGAAAGAATAACATTTCGCCTAAACAACTGATGCTAAAATATTTAAATTCCTTGCTCGTTCACTGTAGATTACTAACTCGCTTTCTGCTGACCAATATTGCCGACAGTAGTAAAGATAGCTCTCTTCCTGAGCCACAGCCGATAACAGAATGCATTCGTTACCGACACTAGGTTATTCCATATCTACTGACGATACAGTGCACCGGCAGTTGAGAAAACAAAATCTGCTTTATTCAACTGATGGTAATTTGTTGTATTAATCTCCAAAATATAACAAGTTTGAGTATAGAATAATTACGTTGAAAATTTAGATGTTATTTTTTACTTTGACATATTGCTTTTTAGAAGATGACATTCTTAAACGATTCATTCTAGGAAAACTGAACTAGAAATATTATTATTAAACTACAGATTTGTGACCAAACTCAACTGGTAAAATATAAAACAGAGAAACGGTTTAAAAAATATAAAACTTTAATGACTGGAAAGCTTTTCCATAATTGGACTGTGCCTAAGAGAAACTCGATAATTTTCTTTTAAATATTAATTTCAATAGAACTTGTTATATTATATTAATCTAAATAATTTTATGGATTACGTGTGTGATTATTAATTATTACTTTTTAGCTCTTGATCTTTGAGTTTAGTCTATTTGATTCTTCTTTCTTAAAATTATTGCAGTGATATTACTTTAGAATTGTACACGTGCACTCGTGTGTTCTTTCAAATTCAAATAATCTATTAATATTCTCCAAAAATGCATCGAATGCTTTTACGATTCGATTTTAAGCAACGGAGTAGGGTAATAAAATTCTACATTCAATGACGATAGCCAATTGCCTTTAAATAATGCTTTTATTTTTAATCGAACATGAGTATTCACGAGGGATCATTATGAAATTTCCTGTGCTCTACTTCCAGCTCTATCAGGCATCCTGTTCCCCGGGAAAGAGGAAGCGGCATTCTCAAACTTCCGGCTATGGGAATCCACGGGATCTGTGATCACGTACGCCTACAGCCCCTATCTCTGCACCCAGACGAAGTTGTACGTGCTGATGGGAATCCTCTGCCTCGGGATGATCGGCTATGGTCTCATCGAATGGTCCGGGAAGGCCGACAGAAAAATTCCACAACCAAAATGCGATTTCGAATTGGTGGCGAACGGGGATGCGAACGATACAACGAAACTTTGACTGAACATTCCCCGAAAATTCTCCGGCGAAAGTACTCGTGTAGACGTTAATTTGTTGAAGCAGAAAGCGCAGAGTGTCCGAAAAATGTTCACCCTCTTACAACGGACTCAGGGTCCAGTCGGACCCGTGCGATAAACGTACTTTAGTTTGCAAAGGTAAATCGAGTGACCCTGAGTTCGCCTGGCGATGGTTAAGCACAAGTTTCGCGTTTCTAATTGACTGCAAAAGCGATTGAAAAGGTAAATATATACACTCTGGCTGCGAAAAGATTCTCGGAAAGTAGGGAGTGAAATAAACAGTTGTCTTTTGTACCATAAAAATTCCTGATGGTAACATTGTTTCGGAACCTCCGTTATAAAAGCGTTCTCGTCGAAACGATGTGTTCAAAGTTCCATGGACACAAGTTATTTTCGAATATTTATTGACAGAAACAGAAACAAGTTCGTCACTGTGAATTATAAATAGTCCAAATAAGTAACATATTCAGAATATCAATTTATTATAATCGTAATAATCATATTCAATATTGTTGCAGTACTATTCGTGGAATAGTCTTCAATATCTGTTACAATGATTGAAAACCTTCTGAATCTCGTGGAACAAAATCACTGTCCCTGTTACAGAAAAATTCTCGCTTCTATATATTATATTATAAGTCTTATCGAAAATGAAACCGTGGGAACGTGTCCGAAGGAAGTGCCTCCGCATTTGGAACGGAACCTACCGAAATGCTCGTTAAAATTCATACGATCCCATTGGGCAATTAATTAGCTTCACTGGAAATTCCGCTAGATTGTACGAATCGAAAACGAACACAGTGAAACGTCCTCGTAATATGATCGTGTAAATAATGTATAATTCCGCTATACATAAGAATCATACATAGAAATGATACATAATAAAGTCGGGCGCGAGTAAAGTTACGTTTTCTGTACAAGTATAGCGCGCGTGTTCAAGTCAGGACCTGAAGGTATGATCTTTGTGTGATTTGTACCACAATATATGTTTTTATTTTATTCTTGTGGACACCTACTAGATTTTACACAGGTATTTTCGCTTAATCGCTAAAGATGTCATCCCTCCGTTCTCGCTTTAAATATGTTAGTTTAATGTTACATCGTGTGTATCTAGGTGCTAACATTCAAGCTAAAGCTACGGCTGCTTAAGTTAAATTGTATACTTAATGTGCTTAATTGCCACTTCGTCTGGTACCGGTGTCATTGTGTGATGCGATTAGACGCGTTCGCGTTCGCGATCGTACAGCGTGTTTCGAACGCGCGCGCGTGTGTAGTCCGCGTCCATCGTAATCGCTCTCGTATATTATATCTGTGTGTGATACCGATTCTGTAGTGTCTCTGTGTGTGAGAGTATGTTCTTTTCGCGGGTGTCGTATGCCGATCGTTTTCATTTATCTTTTTTCGCTTTTTATTGTGCCGTCACGATCAATTGTCTCCCGTCTTGAGGATCGAAGGCGATGGCCCCGTTCTCGAGTCTGACGGAGCTCTTGTCACTTCCGGTGTTTCTCCTACGACGAGGCTTCCTCCCGCCGGACGAACGAATCGCGACGTGGAATCAATTGACCCTGCATACCTTCGTGCTAACTCATCGTTTAGGTTCGTTTTTATTCTTTTTTTAAATTTTCCCTCGCCTGATTGTGGATCGTGTGCTAGCTTAACCCTCGTTATGTACAATTCAAGTTTTGCAGTTCAGTTTATATACTTTATAAAACGTAGTAGGAACTTTGGTTTCGCTGGGCAATGTTTCAGGAGCAGTTTCCTCTTGTTTCTCTGG
Source organism: Augochlorella aurata (assembly GCA_028455555.1). NCBI lineage: Eukaryota > Metazoa > Arthropoda > Insecta > Hymenoptera > Halictidae > Augochlorella > Augochlorella aurata. The sequence goes on from CM052165.1 coordinate 2,063,100, forward strand.
CTCGTTTTTCTTTTTTTAAAATCGTAATCGTATCGTTTCGCTTCGTTTCATTTCGTTCGTACATCGTTTACTCTGCTTTTTGTTTTGCTTCGTTTCTTTTTTCTTTTTTTTGTTCTCATTGAGATCACTTTCTACTATTTCGGAATGATTGCGGTCAGGAGTGCACGTTTCTATTTGATTTGATTTGATTTCGGTATTTTGGCTCGCTGCGACTTTTGGGATCCTGGACAAACGACTCTATCGGAAACTGCTATAAAACATTCGCCCGTGGATCTATCTTCCTTAGAAATATGACACTCACGAATACAATTCACGATTTTTTTTGCTTTTAATACTCATGTTTATATTTCCGTAATGACCTATTTGAATATCAATTTCACGAAGAAAATACACATGATTTGTAAACTCTCTCGCAATCTTTCTCTCTCGCTCTCTCGCTTTTTTGTTTTTTTTTTTGTTTTGTAATTCAGTACTTCGCTTTCTCTCTCGCTCACTCCCTCTCTTGCTCACGTTTAATTTTGTTTCGCTCGTAACGCGCGCGCGCCATGCTCCCCCGCACTCCACATTTTTTTTCTCGTATAACAAAATTTAATAACCGGAATATCTCTGTACAAACGTGTTTCATTCTTTCTTTCCTCGTTCTCTCTATCAAAAATGACAACATACACATCTATCTCCCCCGCCCCCCCACCCACCCCCTAACGCTCTGTCGGAGCAAGAATTTTGAATTTTGAATCGTTTCCCACTGTTTAAGTCCCGCCCCCCGGTCCCCGCTCCCCATCGAAAAAGCCGTATACCGTCCCACCATTCTCGCTCGTGTATAATACAAACAACGTCCCTCCATTCTCCTTATTTGTCTCACCCAGTCGTCGCCTCCTCTTTTTGTTTTCTCACGTAATAATTCTCTCTTTGTGTGTATCGTTAGGAACAGATCACTTTTGCTCGTGTCGTAAAACCGTAACCTTAAGAGTAAACTATATACCTTAAAGTACGCTGCGGTGTACCCCTTAAAAATTTATCTTCTGTTTAACCATGTAAATTTTCTCTTCATGAATCGTCATCAAGCTATTTCATAGCTATTACGATATTAAAAGTATTAGTAGCTTTTTTGTTTTATATAATATTACAGTCCCTAGGTGTCTCCTTAATATGTACACGCTACCCTCGCGCTCCTAGCTACGCTTCTGGTAAGGATCTGGTAGTTAATATAGTCGCGACGGGCTCAATCGTCCGTTCAAGTCTGTTCGCCCCAATTCTACGGTGCTGTTCGACCGCCTATTGGCGCGCGGACGCCAGAGGCGGGGTCCCGGGCGTGGCCGGTAGGTATGCGGTGGGGACGGCCACGCCCCGCTGGCCTCGAACCGATCCGATTGATCGCGGCACGGCCACAGTTATCGTGTAATAGCCCATTACAACGGGAAGGGTAGTTATCGGATAGTACGTTGTGTTTACCATTTCTCTTTCTGCCGTCGATGCACACTCATACGTGCTAATTAGTTATTCGAGCTGAGATATTTAAGAAATCGTCGTACCGTTATGAGAGATGGGTGTCGCCTAGAGTATCGTTTATTACACAAGAAGGAAAAAGATCCGAGAAAAAGTTCGGTGGCGCGCTATTCGAAAAACGACTATTTACTTTCGGACAGACGCGTGAAAGAAAGAGTTCTTCTCACTTAAGCGGAACACATTCAAAGAAACCCTATTTATCACTAACGATTACTGGGAGTACATGATTATATCATTGTGGTCGATAGTTAGCTTGATAATCGTATTTATCGATCGTTCTCCAAACGAATTCCTCTGGATGCGTGAAAGTGGAATTTGTCCGCAGAATTCTGGCTAAAACCCCGTTATTCGATCGCGCCCCATCCACGTTCAATCGATCAGTAGTAATCGTCGCAACGAAATCAGGACCGAACCGTCACCTATTCGGATTCGCAGTAAAACGGTTATAGTTCGGGATGAATATTCTATAGCAGCCGTGAGAAATTTACAAAACCGCACGAGGCCACTCCTATCGCCGTCTGCGTGGGCGGAGCCAAGGCTCCGGAGAGGCGTGGCGAGCATAGCCACTTCCCAGCGACCTCGAGCGGCGATTTGATGTTGCTTCAACTACATCGGAAGCCGAGTACCATGGAATTCGCAGCAACGTCGAACGCATAGAACCGGAAGCTTGCTTTTCGGTTCCGGTCAAAGGAAAAATTGAATTTCCGCGATCGGTTCGGTCGCGATTCGGCCGGTCGGACGGGGCGCTCTCGCTTCAAACACCAGCGGGCAAGTAGATTCGAACATTTAGGAACGAAAGATGCGTAAATGTTTAATACGTATACCTCGTATATGGCAGATTATTACGGACTAGTGTTTCATTTTTCATCTCCTATTCCCCCCAGAAATCTCGATCGCCATCAACGTCCATTTCCCCCCCGTTTCGAATGCAATTTCAAGAAGCATCGGAAGGATCCTTACTTTCAAAGACGTTACGCGTCGCGTGAATTTCCTCGACATGTTTGATTTCTCTCCCTTCCTCGCCCCCCGCCCCACCCCTGACTATTCACCTATTCTCGCTTGCCTTTCCAACCGTTTTTGCGTTTTCTATTTTATCATTTCCCCCCCTTTCTCTTTTGCTTGGATCCCTAAATAGGCGCGTAATTTACAGACGAGCACACCCAGAGAACAATGGCGGTTGAAACAGTTTCATTTTTGTTTTACTTTATTTTTGTCGCGTGAACGGAAGTCCCGTAAGATAAATTCGTTTTGTATACCGGTAAGAAGAGAGAACTGAATTGGACACGATCGTTATAAACGACATCGGCGGTACTGTGAAAACTTCTCCGTTGCTATTTCATGGACAACTGAATGGTATATCCCTGTGTTATGGCATTGTGAACTATGCGATGGTACTGTGGTATCGGTACTGTTGCTGTCGTTGCTTCAACTATGTTCTGGTTCAGTGTGCAGTGGACCACGGGTCCCCTCAATCGTTTTTAGTCTTGTTCGCCGCGCGAGAAGCGCGAACGCGCCAACTCGCGCGCGAGCTCTGTTTGTGCTAATTTTATTGATCGCGGACGATCCTCGGCTGGCTGGAAGCTTCTCAATGTTACGAACTAGATTTATCTGTGCGATTACTTGCGGAATTGCTTACCCTAGATTGCGAGTCGAGGCGCGGACTGCTCGGATCAGTCGCGTCAACGTAGACATCCCCGCGAACGCCGCCGGTGCTGTGGACCGTTCGATAGAAAGGAAACCGAAAGCCCGCGAAATTTCAAATCTCGATTAATCGTCCGTTGGTAACGCATCGGCGTGCCGTTCGCGGAGACGCTGCGATCGATCCCGCTGCTTACTGGCCGCTGGTAAACGGACAATCGACGTGTACCACCGTTGGTAAACGCGTTCGCTTGATCGCCAGCCGCGAGATCGATCGGACCGGTCTCGGCGATCGACGCTCGACTCCTGTACATCACATATTCATCGATTAAAGATTATTTACAGATAGGTCTCGTATACGCCTGCAATCACAATGATCTTTGCATCGACCGGCAGCACAGCTGCGCTCACCGTGCTGTTTAAAATTCAAAGCCGGCACTCGTTGAAACGCTTGAATGTTTAAACTGTTCTCTCAACCCGCCGATTTGTCGGAGTATATTAATAATGCGACACTGAGATTCGATTCTCTTCCCTGGTCGTAGTTTCAACGATTCACCGAGCGGATCCAAGATGAAACAGCCCGCGTTCCCAGGATCGACGACTCTTCTTCTTCTTCTTCTTCTTCTTTTTCTTCTTCTGCTTCGTGTTCGTCTTCGCCTACTTGTTCGGCTGCTGCTGCGCAATGATCGAGTCCTTAAAGCTTCACTTTTGTTCACTGGTTCTGTTCATGGCGACAGGTTCTCCAAGCGACGCCGCACTATCTTTAGATCACGTTCTTCGCCATCGATCTCACCGTGTTCTTCAGTGCCTGCCTCCTGTTGCAGAACCAAATCCTTATCACCTCCCTGTCGTAGCCTAGCCTGCCCGCCAGGTTGCTGATGTCCGTACCTGCACATTCGATTGCTCGGAATTAGAACAATGCATTTGTGAAACGACAGTGGGAAACGTTGGACAACAGAGTTCGGAATTGGTTTATTCGAGTGAATTGGAGAAGAAATTTGACAAAATTATTCGGTCAGATTTGAAAATTCATTTTTACTATAATCTATTATATTTTTATAGTTCTGTTGGGATCTGTAAAACGTAAGAACTTAATATACAATCCAACTTGAAAATTTTTATTTCATTAACCCGTTGCACTAGGATTTTATTCGCAATTCTGTTGCTCTTTGTTTATCGAGGCAGATAATTTACATTTATCGAACACCAACATTTACAGTGACATATACATTTTGGTAATAGAAGAGCAGAATCTGATTTCTATTACGAGAATGTAGGGCAACGGGTTAAGTAAGTACTTTAACGTAACGAGATTTTTAAGGTCGTTCGCGGGGCAGTGAAGGTGTTAACGAACCGGTTAAATAATTAAACGCGTGACTCACCGTTCGGATGAGTATTCCTCTTGAAATGGGCGGTCAGCACCTCCAGAGCCTGGGGCGTGAACGAAGTTCGCCGCTTCCGTTTCTTGGTCGGCTCCACCCCCATGAACTCCGTCAGGGGACCCATCCCGCTCTTGTACCTGTAATCAACAAGCACACTGTTCCCCTTCAGGTTCGACAAGACCACTCGTTTTCAATGGATCTATCTAATAAACAAAACGGTAACGGAAACGAGACGGGACAGCAAGCGATAAAACGGAACGAACAGTAAGAAAAGTATAGAAGAACGGAAAAAGTGAAAGAAAGAAAACAAACGAAAAGAAAACCGAAGCCAGAGCTCGGTCGAAATTTAATCAGACTAGAAATACAATATTTTAACGAACTAGGATATCGTTGACAGTGTCGATTGTGCCGATACGTTCTCGCCACCTCCGTCGCTCTGCCTCCCGAAAAACAAAAATCCGGACACACTCCGTCCGATGGACTTCGTCACGGAAATTCAATTTCCATTTGACGCCGGGCGCAAATATCCGGCGATCGGGCTCTAATCAAATATTAAAACAAAACAGGAGAACGGTCTGTTAACTCGACAAACTTTCTCCGCGTCAAAGCACGCCGCGAAACCGGAAGCGGCATCGTAAACAGCCCGGTCGGTACGATGCGCGGCGTTCATCTCGATCCTCTTCCCGATCGAGGAGCGAAAGAGACTTTTGCCGGAAGTCGAATCGATCTGTTCCACATTCTATTTTATGCGGTCGAAATGTTGTTCACGCTAAACCTATCGAGCGCCAACAATGTCTAACACGTGTCGCTTTGGAAAATTACAAGATTGGATGGATTTAGCCATCTGCTATTTTTATTGTAATCTGTCTTTGAATTGAGAAATTTATTCAATCGTTTCCTACAAAAGATGGCGTACAATTTCAACAATTTTAAACAAGAAAATGTGGAATCGGTCGTTTCGAATGGTACGGGAAAGTTGTTTATTACGTTTCATAAATTTATTTTGAGACAATTTGGTGGAAATGAGAAACCTTGAATGACGCATATTACTCTGACCGATGTTTCTATACCGCTGGCGAAGAGTAAAAGTGGTAATTTTCACGAAAAATTTAATTTTGCAGACGGATGAATAGTTCAACAAATCTCTTCTGTCAACGGAACCACCGTGGTTGCATAGTATGAAGTCTCGCATATCTAATGAGCCCAGAGCATCGTCCTGCGCATTTTTGGTGCCATTTTGAGAACACCTGTGCAACAGAGGTTGATTTCGAGAATATTGGAGAGTAATAGTTGAAGTGTAAAATAAAAAAAAACGAGATAGAGTGGTTGTGTTCTTCGCAGCAGAACTTTTTGCAACAAGGTTCGCCTTTTGATAACACATCAATTTTGTTGACCTCGTATGAGCTAAAAAAATTTGAGTACTAAAGCTGCGACTTTTTTACACCGAAATCGCAAATGTAAGTATCAGACCTTCAGATATCAAAAATTGATGTCAAAATTTATTGCAATTTGGCGAACAAGCAAATAATGATACCGGCACAGTTCTGGGCTCATTTTATAGAAGACTGTCTCTACTCCGCACTCATTGCAGTTCTTTCGATCCAAAGTGGCTGTAGCATTCGCGGCAGTATGATTCGCAACAAAGTCCGCAATTTCCGAAAAACTCGCTTCCCCCGGGAATCGCTGTGTTTTTTTAGTTCGTAATTGAAGTGTTGACAGTTTCGGCAATTGTAAAATCAATACTTTGATACCGGTAGCGTTACCGTGAAATTGGTACCGTTAAAATAGTTCATCAGCGTTCGGTACGCGGCGTGCGGCCATTAAAAAAAAAAGGGAAAGAAGAAAACAAAACAAAAAAATACAGAAAAACAAGAGGCAAAGCGTTCGGGGAACATTTGTCCCGGTGACTGATTGGTCGGCGAACTTTTCGCGAGAGCGTTGGCTAAGCGTCGTCGGGCCAAATGAAATTAGCGATCGAAGCGTCGCGGCTCGAAAAAAAGCCCGTGGCCGTAAACAGGAGAACTTCCGGCGGGATCGCGAGTAAACGAGAATTATAAACGGACGGCTAGCGGAGGGTTGCGCGAGGAGGGAGAACGGGCGGCTAGGTGCCGCTGCGGGATTTATGTTTTTAATTTAACACCGTATGACCAACTGTCGAGCCCCGCCGAAAAAAGTGCAGGCCGAGCCATTAGCATCGCGCGGTGATATTTCGTCGAATCCGCGAAAACAATATGCTAATGGAGAACCGTGCGAGCGCGAAGAACCGATGCTTTCGAAGCGGGGGTGAGTTTACGCCCGGCTGGAGAAGTGGGATCCGGAAACAGTGGTGTGGGTAGGACACGCCGGACTCGTTCCCTGTCGGACATTCGTTCCCCGCGTTATTTGGAAAGCTGACTGTCAAAAACTGGTGATCCATTTGATTATTGCTGCGTTGATTGTTGTTAACCACCGCGCAAGGGCTTCGCTCCGAGAGTAGATCGCGAAATTTTTATCCGCCGCGCAAACTACACACGCCTCGTTTTACTCCCCTGTTTTACACGATCTCTCTTATTTTTGATTAACTTCTGGTCTTCTCGTCAACAGTTTCATTTAGTCGGTGTTGTTTTAGTCATTTATCAGCTCCTACACGGAGTATCCCGTTTTCCTTACCCGTTGAAATGTTACAGTCTCGTGAAGTAAGTCGCGAATCTAGGAATTTGTATTCGACATTTTCACTCTAATCGTATTTTGATATTACATATCTCGTTTTTATCATGACCAATAAAATATTAGCCTTGCGAAATAAGTTGCGAATCTAGAAATTTGTACTCGACATTCGCACTCTAATTATATTTTTTTACATGTCTCGTTTATATCGTCCACTGAAATGACACAGCCTCGTGAAATAAGTTGCAAATCTAGAATTTTCTATTCGACATTTACATCCTAATCGTATTTTGAAGTTGCCTGTTTCGTTTGTCCGTTCCGCTCAAATTTTCGTACATAACCTAGAAATACGCATTTACAGTCAAATCGCATTTTTCGATCAACACGCCTCGTTTGTCTCGTCCGCTGGAGCATCACAATCTCGTGAAGTAAGTTGTGAATTTCAAAATATATATTCGACGGCTCGCAGTCCCGTCGTATTTTCGAAGTGATATCATATTCCGTAAAATATTGGATAATGAAGTAAAGGGAATGTTTGTTTTGTCATCGACGAGTTCGTAAAATTGTTTCCAATCGTTGTTAACGTTCCGCGTGTACAACTTATTTTGTAATAAGTGAATTTATCAACCGTTTGGCAGATGCAACGAAGAAGCGAATCCTGTTTACGAAATCGATCGAAAAAAGCTCGTCGACTTCCGTCGTTGTAGCAGGAAGTAATGAAAATTAACTGTACGGTGATTACACTTTCACCGTAAGTTGAATTTTTAATGGAGACTGTTTATTAATTGCCGTAGCGACGTTCCATTTAAAAGATTGATTAAATTTCGATAAAGCGCCGTCGAAAAACAGTGGTTTAAAGACTGCGCCTTCGATGGCATCGAGCCACGATGTTGTCTCTCTCGTCGGAACGAGTAGATGAAGTGCAGCACGGTAAAAAGCATTTAAAGAACTCCGGAAACACCGTTGTACCGTTTTCAATTAAACAACTACCGATAGTTAATGTATGAAATTCGAATGAAATTAGCCGGAACAATGAGCAAACGATTGAAAAGGGAAGCCCGGAGTCAGGTGGGCTTCGAATTTCAGCATCGGAGTGGCGAAATGAATCCGGGATTGCGAAACTAGCGGCTAATCAATTACGAAATAAATTCGAGTGATTAACGAATGGTACAGCGTGACAAATGTAGAAGCGGAGGGGGGAAGGGGTGGAGGACACTTAAACGTTGGATCGGGCAACGTGGAAACGCGCGCCGCCTCTCGGGGCCGATTATAAATACCATGATTGCCACTTTTGTGCCAATTTGGTACGGGCCGTGCTCTCAATGATCTTAATAAACCGTCGACTTAAAAAGGGAACGCTATTATCGCGCGTTCGTTCGCGGCGCAGGTGAGAAAAGTCGGCGTCGCCGCTCGCCGGGACGGGAGACGGAAACGGGAGACGTGGAGGGTGAGCTCTCGAGCACCGTGTACGCGCACAGGTGAGAAGCCAAACGGAAAGAGAGACGAGGAGCGCCGGCAGCTGGATAAGGACGCCGCTAAACGTGTTCGCGGGCTTTAATCCGCGGAGTTTGCACGCCGCTGGGAGGAACAGAGAAGACAAACACGAACAGAGGAATTAAACGTCTCTCGGGAGAAGGGAAAGCTTCTAATTCACACCGGGGAGGAAAAAAAAGACACAACGCCACACACGATTGCGCATTTCTTTCTTCCGCCTGTACGCTTTACAACCCCTCGCGAAACCGATGACTTCCTGTATCAAATGAAATCGAGCTCTTCAGCCGTAAAAGTGTGATTCTACATTTCCACATTCCGTGAAACCCTACTGCTACATTGCTGTCTTGATTTTCTACTGGATATATTTTTTAACATTACGGATCGACAGCAAATTGTCAGGCTATTTCGTTTCACATAGTTCACAACGGTTCCAACGATATTTAAATTCCTACTGTCAATAATTTTCCATTATATTGTTAATTATCAAGCATCGGTCTGCGGTTATTTTGACCAATGTATTTTTAATCGTCACCTAATTACTTTATCGTCGGAAATTGCATGAAGCAAATTGCTGTTTCACTGAGGATAGCTGAAAGGAAGGTCTACAGGAAAAATTTTCAAAAATTGTTCAATAATACTGAGAATTATTAGAATTCCGAGGGTTAATTATATTGTTACTATTTTTCATAGCACTCCTTGCCAGTGAACACTGTTTGTTAATTAATAACTAGACTGCGAATTATGAGGACGTCTATGTACTATTTTTAGCTCACTATAATTATCGAAGGAAGAAAGAAATTTCTGTTTGACCCACGTTTGTTACAATTCATTAAGATAGTTTGTATTTTGCATAATGTCCGTAGTCTACTAATTGCTTTCTATCTAATGAAATTGATCTCTTGATCTGTGAAAGTATGATTTTCAATTTCACACTCTGTAAATCTCTACTGCTACGTTACCGTCTTGATTTCCTGTACGATGCAGCTTACAGCGTTACGGATGGATGGCAAAATGGGCTAATTTGTTCTATGTAGGTCGTAAAATTATCTAAATTAAAAGATATTGCAGAGTCAATACATTATTTACCAGAACTTTGTTAATAGACATTTTAACGAATAAGTAATGCGTAAGGAAGCTCGACAGTCGTTTCACAAATAATTATTTCAAAATAAATAGTTGCACTATATTAAAACATATCATAATAAATAAATATATAGTAATAATGTAATAATAATAAGGTACACGATAACGTACATAATAAGTCACGTTTTTGAAAATTTTAACTTACTAAAAAGACAACTGAAATAAATTAGGAAGTTTCTATAAATTAACTTCGCTGAAAATTATTACAGCAATAAATTTGGCCAGGAAATATACAAGAATATACACGTTAGAAAACAATAGCACTCCTTGTTTCTCACAATGAAGAAAATGTGACTTACAACGCTATGTTTTTAACCCGCTCAAATATTAATAAATTTTGATAAATTCTTAATTACAAATGCTGTCGTTCAGACGGCGAAGAGTAAAATATAAATAGCAACAGCGTCGCTGAAAATTATCTCGCGCCCTGAATATGTTAAAAAAGGAGTAGCTCAAGTGTTTCGCTGTTGATTCAGAGACAAAACTGGATTGGATACGCCGAAAGCGCGCTTAGTCACTCGGCCGCGTCGGCTCGTTTCGTCAGACTAGCCGCAACTATTCCCTCTAAATCCCTCGCGGGATCAACGGAATAAATCAGCTAATCGAATATTTATTAGAAACTCCATGCGGTTGGGTTCTTGTCGCTCGCCCGAGCTCGTACAGCTTTCTGGGGAGAACAGACCGGGGAGAAGGAGGCGAGAACACCTCGGATAAAGAAACTAAATGAAACGAACACAGTAACACAGGGGCCGGCCGGGAAGGCGAGAAAGTAGCAGAAACGGAGAGGAATGAATGCTCTAATGACTCATAACTGGACTGCGGATTCGATGAATTTTTTAAAGAACCAGGCGTGTGCAACGCGAAATAGAAACGTTCGAGGAATTTAAAAATATTGTACCGCGCTGGACAAAATTACAGGTTCGTTGATCTTCCTGCGAGCTTGCTGTTTATAGAATGCTGAGGAGCGCCGTGTTGAGTGCCAAACGTCAAACTCAAACATTCCTACAAAAGTAGAATCATCTAACTAAAATTCCTTAATAAAAAGGAACTCGTTATGATTCTTTAATTAAATAGAAATTCTTTAAAACTCTTTAATTGAAAAGAAATTTATTGTTACTGTTTTACATTCTAGAAATCCTAATAGTATCCAATTTGCTCGGATATATGTTACGACAAAAATTAATTTTGAAACCTAGTTAAAAATTAGTATTTATATGCGACCAATAAGGCACTCAAAGTGTAAAAATGAATTTGATTGAAGTTCATTTTCTCTTTGGATTTGGTAAAATTCCTTTGTAAGATTTTTTTTCAATATTGAACTACATATTATTACAATGTAATAATACGTGATAACATAAAAATGGCTTATTTATAACCAGACTGTGGATCTGCGCGCAACTGTTAAAATTCTAACAAATTGCCAGATACAGGAATTAAATAGAAATTGATTACCGTCGTTAGGGATTTGAATATTTTTAAAATAATATAAAAGCAGAATGCAAGATTAAAACTGTGCTAATAAATTTCAAGAGGTAGAAGCTGAAGAGAATTTAATTTTTGTCATTACTAATTTTAATGGTTAAAAATAATATAAGAGCAGTTCATTTACAATAAAACCGCTGATTTCTACGCAAGATTAAAATTCTACTAACGAATTGCAAGGTACGGGAATCAAACAGAAATTGATTACGGTTACTACCCACTTCAATATATTAAGAATAATATAAAAGTGATTTATTTGCACCTACATTGCAGATTCGTATGCAAAAATAACGTCGTACTGATCAATTTTACAAAATAGAATCTAAATAGAAATTGATTTCCGTCATTAGTAATTTTAACAGCTAAAAATAATACAAGAGCACACCACTTACGCCGATTCAAGAACAAAATCGAAACAAATGTCAGTCATTAGACATTGCAACATGTTAAAAACAGCATCTTTTAAACTCGCTCTTCCCGCCATCAGAAATAGTTGCCAGAAAAGCCGAACAGGCGATCGACAATTAAAGAAGAGTCTGAGAAAGCAAGAGAGTGCAGCACGCCGGGTTCATGGAAAGCAAGGACCGAGAGACATCGACGTAGGAGAGAACGTGTCCGCGAGAGGGTTGGCATCGTGGGTGTACGACGGAATCGCAAGTATTATCGTTTACGCGGGTGTGAGAGTAAAGAGAGGCTGGCGAGGAGAGGAGAGACCGTAGGAAGAGGCGAAGAAACGACAGGAATCGTGGTGCAAGAGCGAGGCGACGCCGTTTGTTCGGAAGGAGGGGGTGCTGCGGAGTCGTGAGCGGGAGAGGGCTCCACGCGGCGGATGGCAGGGCGGAGAGGGGTGGCTGAGCGGGCGGGCAGGGGGGTACATCAGAAACCTGATTTTAATTAGTCCACAGTTTAATTACTCGGCAGATAAATCGTGCACGTGCACCGCATAAACTAGCCGCTTTCATTTTTCCCGGACGCGCGGCCGGCACGGTCGCGCTTAGCTCTACGCCGCGAGAATGCGGGATGGGTCATTGTTGCTCGGGTCCGCTCGTGGAAAGAGAAATGACCGCGCTTAACCGTCATCGAGTGCGCCGGATAATAGTTAGTCGGTTTACGCGGCCGCCAGGTAATCCTTTCACGTCGGGGCTTCCCTCGGGCGTCCGGTTGTTTCATTGAAATCCGGAATTTTTACGGACCCCGGGGCTCGATCACGATCGCGGCGGGGGCGAGGGATCGATACCGAGCGATCGACACCGTGATCGATGCATGGGCTCGGCCGACAAGACGCTCTCTGTCTTCGGCGTTTTTTTTTTGTTCTCTTTCCCCGCGACATTGGGAGAAGAATGTGCGTGATTTCAACCGGCCGAGATTCTTTTCGGTGGTAGGATCGTCGGCATGCACCGGTTATTTTTTTAACACGTTTGTTACTGGCGATTGTTCCGTGATGCGCTTTGTATTTGTGGCAACCTCTTGACGTGCACGGAGTCGGCCAGTGATGCGTACAGGGTGTCCCGCATTTTTATGTATATATTTTGCGTGTGTATTGTACAAGTATAAATAAGACAAAAATGTTATGTAACAAAAAGTAAAATAAACGCTTTGCTGAGGAGTTGTGGCAAAAGTGAAAAATTTGAAAGATGCGATAACGCTGACGTCAATAGACTAGACAAAATCGCGACCAATTGAAATTCAGTAACTTGTCGATATCTTTACATCAATTTAAATTTATATATAGGTGTATTAAGCAGCGTTTGGATCATATTTTGTATTTTTGTCATAAATTCCTGACAAAGCACTTATGGACTTTTATATAATATTTTATGTTATATAAAATTTATAAATATATTATATAATATTTTAGTCTTATTTCTGCTTACAGACCGCGCTGTTGAAGTATCTACGAAAAAATTGCAGGACACTCTGTATTTCGGAAGTGAATTAAAACTTGATTACTTTATTTGCCAAATGTTGAATGTAACGTAAATTGTTAAATGAATATAAAATGTCAATGAATATAAAAGATCGCTTCCTATTAAAAAATTACCAAGGGCGAATGTTGTCGTCATAAAGTAGTGTAAGTTATTTGATTCGCTCGCAATTACAGATTACTGATTAATGATTATGGACTACAAAATGTAATCATGATCACCGACTGTTTTCTGGTTTATTTTTTATATTTTATATTTTATATTTCTATAATTATAAATCCGCCAATGTCTATTTCCAATCATTGAATCGTAAAAGAAAGTTATGCTCAAGGGGTTCACTATATTACAGTTATTCCATACACCGAACATTGGTGAAACGTTCAGAATATTTGTCTGAAAGGTCACTACTTTCACTCGAAAGTTGCAATAGTAATATCTGGACTGCGGATGATTATGCAGAACCCAGTGAAATAAAAGTTCCAATGAAGTTTAACGCTATGTAACATTTAGAAAGCAACGGCGTATTTGAATCTCTATTTTCTAAGTCACTGGATATATAAAACTGTACGATCGTATAAATACATCTAAGATAATTTTATGATCGTTGATTGAAAAATCACTTGGCATTTGTTCTGACATGAAATATAAGCTTGTTTCGAAGAAAGTGATACTGTGACTATAAAAATTCTTCTGCACCGGAAGAAAAAGAAGGGAACTTCGTTATTTATTTTTTTGTTTACGCGATGACTAGACTTTATATGGACCCATATGCAGAAATTAAAATTTTTTAAATAAATTGTTTTAAACGTGTGTTAAATGTAAATGTATTTATACTTTCGTAATTATTCTAGTAAATTGCGTAGAACGTAAGAATATACTTAAATTTTTCCAAGTATTCTTTATTATTTATGAGTGATGACCATATCGCGGATGTTTGCGTCGAATAAAAATTATTTTCATCGATTGCAACAGCAGGATTTTAAATAGAAACGTATCTCTTCTTTCACGATAATTAACAAGACTATCGCAGTATCTTTCCCGAAGTTCTTGCCACTGTACATTTTGCACTCTCATTTCCGTCATAAATGCATACAATGTCTAGCGACGACTGTATGCAGAACTACTTCACACATGTTCTTTACATAAGTCTATTGCGAAACAATAATTTATCTGTCGATGATTTAGTAACGCGGCTGTTGCCCTGCGGAATTCAGAGATCAATACCACTTCATCGCGGAACCTTAGACACCATCCGAAAACTGCCCTAATCCCAGGAGAACTCTAAAAAAGGATCAATAATAGCGAAGCAATACAATTCCGCAAATAATTAAACGCAGTCAGCGACGAAACAATCGTCGCGCTCAGAAGCGAGAACTTTGCCGTGGAAAAATGAACTTGGATGACAAGTGGACAGCGAGAAAAATGTGAATAGTTGGCGGAAAGGCAGAGTGAGAGAGGAAGAGAGACAGCGAAAGAGAGAAAGCGAAAGAGAAAGAGAGAAACAGAAAAAGAAAGAGAGTATCGTTCCGCATTTTCAGTCATCGCGCATTCGTTCTCGCGAGGCAGAAATATGGCTCGATTTGCATTAATAAATTTTCGGGCTAAAGTAGCGTCCGCCATTTAGCGAACGGCCGGCGCGATATTATTTTCAATGTGCCGATAGAGAAGAACGAGAGAAAACTTTCACCTGTTATGGAGCCCGCCGCGTTATCAGTAACGGAATCATTGAAACAGGAACGTAACCGGCAATAATATTGCCGCGCGGATGATACGGCGAGCCGCGCCGCACCGCGGCGAAGGTGTTAATGTACAGTCAACAAATCATTTTGTTCGTTTTCGGAAAATCTGTTGATGGTACGCAGCGGGAATGCGGAATGGGTCATTGTTGCCGGCTCGGCCGCGGAAAGAGAAATGACCGCGTGCTCCTGTCATCGAATCATCCGGTTCACGGTCGAGATACGTGCCGCGTGCGCCGATACGCTATCCCATATACGTACACACGCCTACACATATTATACATGTACGTCTGTATACATTTATATACGTGTACACAGAGGCGCGTGCACGGGTAGGCGGGACGGTGAACGCGTGCATGTGTTTTTTCCATACATAGTTACATATTTTCCGCGCTTTTGCCGGCAATAAAACGGCGCCGCTGCCAGTGAAATCGAAACCATAAACCGTGTTAGGCATCGGCGGCTCGTAAAATTTACGCGATCCGCGCTCTTAGATCGCGCTACCAATTAAACGGGGATCGTTTAGCGATACAAATATAAATCTGAATACATAACTAATTGGCAATCGCGGCGATAAACGGGGATTCATACGTCTCCGACCGGAGAAAATTGTTCTGCGTCGCGCTGTGCACGGTTCTTCCGCGGCATGTAAAAGTGGACGACTGTTGCCTGGCACTCGTAGAACGTGTTCGAAAACATTTCGCTGATAACTTGCAAGCCGGCCGATTTTTAGATAATACTTTTCAGTGGATTCTGACGATGGGCATGAAGAAAATATTTACTTGAACCCTTAGGAACAAGACCTTCGTGGAAGCAGCATTGCACTTTTTCTAACGAAGTTTTTAGGGAATCATGTATCTCATTGTGTAAGCATTTAAAATAAAGCAAGGTTACTGTTAATGCCATCGATTATTATTAATACGCGTGTTTTCTTGTAATTGAAAATATATGTGTGCCTGTATGCACATAGATCTGCGAACTAATAATCACTGAAAGCAAGTGGAACGGTTTCTAAAGTCAGTCAACCAGTGGGACATTTGTCAAGGCCCTACTGCACTTTTTTAATACGTTCCTAACCGGGATTAATCGCTATGTGACAGTGTTCAATTTATATTAAATCAGGCAGCTGAGTAGTTTTATTAGTACGAATTAATAGAACCTGATTCAACAGGTAACATCTACTGAGGCACTGCTGTACTTCCTCCATACACTTTTCTAAGAAAATAGTACCCTTATTGAATGATTTAACTTGTACTCAATTATTCAGCCACGGAATTATTGAAAATATGTATAATAATAGTGAAGTAGAGTGATTATAGTATTTTCTGTTATTGGTCTTGCATAAAAGAAATTTAGCTAGTCAAGTTTCCTAGTCACATAACCACTATTATCCCATCGAAAAACAGTTTATACTTAATTTATCTTTTCAAAATAATTCCTAGGATGAGTGAAGCTACATGTATCGAAGTGTCACCGTATTTTCTCAGAACAAACAATCTCTGAAACAATTATTATATTACATAAAATAATTTGTACTTCATTTTCTCGTTAAAAATTTCCAAAGCCATCTCTATACGCTTAATAATTAATCGAAAGAGAGCGAAGCTACACGTATCGAAGTGCTACTGTACGTCCGCAGATTTTTCTGTCCCTGAATCAATGATCCGATTTCAGACCTTGTACTTTATTTTCCTGCGAAAAGAATCTCTAAAGCCAATCAAATAGATCTGTATAATGAAGCAAAGAAACCACGCAAATTACCACGGAACTTAATCTCATCAGCTCGAACGACTTCACGCTTTGCTAATTTCATCTGTCCGCAATCTATGCAACAAATGCCGGGCGTTTATACGCGACAACTGCGACTCCGGCATCAAAAAAAAGCCCATGAGAATCCGTGGAGCAACCCAATAAATCGATAGGTTTTTGCGGTCGGGTATCGTTCGTTATGAGGCAACCGGTATCAGTCGAACGGAGGCTGCGGATGAATCAAAGATTTGAGTTTCGCTAATTACAGATCCCGATACAGCTGGTTCGGAGAAAATTGAATGGCCTCGGTGTGCGCTCGTCCGTGTGCAAGGAGGCGAGACCGATACCTCGAAGGTGGAAGCCGATAGGCAACTTCTTTCGCGACACGAACGAAACCGGCGCGGTGCCTGTAAGCGGCGCGAGCACGACCGCCGCCATTCCGGTAACGGTTTCCCCCATTCTAATTAACATTCCGCGTATTTATTAGACGCGGATCTGCAATTAATCAGGTGGATTCAATTAGCGAATTACCAATTAGCACGCACGCGTTCACACGCTCTCGGACACCGCTTGAGATCCTGCTCGACGATTGCGGGATATAATCCTGCGGCACGGAACACGCCGTTGGAGCCGATCTCCATCGTAATCGGCGTATTTTTCTCGCCATTTCCGTCTGTTCCGATGTCATATCCGATGCAAAATATCGTTTTGAAAAGCTGCACAGCGTGTTGCCTTGCTGTACAACGCCGATCCCGGTGACGCGACTCTAACGAGCTGTGGTCGCGAGTTTGCTGTTTCCGATTACTGACTGAATCTGTCCTTTAATTTCTAAGTTTTAGAAATAGATTTTGGATTTTATAAAATTGATGCGAAACTGAGAAAACATTTTATGCCGTAAAACATTATTTTGTAAGTGATTCTAGTCCGTTTGTCACTTTTTGTTGTCGGCTGCTGTAACACGTCTATTATTTACTTAATAATTGTTATTATTTTAATAGGAGCTGTAAATTGAATATTTTTCACTTTTGATTAGTATATTTATTTAATATGTTTTTTTTTCTTTAAACGCAAGCCTTTAAATATCTCAGTGCAAATAGACTTAGTCACTTTCAAAATAGGCGGCTCTTTCAACGATTCTAAAAACATTTGACGAATTTGAAAACATTTAACGAGTTTCAAAATACTGTTATATTAGTCAGTAACACCGTAGTGTACGATTTAAACATATTTTGCGATGATCTATTGTATCTTCTTCATTTCGTTAGTACCCGCAAAGTGTAAGAATGTTGAAGAAATAATTGACGTCATAGAAGGTGACTTTTCAATTATAGTCTGGTTAAATGAAATACTTTAACTCAGAGCATAAAAGAATAATTAAAGAATTAAGCAAATGTCATTGCAGCTCCTTGTAATCGACGCGGAGAATTCTTACTTTGCATAAAAATCTGCAGTGAAGCGGTTAATTTTATGCGTGCATTCCGTGTTCGCATAACGAAGATCTTGACAGCATTCGCAAACGATTTTCTGCTATTTCTCATGATTAGACTGCGGTTTCACATTTAAAATTAAAATTGCTGCGTCAATTTTAATACTCGGTGCTTAGATACATTAGATTAGATTCTTTTTTTAATCATGTTTATGAGTTCTGCATAACGCATTCTCATCTATTATCATTATAGTTTTCCATCATCATCTATTATAGTTTTTTCCTGTTGCTGAAAGACAGGTTTTCAAATCTCCAAGAGAAAAAAACACGTAACATTCGACTTTAACGTATAAATATGATAAATATGTTAGTATATGTAAAGATTACATTTTTAAGTGTCAGGTTAGACGGAACGACGTAGTTTTAATTACAGCGATGTTGTAACAAATTGCCAGCGGATCGAAAATATTTTTAAGAAAATCTGGAGGTTCATTAGTAACCGGCACCCCAAGTGACTAGCAGAAATTAAAGAGGGAACGTAGTGGGAATAGCGCTCATTTATCCGCAAAGTACCGTAGACGGATAATTAACAAGGCATTTCAGATTTTCCGACGAACCATCGCGAAGGCGTTTCTAATTTTCTTAATCGAGATGTGAAAATTCCTCGGACCGCGTCATCGAGCACCTCGACACTCTCAAGCTCGGGAAATTCAATGAAACAGAACTGAAAGATAATGTTTGTTTAATGGAATGATGGAATGCAACTCACCTCTCTTGTGCCTCTTTCATCCACTTCTCGAGGACCGGTTTTATTTTTTGCGCGCTCTTTGGCGTGATGTCCAATTTTTCGAATCTAGAGCGAACAAGTACTTATGATTCCTAATCTCGGTGTTGTTCGAAAAGTCGAACTCATGGTAATAGGAAAAGATTTGACGTCAAACCCGTAAAGACGTCCATAAACATTCGAGCTTACGTACGAACAAATTAACGAACGTCTGTTAAACCCCCTTTACGAAATACGGTCCCAACGAAGCGTAAACTCATTGTTATCTTTGCCGGTTTGATTCGACAAACCTCGGAGAAAGTCGTACTTTGAATCGAATAATCACTGACCCATAAACTGCCAACCATTTAACGAACTCTTACACAGGCTCAAACGTTGCAGTTGCATCTCGATCGGAGCGATTGAAATCACTGTTCCCGTATAAATCAAATTTTGTTTCATCGATCGTCATGTCGAATAATAACAGATTCACCGAGACTAGTTGCACAAGCGTTGATCCGTTCCGATCAACATGAAACACTTGAGAAATTGTCGGTGTTTCCTGTACTAGTGTTCTTTACTGTACACTAATTATGATCTTTAAGTTTGATTAGAACAAAAGTTCCTTTGCACTGTAATAGATTTCTCTAAAACGATTTGACCAACGTATTCGTTCCAATCACCATGAAGTCAAAGTACTCTTCTCCAATGTACTCTTCTACGCCATCGTTTCAAGTGTAAAGAGCGTAGATGCACTTATGGCAGCTTACGAGTCCGCGTTCACAGATCGTCTTTACGTTTTTGATCGACTAAAGGAGCACTAAGAGGCATGCATTGACTCAAAAAACAGGACATTGACAATGCGTGCATGCTTAAAGGTTTTGGTGATGCCGTGTATGATGTTGCCAACGCGCTTCGACAGCCAAGACGGGGCTCGCAGTGGACGGTGGGATCACAGGCGTTCCGCCTTAGGGAAGAAGGATTGTCGAACAGGCGGCGGACTCAACGGAGGCCGTGGTGTTTTCGCGCGTTGGCGACATCATGCCCAAGATTGCCAATGCCCTGGCTCGAAGAAATAGCTCGTTACAAACTTCGAAAAACAGTGCTCCTTTCTCTTTTCCAAAAACGGAGTTAGGAATCAGCGAGAGTACTTGCAGCTATACCCAAACATGCCCCGTAGCTATTAATTTCAATCGATTCCGTCGGCTAATCACAGAGAGATAGGGGGGAAGAAAGAGAGAGAGAGAGAGAGAGAGAGAGAGAGTTAGTGAGTGAGTAAGTGAGTGAGTGAGTGAGTGAGTGAGAGAGAAAGAGGCTGAGAATAGAAGGGTGATAGAGCGGATCTGAGAGGGGACGAAGAAAAGCGAAATAGAAGGATCGACAGACGATTGGATGGAGTAGAGAGCGGAAGACTATCGGACACGAGCGAGGCACACACGCTGTCCATGGTGTGAACGGAGAAGCGGACTCGATAGAATAGTGGTCGACTAATCTCAGCATTACGATTGGCTACCCGCAGTGGGTAACCGTTTTTCTCAGCGACGATGCGAGCGCACACGACGGCCAAAACGTGTCCCGGATTCACATGGGGTATTAGGTATAACTGCCGTTCCACCGTGAGGATTTGACAAAGTTCTCGATTCTTTAGGTAAATTAAGTAGCATGAGGGGTGAACATACGTAGCTTGCTGCTGAGAGCCAATCTGCGCGGCAGCGTACATCTGGGTAGCCAGGGCACTGGGGAACAATCTACCAAAGCTTAAATTAGTCGTTACGATAAGAATTCGATAGGAAATGCGGAAACAGCATTTCCGCGAGCCACCGGCGTTACCACGGTGGTTCCTTTAACGTTCTGTCGTGGAAGAGAAGAGCAAGCGTGCAGAGAACACACCGTATATGGCAAGAAAGAGTGCTTCAACAACATCTAGAGAAATCTTCGTTTCTGTCTGTGGAGGAACCAACGTGGCAGGTTTGACACATTTTCTGATTGAACACGATCGGCTCTAATCCAGCGGCTTTACGTTGGCATACAGTATTCCCTCCCTATGGTCGCACCGCGACGGACCGCCGACGAGCTTCTAACGAGTCGTCGACGCAACTCTGCCCCACTACAACTCGCGCCAATTGGCTGGGCCGAGGCGAGCCACGCCCACCGTTGGCTCGCCTATGCGAGACAGCGCGACCGCAGGGAGGGAATACTGTATATTCGGTTCTCGACGCGACCAAACAGAGGACCAAAGAGAGAACTTGAATTTCGTACGGAACAATTCGATGTGAATCTCGACAGTCATTGATCAGCTAACTGTGTTCGGTAATCTATCTCTTTTCGAATGTTAAACTGCAGGCGATATTGTCGCTAATGCGATTTTCGTAAGCTCGAGCGGAGCGCGAACGAAAACAATGAATTTTCTGAGAAGCATTGTCACGAAGACGATTCGTGGTATAGAAATATTCAGCATCGGCTGACAGACGGGATTAATCCTTTTCCACGGCATTTCCAGTGACCTGGCACACTGTCGTAGTCTATCGTGTTATCTTTTTTTCTTTTAGGTTCTCATCAGCGACATCCGTTGGATTTTGTTGCGAGATAAGAGGACACGGCAAACTGTGCACACTCACCTGCATATGGCACTTTGGCTGTAAGCTGGACCCTCGGTTACGCTCAGGGCCTGACCCACCTGGGTCTGCGTCAGACCCAGATGCAATCTCTGCATTTTGAACACCTTCGCGAACTCCTTGATCTCCTCCAGATTGATCCCGTCCACTACGTTGTTCGTGGTCTCGTTGATGGTCGGCTGATCTGCAACGAGGATTCAACGATTTCACACGATTTTACTTCATGCGAGCAGGGCTTTCAAATTCTCTTGTTCCGAGCAAAATGCAACTGAACTTTTGCTATCAAATTGCTACATCAACTGCATTTTCTTTCAGAATTTTTCGTGTTTTATTACGAGTCCGTCGGAATCACAGTGGCATAAGTGACATTTCCGAAAATGTTCACTTATGTTTCAAATTGTAATAAATAGATGCCAAACTGCTGCGAAGACAAATGAAATAAATTATAAAATTTTCTATTGTTCAAATGAAATAAATTATAATTATTTTAGCTATTAATTTGGTCAGTAAACAATACACAAGCTATTAAACGATAACATTCCTTGTTCCTCGTGATCAGTATAATGCGACTCACGCCACTATGATTATTGCGTTTGCAGATGATTCGACGAACCCAAACAATTTTTGGCACGCGAACGCAACTGGCGGTGATCCGGAATAGATTAAACGAGTTCAGAAGAATCAGACTCGAGTCACAATCGATCGGTATGTCCCGAAGCTCTCACGGGAAGCTGCCTAATGACGTCAGGCGGCTTCGTTAAAGCAGCTTGAGCTACACCGATTTCTCTCGTAAATCTGTCACCCCGAATGTATACGCACGCAATAGAGGTGGCCACATGCCCCGCAATCTCGACCAGTTCGTCGAGTTTCTGCGCCGCGCAATAAACTGCAAATCCTTCTTCCGCGGCACGCCGTTCCTACGATCATTAATTTCCGATCGAACGCGTACGCGGGCAAAAACGCGGCCCGCTTCGAAGAATCTTCGCAGATTTTCTCGAATCGCAGCCACCAAATGCTGAATCCCAGGAAACCGTTGCACCGCAGAATTCTTGCTGGAATTCTTTTGTGATAGATACTTCGATGATCATACCTTTGATCTTTACTTGTTTAGAGCATGAAGATGCTTACTACCGTATTTAGAAATTCGTTCTAGAATTTGTAAGAATAACTGATAATAAAGGGTAATTCAATAATATATTCAATAATATATGAACTATTGAATATGAAATATTAAAGGGTAATTCAATAATATATGAACAATATATTGTTCATTTCTTTTATTATTTAAGTCTCTGTTACATGGTCTAATTTTTAAAGGAAATATTCTTGGAATTTTATACTCGGAAATTTAAAACAGACTAGCTAGAATTATTATAGTCCTTATTAGTCATTATTATAGTCATGCAAATGTTGATTTGTATTACGCAATGCGTCTATGAATGATTTCAAAGTTACTTTTAAAATTGATTTAATAAACAGTAAAAGAGACTGTGAAATAATTCGTCCTCAGTGATCGTATATTTTCAAATAAATTTCTCCAGTGGTTTGGAAATAATCTCGGCAATGTTCACACGAATTTGGGGAATTTTCTATTGTTCGTTGTCCGATGTTTCCCGAAGCGTCTGTTTCAATTCTCGATTTAATAACTCATTAAAAAATGATCACATCGCGGCAGCAGTTGTTAGAATGATGTCTCGAGGCAGTTCGCAGATTAGGAACAACGTCGGCATGATTCACGCGAAGCTAGAGAATAGTTTCGCGTCGATTGGTCAGCGTAGCCCCGAGGATTCAGGGTCTTTATCAAGAAAGTAGATTCAGCCGTTATCGGGCAGACGGAAAAGAGCGGACAACATTCCCGCATTTGTAGGATTACGTTGGCCGGCAGAGGTTGAACACACCGAGCCCGTTAGACCGCGGATACATCGGTTATTCTATCGTCGAAGTGGCATTCGAGGCAACGAATGCGAATTATTAAAATTATTGTCTGCCCGCTGGAGGTTATGCACCGCGCCGGTATCTTTATGGCTTCCCAGAAGGCAGCAAGGAACGATCTAATACATCGTAATGAGTCGAGCATAGTACGATATCCTATTAAAATTATTAAGCGCTTCATGGCGCGGCCAGATTCTCGAACGTTATTATTTATCGGCTTCGACCGTTCGTTAATTGTTAAATCGGCGGAGGAAGGAAGCGTGATTCGAGGCCGCCAGCCACGAAAAGTGGCTAATATTGTTACACAGGCCAAGGATATGGAATCCTGATTAATATTTCCGCGTGTACTGCGTGTCCCAATTAAAACCAGACACGTGAAGTTGAAAAACACAAGGTCGCTATACAATACGATCACGAATAAACTTTCGAATTTTTTGATATTTTATCGGTAGACCTTGTTTTCTCATTATTTATATTGCATTATTGGATACAGCGGTTTTCAAAATCGAAAGTTTTATGTTATAAGTAATGAATCAGATGCATAGTTGATAACAGCAGAATATAGGTTTCGAATGGGTATACGTTGACCCACTTACCGGCAGCAACGTTAAAATGGAAGTACCATGAACTATTAATGATTAGACTGCCGATGTTTATGCAAATTCTTGCCTTTATACATAAATTTAGTCAGGTTTACTGTAATAGCAGTGCCGGGTAAACAAGTATAATTTCGAACTGTGCTAAATGCTATCAAACTTTTTACTTCGATCGTTGCAACTTGTTATTCGTAGAAACAAGAAGGAAATTTTGAATGTTGCACTTCGCGGAAGACAAACTCGTACTTGTGTCTGAGCAAAAGTGCTCAGATCCATTTCGCTTTGTTATCGAATCGATTGCCTTTATCACTGGATTATCGCTACAAGAAGGGACTATCAAATCTTGAACTCCTGATGAAAATGACCACTGTTGTTAAAAGATCAATTAAGAAATACTCGATGTACAATTTTCTTCAAAAATGTGTGCTTCTTCAAATGTTAAGTTTTGAACAATGTCGGATATTCGTCGTTAAAACCTTTAACTGATATGTCACTCCGATATTCCTATTTCATTTCCCAGTGCAAGCTTAATTTTCAACGTTTTTATTATTTTACGCACCAGCTAAGAACAAAACGTTTAGACAGAATAAGATTTACAGATCTTGTTGCACTTTTAATCGGAATCTATGACGACCCCAGAATACTAATCATTTTTGTGACAATTATTATTATGAAGGCTATAACCTCTTAAAGTCATGATCACTAAGAGTCGAAGTATCAAAGTCATTTATTTAATGAAATCAAAACTGACTAACTAACCAAACTAACTAACTATTAGTTTAACTCTGCTTTAGTCTAAAAATCCTAATAACAATTGCTCAATATATTACAATGAAAGTGAGTTTCACAACTCGGTGAAAAATTAGTGTTACTAACGTGAAAATAATCTCTAATGATCTTCGTTTGACCGAATAAAAGATGTCTGAATTCAGTGGAAAATTTCCCAATAAAATCTCAATGAACGGAGGTAGGATCGATTGAAACACGTTAATCCGAATGAAGTGTAGAGTCTGGTGAAACTTACTGGGCGAATCGTTTAGTAGATCGTCCTCCTCCGTTTTGGGACTGTGCAGCATGTTGCTGGGCTCTTGCTTGACACCTGAGACACTGTGTCCGTGCGTCGTCGTGATAGTGATTTCCCCATTGCTGGCCGCGAGTCTGTTGAGCGCCGATGCTGCGGATACCACGGACTCGTTCAACGGCGACGATTGCTCGGGCCTCTCTCTGTGATGCTTCTCCGTCGGCTGTGAGGGACAACCGATGGTAGGTAACGGATTAGCCGCTGAGCCAGGAAGGACAATGCTCCTCTCTTCCACGCCAATTATGCACTTAATAATGAGAGCTCGGACCCGGGACGCTTTAGACTCTAATTAGTGGAAGAAAACGCACCGGCTGCGGGAATACTTTCTTAACGAGATCGCCTGCTATCGGGAATTATTCCGGTTGTTCCGGTGATCTTCGGCCCGGTTTAGCTCCTCCACCTTCGCGGGGACAGACGACGCCGTTACCATCGTGCGTCGTGCTTCCGGAAACTGTTCGTATCGTTATAGGTCGTTCGTTCGCGGAGGACAGTGACAACGATTGGCCAGCGGGAAGAGTATCGAGCGAGCAACAGTACCAGTTGACGACGAAACCGAGGCGAATCAAAATTCCTCGAGCGAGCGAAAAGTATCCTGTCTGCGACGGAGTTCTGACCAATCCGATGTAATAATTGAGGCGAACGAGGGAAATTCTGGGACACTGATTGTCTGCCACGGTTTATTGGACGGAATAAGTGAAACGGGAGCGCCGGGATACTCTCTAAAATGGCTGCCGAACAAGAAGATGGAATTGGTTAGGCGAAGCTGTAATTGGCGGTGGAAGTATCGGGCCACTTGTCGGATTTATTACATGTTACGAAAGAATCGCTACGGAATTTTGCTGGATCACTCTGTTTCCATTATTTCCAATGCTCATTTTATTTCATAGTGGAACCTCGGTTATCCGAACATCTTTCGTGAAAATTCTTTGCTATTCGAACGGATGTATGGAATAGGATTTGTTGTGGAA
Organism: Augochlorella aurata; assembly: GCA_028455555.1. NCBI lineage: Eukaryota > Metazoa > Arthropoda > Insecta > Hymenoptera > Halictidae > Augochlorella > Augochlorella aurata. Next base: position 2,089,182 of record CM052165.1, read on the forward strand.
GTCACCGAGGATTTTTGTTCTTACTAACAGAATTGACCTAATTAGTTCGGACAACTGAGGTTCCACCGTACCTTGGAAATCCGCATAATTGTTTTATAGTTTCTGTTAAAATAATTGTTCATTCAAATTGCAATTCAGAAACTGCAACACGATTCTTAGTAAACGTTTCTTTTAAAAATGATGGTTTGCGCAATTAAAAATACGTCAGTTTCTGTTTTCTATACAATAATTTGATCACACTAAACCATGTCTTGATTCAAAATATTTAATACGATTTTTAATGAACATCTGTCTATGAATAACAATTAATTAGGAATAAAATGCTCGTCTATTTAATCAATAGATTATTATCGCCCGAATCGTACACAGAATTTTCGGAAATTTCGGAATCCGAAGCGAGCCGCGAAAGTCAATTAGAAATAATGCGCATTTCAATGAAGAACCGCGGTGCCATTTCAATTAGAGACCCGGTAAATTGACAAAATACGGTCGCGAACTTTAAACATATTTACCATCGAAAATAGTTCCTTAAGCAGGTACACGAGAGCTGTTATCATGGTGTCAATTTTCTCATGACAATCAAACAGTGGCAAATTTAGAACCCGATGTTTAGCTGCTGGTTAGCTGATGCTACATACAACGAAAAGTAAAAAGATCCATGGTTGACACCTCCGTTTCTACTCCAATTTTAGCAAGAACCGTGTTGTATATTTCGAAAGCAGAACACGGATTTCGACTGGTCCGAGAAAAGACACTTGACATTATGAATGCTTATATGCTTACGTACCGTGTAATGGTTCATGTGTGAGCTGTGTCGATGGCTGTGTTGCTGGGGAGAGGTCGACAGAAGCGGTTGCTGAGAGGCCTGAGCAGCTTGGACAGCCTGTGCGGCTTGGGCAACTTGTGCTTGTGCAGCTTGCGCTGCTTGGAGCAATTGCTGAGGCTGCATCGCGTTCAGAAGCTGCTGACTGGCCGAGCTGTTGCCCAGAAGGTGCTGCAGCGTTGCTGGATTCAGTCCCAGACTCGATGCTAAACTGGGGCTTGTTGGGACTGTGGCGAACGGAGAAGAAGACTTGGTTAGAAAAGCTCTGAAATCTGTCACAGTACTAACGAGGGAACAACAAATTAATAAACTGCGTTGTCCGGTAAGTTTAACAGATACATCACCTTTTATAAAGAGTTTCACATTTCATTTTTTTTTGTTCATTTTTATTCATAATTGTTATTCACAATTAGACTCCGTATTTTATTCAAAGGAAGAACGAGTAGGTGATATATAAAATTGCAAAGATATAAGATCAATCTTATGATACTGTTCAATTATTTTTGACATATCAAAAATTTTGAAAGGAACAATTTATTTTTATTTAATGTCTATTTCGTAGAATCGTCTTCGGAAATAATTATTTTACGTAATGATTCACGGTCTATTTATAAGTGTAAAAATATTGTAAAGAAGGGAACGTTTTTAATGCACTTCTTCTACTCAATCGTACTTAGACTGTTCCGTTATTGGTTTGCAAAGCAAAAAAATTCAGCTTGACTTTTTATTTAGCAATTTTAGGTCAATAATAACGCAACAAACATTAGCGATCTCTGAGATCGCTAATAGTGGCTGTGTAACCGACTTCGCCTTTACTCCTATGATCTTAAAAGTTTACTTCTGATACAGTCCGCTAGGTGCTCTATGAAACTTCCGCGCGATCAGAGTTCCTATTGCGTTTACGTAGTAGTGCCACACTTATGCAAATATAATCTAGAGAAACAATGTATTGGTGAGCACTGACAGAAACATTAGCACCTCTCACTGGTACTCGCGGAAGTAAACTTTTAACGTCACAAAAATTTTGTTATCAAAATTTATAAATGAAAGTAAATCAAGAAAAAACAAAAATTTATTAATCCTTTTTTAAAGTTTAGATAATATGTTTTAATTTTATGTAAAAATAAAAAAGCAATAAATAAATAGCTTAGAATAGATAAGAAGAAACGTACGAACGCAAAAGGTTAATAACACGAATTGAATGAGTCAATTGAGATTTTTTAATTTTGTCAATCCTGATTATCTCTGAATAAAAAAGATTCTGAACATTACGAAATCACGCGTGAGTACGCCGTAAAAGTTTGAAAAAACAAGACGACATAGTTCCTTTGAAAAAATATCGTCAACGCGAGCCTTGCAGTGCGACTTGAAATGATTGCACGTTGCTCCTCCTAACGCGGTGATCACGGGTCAATTACCGAGACGCTATCGAGCGTCTTAATCTTACCTGTGAAGTCACCGTTGCTGGTCGGCGTGTTCAGCATGTTCTGGGGCTGGGTGATCGACTGTAGGTTGGCCAGGGTCGTGGACACCACTTGTCCGTTGCTCAGCGCTAGGTTCACCATCTGATTGTTGGTGACGTGGCTGACGGGGATGGTCAGTATGGTCTGCGTGGCAATTCCTGTAGGTAACGAGCGAAAGAAAGCCCCCGAGCAGATTAGAATCTAACGAAGTAACGACGACAGGGAATGAGGTCGGTTGATAATTCTATCCCCTTGGGCGGGGGCCGGCTGTATGAACGTGTCTCGAATCAATAGATACTTCATTTCCATTATGAACGTAGTCCACGCGTCGTTGATCCAGGAAGGGTAGTAAAGTTATCAGAGTCTCATAGAGGGATTATTAGGCAACCCATAGGGCAGGTAACCTCGCAGGCCAGCGTAGTTGGCAAACTATTATCGTCATCTTAATAGTGGGTACAGGTACTGGCACTGGACTAGGCTGCGAGAAGGACGCCTAATCATACTTAGAATAGTTTCGGGATTACCTCCAGCTCCGCTAATCTGATTACCCTGTACACGCGCTTAATATGATTACTGATCATGAGTACGTACCCGTGTTGGTACCTATAGCTAAGCTAAGCAAATCCTGTATTCCGAACAGCCATAAAAGTTTCGCGTTCTGAGGTAAGGTCAACTGGCAATCCGATTACCGTTCAGTTTAAGCGATATTTGACGATGATAGTACGATCACGACTATTCTTTCGATTCCCGGCGTCCTCGCGGATCGACTTCCGCGAGGAACCACTCCTCTAGTTAGTTTATTGTTTTCGAAAGAGCGAAGGTTAATTATGCAACAGACCTTTTTGATGAAAATATAACCGACTGTACTTGGGTTCGTTTATAATTTTATTTGTTAAAAATTTTCCTGTGTAGTTATTGAGATAATCCTTCGAGAACAACAACTGTTGTAATTGACGTTGTTCTGAATGTTAATTAAAATTTGTATTTCGTCCAGGCGGATTTTATTTATTGAAATCCTTAGAAATGGATTATAAATTCGAAAACTCTATGACAGAGCTAAATTCGTGCAAGTATTCTAGATGTCTATTGGCATTTGGAAAAGACAGAAGTATGTTGATCATATCGAGAGTTCAATCGTTTCAATTTCGTTTGGTTCTGTCGCGAATGAATCTGATAAGAAAGTGATGAAGGATCGCTTCTACATGCTACGCGAAATTGAATGCTTAAATATTGCATCAACCTGCCAAAGATTTCCCAAGCATTGACTCAACCAAATTAAAAATGCACATCTACTGTTGCCATCAGATTGTCATTTAAGATAGTCTTTTGATCATTACGAGAGGATTTCCAGTTAACCTACATCTGGTATTCGCTAAAATAATCTTGCATAGTCTTGCCTCCCAACAACTTATTCTTATATGTTCTTATCGATGATGTGGGAAAGCTAGTACTGAATCCATCAATCATTCAATCAGTATTGCTTCCAATCGTATCCGGGTTGATTGTTGTTATAATTATTGTTATACTATAATTAGTTGTGTAACAATTCAGTAGATATAAAGAAGAAAGTAATTTAGTTACTAAATACAATTATTTATAAGAAGTATCATCCGATCTTGATTATATTTAAATGTATTGTCAAGGTCACTAATCTGAGTAGTATTGTAGCAATTCTTGGTTTTCGTTTATTATATTTATTAAATAATACAAAACCACATTTATTTAATATATGTATACACAATATTTATTAATATAAATAAATAAATTAATAAATTATATTTATGAATATATATATATATATATATATATATATATATATATTTACTTATTTATTTATTAGTATATATTTATTAGTATATATAATATGTATAATTTATTATATTTAATATAATAGGTTTAATTGAAATTTATAACATTAACTCTATTTAGATAGATTTAGTGTGTTTAATACCTGATTTAAAGAACCAAATTTCTATGCGACCGTCTTTTTCTACTAATATTTCTAATGCAACTATTTGCCCCGAATTTTGTCGTGAAAGTTTAAGCAGCGCGTATTTAGCGGTTCCCTACTTTCTTCATAATTAATTCGCCACCCGGGAATATCGACGTCGAGCGAATCGCGGAGGAACTCGTGATCCCGACGAAAACAGACCGTTGACGAGCGATTGATCGGATACTCGATATCGGATGTGACGAAATTGACATTACGACCGAGAAGGAGCCGGACTCGACAAATTGAATGCGTGAAATCAAATCATTACTATGCGCGTCGTTTTCCTTTTTGAATCCCTATCGTTTGCGAACATTCGAACGTTTCCTAACTATGCCGTAATTCGACTGTTTATTGTTTTTAATTGAATCGTTATCGAATGCATTCGTTTATCGACTGTCATAATGTGAAACGTTCGCTGCGTATACCCTGTGTAATCAAGTTTTTGTTTATTATACTAATAAGCAACTTTTTTAATGAAGGAGAAACGTGCACGGATATTTTTTGTATACCGTGACATAAAATAACGTTATTCTTTTTTATTGACACGTTCACGGTCTTCTGAATCCGCATTCGATTCTCGCTTTAATTAAAAATTCAATACGGGACAATTCGCTACCGAAATTAATTGAACTGAAAGTCAACGCTATTGAACGTACTAGATAAACGACGTGTTATTATGCTCTGTAGACAAACGGCTGGAACGATGTTGAAAATTACTTACGTACGTTACTGACGCGAATCGCTGAAATTGTTACTAAAAACTGAGAGAAACATGAATTTTATTCACTCGTACGAAAACTGTAAATTTCCTTCTCATAGAATTTTAACAGAAGCGACAATTTTTCACGGACTTGAATAATTTAGACAATCGTGACGCATTACTAGAGCCTTTTTGAAAAATATATAAGACACAAAAATTATTTACTACGATTCTAAAAAATATTTTCGTTGGCGATCTGAATAAATCAGCCTTTAAAAATCAACTGACAAAACATAAAACTGTTGCTAAAAATCGATACGAAAAATTGCATAATGTCGATTTTCATATATATTTTTTCTTTACGAAATCTTAGAAATTATAGGAAGCCAAAGTGATTATGCACTAATACCTGTTCTTGCAAAAACTCTTCCAGTACAGACAGAAAATAAAATAAAAATCTTTGCACTACGAATCTCAACAAAATAATTCCCAATGTCAAATGAAAATTGTTTGATTAATCTACTATTCCGATCCACTCCCAAATCTATAAATATTAAACCGTTCTCTACCATCCAGAACCAAACCATCGAAACCCCCAAAATCTTCGAATTCAAGATCTCGCAGCCTCCCAAGCATCTCAGATCCCAGAATCCTCGCCCGTAGGATCATCTAAGAGAAAGTCTGGAACGGTCGCGGCTCTTCAAGCTCTTTCGTCGGCGTCGATCAGAAACCAATCGAGCGTTAGTCAGTTAGCATCGATTCAGCCGAGAAGCAGTGCAAACATTATTTGCCACCACGTAACTCGTCATCCTACCACGACCGGTCCATATCCACGAACTTCAATCCACTTAGGCGGACTCCGAAAGTTCTCCTTACCCTTCTCTCTCGTGCTTCGCCCACCCCGGTACACCCTCCTCGCCCCAACAGTCGACCGCCCGGGCATGGCACGATACCGGTCGACCGTCCCTCCGTCTTTCTCTCTCCCACCCAATTGCCAGAATAGAAACCCAACTTGGTAGAAACGAAGTTAGCGCGAACCGCAATCGATATAATAGCGGCCGAATCCGCGGAGCTGTGATGTCCAGCTAGAGAGTACCTAGGGTTAGGGTAGCCGGGGAGGGAACGGTGTCCCGAGGAGGTCCGAGGTTCCGAGGGAAGGAACACGGATAGGGGGAGAGGAGACGAAGGGGTTCGAGGCAGCGGGGAGTTATTCGTGGGTCTGGAAAGGGGTAGTGAGACGTTAATTATACATTGAAATTAGTTGCAGAGTTTGCCCTCTGCTCGCCGGGCTAGTCTAGGACCACTAAGTATGGACGACGGGGCTAGCCTTAGTCCGAGAACTGGTCAGAGATAGTCGATATTATATTATATCTATATATTGTATATACATATAGATTTACGCAGATATATATCTTCGTCTGTGTGTATTATATATCGGCAGATCTTGATTGCACAACATTATGCGCGTGCACATCGTGCAGATTTCCCGATGAGTCCACTCGGACTGATTTATGCTCACGAAATTCGAAGGTACTTAGCAAGCCCGGTTATTGTTCGAGACTTCTTGCTGGCCCTCTGTGATACCGCCAGCAATTATCCACCCTCGGGCCCTTTATCTCTGCACGGCGTTTAATTAAATTTCGCCGGTAAGGCTTCGCCGATTAGGCTCGCGCGTTTTCGGCCGGCGCGGGTGTGTTTCCGAGTGAAAGTATCGCGACGAGGAGTTGAATCATGTGGAATAGAGATCATCGTGCTTACTGAGACTCAATTACTTCGATGGGTCTTTTGTTTTTTTAACTGCAGGACATCTGACATCCTTATCCGAAGTGGCAAGTATATCTAAGAATCGATTACATTATCATATTTTTTTTTAATTTTGTCGAGTACAGAATACAGTAGTTTACGTTTTCGTTTTGGAACGCATTATTTTACTATTTTCTCATCTTTATTTGCAACGTCTTTCTTAAGTCTTCCAACAAGATCGAGACAAAGAACACATCAAACCATGATCAGAAATTTAGTAAGTTAGTATTCGCATTTTATAGATCATACGAAGTAAAATTTTTTATTCAATTTTGAAAATAACGCATCAAATTTTATTTAAACAATTTAATATTCTTAAATTAATAATGTTATTTTTTTAAATAGAGGTGAAATTATTGTCAGGGCACAGTAACCCGTTTGTGCTACTTGTTTAGGTTAGGGTCACGATTAAAGCGGTGCATCATAATAGGTACTTTTACCGCAATTATTGCGCGCATAAATAGTAGTAACAGTCTCGATACTAAACCCTCTTCAGCTATAAAAGCATAATAATTATAGCTCGGTTTCAATACTACACCCGTCGTCGCGAGCGGAAAGAACATCGATCGCACGTAACCAGTTCGCCGAATGCGGATCCGAAATTTCGAACGTCACGAAGGGGGATAATTTCTCGAAAAGTAGATCTTTCGTGAACGGTAACCATTCGATGATCACAAAGACGGACTATTCAAGAGGAGCCTTGAAGGACCACCATCGATTTACGTGACACGTTCAACGTTGACGGGCTTATTACCATCAAGAGGAGAGAAGTTTCAATGGGTGTCAATCAATGGTCATTCGGAGCGCTGAAAGGGCTCGGATACATAAGAAACAGAAGGCTTACCTTGCGACGTAGGGATAAGAAGCTGAGCCCCTTGAATGCCTTGAACCAATTGACCGGACGTTAGGATGAATTGAGGCATTGCAACCGGTTGCGGCTGAGATAATAGCTGAGGTAATGTCACCATTGGCGCCGAACTTGGTGGCAGGAGGTGTGGCGCAGCTGTCGTACTCGATGCTGTTGGTACTGTGCCACCTGAACATCACGATTTCTCGTTTGAAAAAAGGGACGTCTTGTCATCGCTTCAACCGGTTTATACGGAATCGCGAGATCATTTTCTCGGCCAGAATCACCGGTAATCTCCGACACCATTTCTGACTTTCTGATGCACCGCCGTTCTACTAAATCTATTCGTTTGGTACTGCTTACTCTATGTTTTTTAATACTAAACGTACCGGGCACTAGAAGTAACCGAGTTGCATCATCTTATAAAGATTATGATATTACATTTATCTATACTTTGCGCAGTTTTCGTTATAATGCATGCTTCGATACAGAAATTTAGTCATTTCGTGACAGCATTTGTGTAGTTTCTAACAGCAGCAACCATTTTCTAACATTTTCCCTCTCAAAATCGTTTACAAAGGAAATGAGACCGATGTTCCCGTGGCCTCCGAGAGAACCAGTTCACAGAATCGTCTAATTAAAATTTTCTTCGAACGTTAATCCAGCTTAAACATAAATTTTCGGTCCGGCTAGCAGCAAAACGTCACCGCGACGAGTTGGAGAGTCCGGATATTTTTCCGTGCCGCGGTAAAAAGCGGATTTCAGGCGCAAAGTAGCGCGCATCGAAGCCAATGGGATTTTGAATAAATTAACGTAACATCGAATTAAAATTCAAATCTCGAGCAGGGGCGCCCTTACCACCTTCGCACCGGCGAAGTATGAAATATCCCCGGGACCCGCGAAATGTTTCAAGGGTGAGATAATTAGCAGCGCGAAATAAAATTCAAAGGGGTGGGGGAGAGGGGTCTCAAATTTCACGTCACTTATGGCACGCGTTTCCATTTGAATCGACAATTGGAAGTCCTACCGGATGAGCTGACAGTGAGATTCAAGGGCGTGTTGATGAGCTGATTGTTAGTCAGCCCCGCTGTCATTCCCTGGAGACCCGCGGCTAGTGAGGCGACTTGCGGCAGGTTTTGCAGACTCGCCAGATTCTGAAGGTTCTGCAGAGTTACCATCCCGGCCACTGGCGGAAATAGAAACGCAAAGTTTTATAATGCTGTCGATTTTATCGATCACGAAAATGTCGATTGTTTTGATAACTGTATACTTGATGTACAAGTGCGCGACAGACCTCTCTCTGACTTTTTATCGAAATTATACCGTGATCAATTCTTTTTTCAATTTCAAAAATCATACTTTAATCAGCTTTACCGTAAAATGTATAACAAACGATCTAGAGTGACAATCTCGATTCGTATTGCGATTCTAACACGAAAAATCTATGAATTGTTTGAACAATTTTACAAAAAGTATTTTAGTAACTTTAATTCTAAACTGTATGTATGTGGCACTTTGGTTCCACATTGTAGTTTTCATACAACAAATCACAGAGATGAATTTCATACATAGCGATCTGATTTCTATAATAATTTATGAATTAATTTACCAACTTCCCACAGAACATCTTACTGATTTAAGTTGCAAAGTAAATTGCAAACGAGATGATCTAAACAGAACAATTTCGGTCCACTAACACGTGCTTAATCTAGAAAATGAATAACAAGTATATAAAGATAAAAGTTCCAAGTATAAAAATCTTTGACTTCTCGTCCATCCGAAATTAAATATATATATTGTACAACTAAACATTGTTTAACTCTATTTAAACGCGTCACATGTAAACAGAAATTGGATGAAGTATTATTTCGCATTCTACTATTCTGTTCGATTGACTGACAAAAATTTGCAATTCCCAGTAGAATGGTGGTTTGTTCGGCTGCTTTGGCCAGCGAAAAAAGGTCAAACTCGTTGAAATTCATTCGAATCGTGAAAATTAATTTCCACATTACGGCAACTGCATTTTAATATGGAATCGAAATTGCAACGTAAGAATCTCTGTGTCAATTTTTAAAACAAGCCGATTACGTCGCTCTAAAATTCGAAGCATAGACCCGTTACGAAAATTGACATTTTTATGAGGATTCAGAATTCTTCACAAATTTATTGTCGCAAATATGATAGTTATGTTAAACGTTAATATGACTTTTGAAGACTTTGCGGGTAAGAGAGTTGGAAACTAGAGAAACGTCTGAAAAATTGCTTTTACTTAGTGTCTGTAGACGATCCGACTCACTTGTCCCATTAAGATATGCCTTAGAAGAACTCTTCCGCGAGTTCTTCCGCTCTTCCATCATCATCTGGTGCTCATGGAGCGAGCCGATGGTAGTGGCCGGCTCTGGGCTGCCGGCGCTACTCCTGTCGCTGTCCTGTAACAGAAGTTCGATCCGGTTCAATCGGCTGTCGATCTCCTTGCTGAATTCAAAATTCTCAATCTTTCGAACACATAAGTCTAAGAGTTTCTCTGAATTTTCAAGCTATTCCTCGAAAATAATATTTTTGTTCAAAGCAATCGTACTAAAACCAATTCTTGAATCAATGATCAAACTGGTCAGTCATTTTGAAAAAAGTTCAAAGGTATTACAAACAATATGTAATAACAAATAATGTGTAAGTGAGGGTTTCAGGAACTTCTCCGCAGTATTACCGTGAACTGTATCTACAACCTCAAGGTTCAGAAGATGCATTTCTTCGACTTTCAGACTGACAGAAGATGCTCGAGATATGCAAGTCTAACGAATGACTCTGTGTACGCTACCTTTCGAAAATAATATTTTTACTGCACTAGGAGCGATTATCAAAGAGCAATTTCAAAGATGCAGGCATGAATAATTATTCAAAAATATCCCAGACCATAGAGATAACAACATGCTTGTAATACTTTCTAATTAAAACCTTCAGACACTTTCCATTTAATATTCTTACATCAAGACCTTGCCTTACGGCGCCGAACGTCATTCTTAATATCATGATTTGCAAATAAAACCCGAATGAGATGGTATAATGAGTTGACACAGTTTCCGCGAGCTTAATTAATTCGTTTTTTCTTTGTTATTGGCGTTAAACGAACCGGACGAGCCGCGAAAATTCGCTGAGAACAGGAGGTCTCGGCGTTCGACGCGTTCGAGAACACGTTTTTGCTTTTTATACTCATGAAATTCGAAAGGAGGCGAACGGGGAAAAATGTTATTAATTGCAATTGTGGAGGCGGCTAGTAGGTGGAAACGAGGGAAAAGTCAGCGCGGGCAATCTGCAACGAGATTGGCCATACTTTATTTCGTTTATTACGCTGCGTTTGAAACCTTGTATTTATACGGTATTGATAACGATTATAAAGTATTGGCCCGTTGCGATGGCAACAGGCGTGCCCCGCGAAGTGCTTTCAGCTATATTTTTCGTCTGGAACTCCGCGCGCGAGGCGGAACGGTGACGTTTCAAAAATTAATAAGGTGATAATGATCGGGAGATAGTGTGCACCGGCATGCTCTTTGCCAATCTTTCTTCCCGTTTTTTTGCAAATCGCGCAGTTTCTCGGATGCTGCGGCACCGAGGCAATTTTCACGTGTTCATCGATCAGTCGGACGTTTTTCTAGCTTCGACAGCTAATTAGAAACTATTTTTTGAACTCCGAGAGCACGAATTTCTAAACTTCGAATCGTTTCGTTTACGGCGCAGTGAGTGTTTTCGTGACCTGAACAGCTAATTAGAAAATTTGTTTCCATATAGAATGCATTTATCGACTTTGTAGCAAAGTGGTAACAATTATTTTGATTCTAGGTAGTGCAGTAAGTCGTCAGGAGACTGCAGATCTCATGCACTTGCAGGAAGATATTCTGAACAGTCGAAGGTCTTGTATGTACGTGTCTGTGTTCTCTATGGAAAAATGTCCTACAAGAAAACTAAAACTTAAATTTATTGGACAAGTGGTTGAACGTAACTTACAATAGTGAACGACTTGCTTGAGTCCTCAAAGTTGTAGTTGAACTGTGCAATTTGAACCTAAGACAAATGTTCAGAGTTAAAGCAGTTGAACCACCTATTCGACGGTTTTGATAGAAATATTTTTGGTGCGACTTTTCATCGCACGCGACAAGAATATAATTAGAACGTCTATCGAGCGATCGCTTAAATAACAATTAATGGTGAAATACGAGACCACGGACTTTAATTGACATTTCGAGCGTCAAGAACGCGAAACTTAAACGAACAAGACTTTATTATAGTTCAGAAAATCGGAATTTGTTTCTAAGGTATATTAATACGATTCTCCGCGGCTCATTAGGCTGGTTCGCAAACACGCCTAAGCGGAGCCCCGCCTTCGCGCCACCTCATTCGCTCATAAATATACATGCTCAAATATTATTGCGTCCCCGTTCTTTTATTCCTCGACACATGTGCACCGAAAGGTATTTGTACACTTATCTCTGTAACGTGCCGCAATAAAAACCCTTTTATTGCTATTACTATTATTATCATGATTAAAATTCTTCGTGCAGCATTAAATTCCTGCGAGCGAGGGTCTCGCCGCGGTCATAACGAGACACCCATTAAAAAACGCACGCTCGTGTCGCCCTCTTTTTTTTCTCTCCTTACTGACCGAAATCAATCGAACGGTCGCGCAAAGGTTTTATTGGAGGCTGGCAATCATTCTCGCCGAAATGCTCAATTATACGCGCGTGGTTCGTTAACGTACCGCGCTTTTTATTGCGGCGGCAAGTTTAACGCTGAAAATTGATTAATAATCATTCACGGTCCAACTGGCCGACGTTAAAATGCTTCGCTACGAAATAATGGTGGTAGACGCGGCTTTAAAGGCGCGGAGGGTTCGGGCCGAGGGGAGGCGCCGATGGGGGCGAGTCGGTGGTGGCTGAAAAAAGAGGAGGCGCGGGACGAATCATTGATGAGTGCAGAAAAATCAACGGGGAGAGGGTCGCGCCGGCCCGCTGTCATGATTCCGTTCCGTCGACGTGCTAATAAATCTTCCGGTTTTCTCGATCCGAATTATAGCAGGTAATCGAATCGTCGCTTGTCTCGTCCAAAACGTTTCAAGGAAAAAAAGAACCTAAATCTAAGAATCGGACGTACCAAAACAACCCCTCCCCAAAGCAGATGAATCACTTTGTATCAATTTTTTAGTAACACTTTTTACAGTACTTTTTTACAAGTAAAATTGCTGAATATCATCAAAGAATATTTGGACAACTATAAACAAACAGCAAAAGTTATATCATATTTAGAAGAAACTAAATTGTACAGCGGAATTATATAGTAACTTAAGGAATCTAGATTAAGAAAATAATGTAATAATTTAAACAAAAACTATTGTATGTATTTTATCTATACGTGATCCTACGACTGTAATCCCACAAGTGGTCGCTCATTGCTGTTAAGCAAATGCGGCAATAAATAAACAAATTTAAAAAAGGACCTAAATCTGTGGTTCTCATGTCACATGTTTTGACTTCCGACAATCCATTGAACACGTTTCCGAAAGTATTGCGAATTAGCACGTACTAATTCATAGTAGCATACTATTAAGTTGCTCGAACACTATTTACTGTTAGGAATTAGTATGTTTCCTTAAGAACTGGTGCATTCCTTGTGCGTTATGTGTTACTATGAATTAGCACATACATTTGGGAATTAGTGCATACCAGTGAGAATTAATATTTACTCTTTAGGATTAATACATAATCTTGTGAATTAGTTCATACTATAGAAAAGTGGTATAGTATAGTATTAAAACTGAGTACGTATTATTGAGACTTATCATGTACTATTGATACTTTGACTGCTACCAACCTCAGTTACTTTCTCAACAATCTCACGTTTCGCGGATATTAATAAAATCAGGAAAATACAACACATTAACATAAAACATAATTTCCAAATCTGGTCAAATAATGCTATTCCATACGTATGAATGAGTCAAAGTGTTGACACTAAACCTACCAAAGATTAAAAGTGATCGACGCGTGTTGCCTCATCAGAATGAAAAAATCGTTTCCATATAAAATTTTCACTTCAATCATTTCCCGTAAAAGAGTCTTTTTTTAATGTCAACAGTTTTTATATAAAAATTGTGAAATTTTAACCGTATGTAGCTCGAGCATTACGTTGTACCGTAAAATCTTGATTATCCAGTCCATCGTTATCGGAATTTTCTATCGTCCAAATACGTTTAATATCTAATTAGCTCATTGTAAGGCAACCCTAACGCAAAACGATCCACCGTGAAAATTAATAAATACAAAATCTGGCACTGTAAATAATTCTGGAGCACGCGTAATTATAATAAATTAGTGCCGTCCTCCAATTAGCATTTACCCGCGTAAATTACATTTGCAATAAATCTACTGCAGACCCACTGAAATAGTACGTTAACAAACGGGATCATTTAGACGTAAAAACACTAAGCATCGGTATCATGAGTTGAAACGCAGCTCGTTAACCGAAATCGCGGCGCGATAATACGATTTTAAGCGCGTCGGGATACCGGCCGCGTCGGAAAAACTGCAGACTCATTTCGACCCGGATACATTGTACAAACCTAAATAATTTGCATCGCGAGATTTTTCTATTGTGCCGGCCGACACGGAGCGGCAAATTAACGGGCTTCGGGCGCGCGGGTTCGCGGCCGCGCGATTGTAGACGCGCTCCGGTTCAATCAGCCCGGCCGCGGCGCCGCGATATATTGGCAATCGAGCTGCTGAATATTTTTTATTGTACATACGATTACAAAGCCCCCGCGATCGCCTGTTCGAGCACGCGGATCTTGGAATGGTTGCATGGAAATCGCGAGAACACAGAGCCTCGAAACGCGCCTCCCGCCCCCGTACGCATGCTCCCCAAGCTCTCCCGGCTCTCCCGGCAGAAAGATTGTAATTCACTCGCGTTTATTTAATTATTTCGATGCTGATTCGGTGCCGGTGATTATTCCGGCTTCTATTGGCTACGGATACGCTGCCTTGCGCTTTCTTGTTTACCGATTCCCCGTCGCGGCTCTGAATGGGTCTCTGGGTCGCCGCATCGGCCACTTTTCCATGCAAATCCTGTATTTCGTCCAAATTTTTACCATTCGCTTGAAACTTTTTTTAGATTGCATAATGCTTCGGTCCGTCGCAGAGCAGAATAGCCAAAGAAGTACCGCATAAATTGGTAATTGAGGAGGGTTTGTGGGAAACAATGCCAGTGCCGAAAATACAATCTTCATACTATTAACAAAAATTATTATTATCTTTATGTGTAACTAAGACTGCAATAGTTTGAAATCGTAACAATGTTTCTTATTTTTTACTATAATAGTGCATGGATTTATGAAAAGAGAATGGTGTATTACTTTATTCCCATTTGCACGGAATATTTTACGATTTTTTTAAATTTTGGTACATTGTTTTCTATAAACACTCCTTGTTAAGCTTTAGCGATAATTAGACAGTGGATCTCTATAAATAAAAATTGTCTGCATCGATTAATAGGTTGAGTGACAAATATCAATCCCGAAATTTCCCATAACTCACACTTATTCATCTAATGAAGGCGAAACTAGTCAGCTAACATTCACTGTGACAATATTTGTCCACTATTTTGCATTCTACAAATCCTAGTAACATTCAGTTCCTTTGAATATATTACAATAAACTTGAATTTTGAAATCCTGTTGAAAATGAATGCGACCTAAATCTGATCGATGTAGCACTCGATGTATTAAAGGAAACTTCGACAAGAATATGTTTCTTTTTCATGACGACTTCAATTTTAGGACAAGAGTATTCGTCGATTCTTCCAGTTTCTTGTCATTGTTTCGTATTTTACTAACTTTTTGTACGTCATTTTATATCCTATCTTTACATGCCAAAAGCATTATTCATAACGAATTAACACGTTTCCTGCCACCGCTTTCCCGTCGCCTAACGTCGTCGTTAAACTGTTTCATTAAATGCAGCACGCCTACTTTGTGAACTATTCGAACAATTTAGCAAACGAAAGTTATGGGCTCCCTTATTATTATGCCATGTACTTTACACAACAATGTGCATGAAATTAATTTGACTATTTCCACGTAAAGTAGGAGGTCGTGAACGTCACGTGTGTGTGACGCCGCTGGCGAACGTGTTAATGTCGTTAATAACTAAACTGCGGAGTTTATGCATTTGTGACAAAAATGAGTAGATCAAATGCGAAACGGTAACAACGTTTCGCGAATTTCAAAACACCTATTGCAACATTTAACACTTAAACGACCGCTCACGAGATTTCTCATGATTCAATGCACGAAGGAACTTGCTTTGAAAAATATCATACCCTGTGGAATTACTAAACTTATTTCAAAAATTGTCTTTATAATATAATAGTTATAAAGTTACCAAATATGTGGCTTTTTAATTTCTTATATATATTTGTTCTTCATTTCCAAATGAAGAGAATTC
This sequence comes from Augochlorella aurata, assembly GCA_028455555.1. Lineage (NCBI taxonomy): Eukaryota > Metazoa > Arthropoda > Insecta > Hymenoptera > Halictidae > Augochlorella > Augochlorella aurata. The sequence continues at coordinate 2,105,300 of CM052165.1, forward strand.
GCAAATTTAAAAAAAATTTCTTTTATCTTTACATAAAATTAAAAGGTATTCTTGTGTTACATATATCTGAACTTTAAAAACGAATTAATGAATTTTGTTTTTCCTTTTCAATCTTGCATATTATGTATTACTGTTCGTTCAACGAAAATTAATTCCGACCAGCATGACAGCTATGTATAAACTTAATACGACCGCAAAGGATTAAGGATTGTTAACTGAGCTGTAGAACCTTGATTAAAACAATAATCTTCTTGGTCGATTGCAGCAAACAGGAATTAAGAAAGATTTTAAATAAATTTTCTTGGACATTTTAAAGGGTACTTTGTCCTTTTATTTAATAAATACTAATAATTTTTTCTTCGAAATTATAATCTTTTCTTCCAAACTTCGTAACCCCAACGAACAAGTACTAATTAAAGAAAACATGGTAAGTGAGGGTCTAGAAATGGTAACGTCTCGTTCGGAAACTGTGTCGACCCGCAAGAAATATGGCGGAGGATCGCGGAAAATGGCGAACGGTAGCCGCGGTCACGGCTCGTCTGTTCGGCTGGCAAACGTACCTAGAAAACGCGAATCGAACGGGCAGCGACAAAAGGGGGGGAAAAAACGCGCGGCGTGTATTAATCATTGGCCCCGTATCCCCGCGCTTTCGTGCCGGGCGATATATAATTCATGCATATTTACGGGATGCCGGAGGAATAATTAACGAACGGCAGCGCATTAAGGCGTCTCCTATGTGTACGTACGTGCACGTACAGTCGGCTTCTAAGAAGACAATCTAAATTATAATAAATCGATGAAGTAAGCACAGAGGCAACAGTGAAGCTTTACCTGCGAGACCTCTCTCTCTCTCTTTTTCTCTCTCCGTCTTTCTTTCACTCTATTTCTGTCTCCCTTTCACTGTGCTCTCTCTCTCTCTCTCTCTCTCTCTCTCTCTCTCTCTCTCTCTCTCTCTCTCTCTGCCTTCGTCACACACGTACACCGTCCGGGGTTTGTGTACGGTATCGATGAGCGGTGGTTGTACGAAGTAATGTTACCCGACGCGGCCTCTTTGCATAATGCCATGGAAATATGCCGGAACGTGTATCGCCATAGTTGGATACAGATTAAGCGTGTTAAAGCGTCGACACCGCGGCTAATTCGCGAAAAAGGAGTCACCCGGTTGGTTTGGCCCATGAATAAATCCGGCGAGAACTCCTCGGCTAACCGAGAGAGACGACTTTAAACGCGCGCGGGCGCAGACGGGCTGATTTACCACCAACCCCTTATCAAATTATTTCCCCACGTGTCTCGTGGAGAACTCGCGAATTTTGACGGCGCCGGAGACACCTCGACTCGTCGCTCTTTGAAAACACTTCGCGAACGAAGCTCCGGCGAAACGAGGTTGTCACGCCGCGCCGCGCGCCGCCGGCCGCTGATGAAACCGAGTCGTTTAGACGTGCCGCTAAATAGCTAAATAGAGGACTCTATTTATGCGGAATACGCCCGTTGCCGACTGAAACGAATCGCATTGTCGGCAGACGATACACGCCGGGGTCGGCACACCGGCAGCCTGACATAAATTATAAAGCTCCGTTTTTTTTGGGCATAAGTTAACGTATGATTGAAGTGTATTAAAATAAAGTGAAAAGGATAAAAGTAGTTAAATTCGTCTTTATTAATGTAATTAGTTAACTTATAATAGTATTGTACTATATAATCATATAGTACATTGTACTATATATAGTATATTGTACTATATATAGTATATTGTACTATATTGTACTATATTGTACTATATTGTACTATAATGTACTATATTGTACTATATTGTACTATATTGTACTATAGTATATTGTACTATATACATCATATAGTATATTGTACTATATAATCATATAGTACAATACTGTTCATATAATATAATTTTATCCATTACTCCATTTAATGACGATTTTAATGATTTAAATTGTATCAATGTTTAAATGGTGCAGATTAAAAAAATATTATTTTTTATATAATCTATTATACTATCTATTATATTATGTATTATATTATCTCTTATAATTCATTACATTATAATCTATTCAAATAACTGTACAATTTTAATTCGATTAAATGAAATACGTTAATGTTGCTCAATTCTTGAGGTTGCAGTTAATGCATTACGTGTAAGTAAAATTGTCGAGAGCGTTATCGATTGACTAACCAACTATTTGTCAACTGGATCGTTTGAAAAATATCGCTGCAGCGTCTCGATTACTGTCGCACTGTGCCGTCCGGCAAATTAGGGACGAGGACAGCGAGCTGTAACGCGCTTCCGAAAGAAGAATCCCCGATGTTGTGACTAATTGAAAGAATTATAGAACGCCGACTGAATGCACGCATTATCCGTGGAGTAGTTAACAGGCACCCCAAGCATTAACAGGATTACAACGTAACGATACGTTCGACTGCAGCGCAATGGAGTCGAGCCAGTATCGTGAACGGGACGAAAGTTTCATCAGTCGAAAGTGTCGATTCCGAGGGGGTGGGCAGAGGGGTTGCGCGAAAATTCCGCGAGTTCGTAAAAGGTGTGTGAAGGGGGTTGGCGAAGGGGGCAGCGGGGCTCCGGAGCGGAGGGAATGGGGAGGGTGAGAAAATAACGAGCGTCACTGGAATCCCGGGTAAAAAGTGGAAGTTATCAAATGATTCGAACGCGGCCGCGGCCATTTTTCTGTATAAAAGGGAGAGAACGTCCCCTTTTCCCCGCGCTGTAATTTCGAATTTTCGTCAAAGTCGTACAATGGATCGGTCGGTCGCCAGGCGCCATTGGTCCCGGGCATTTCATTGCATAAAAAATAGATAAAGCCCGGTCGATAGGTAACGAACGAAAATAGGAGGCGCAGGAGTCACGGCGGTAGTTCAATTTTTTTTCCACGCAAATTCGTAAACGGCTATACCCGACGGTATGGCCACCCCCATATTAAATGGACGAGGCGAGGGGGATTAGTTGAATGCACAGGCCCGGCCATTTTGCTTGTAAAAGTGCGGCCCGCAATATATATATACATATACATATATATATGTATATACATATACATATATAGAGCAAAGCCGTAGAAACGTATGTTTACGGGCTTTCGGCATTTCGCATAAATTAATCAACCGGCCAACCCCTTGCGCAAATACCGGCGTCGTTCGCCGGTCTCCATGGATGGCCAGCACGCAACCCCATTCTTCCGGAGAACCCGCGTTTTTCCGTATCCTCGACTGATTTCCGTTCGCAAACACCGTGTCGTTATCGCCCGCCGCGAGAATGTTTATGCAAATTTGCTGCATTGTCAAGAAATTCGCGGTACCCCACGAGATTAGACTAAATAAAAGCGTCGGTAAGTTACGAGAAAACATCAGTGCGCCATAATAAAAGCAGGAATGATTACTGCAAATATGCAATCATAATCTGCTGAAATGAAAGTACCATAATGGAATTTGTCTATGCGACTGGCATCCCTTGTGGGGAAGTTGAGAGTACGTCTTTACAACCCCTATTGGTCGATAGAATCGATCGATACTTCGTCGTTCATTTCTGTTCGCTTCTGTTCGAGACTGCAATTTTCACCAAAAACTGTTTTATTATATTCTTGAATTTATTATAATTATATAGTTAAAATCGATGCTGGATCGTTTTACCTCCTTGACAACATAATCGTAAATTATAATTAACCCCTTGCCGTGCTTTGACGAGTCTGACTCGTGATGGAAACTTTTACCTGCTAAGTATAAGTGTAGTTTAACACAAAGGGTTAATAAGGAACGGAACATTGGCGATCTTTGAATTCTTGTAGCTTTCTGGAAAATAGTCCCACGACGTTCTATCTCAGATGATTTTGAAGAACGAAGATTCTACTTTCGCACTATTATAGTCTGCAAAAATTAGCGCGACTAATCTCTTCATAGTTTACTTTACAACAGAGTGAGAAACTGAGCGCGTCTCCCCACCTTCTTCTTCCAAGATTGAATAAATTCAGGAAACTCTAGGGAGTTAAACAAATTATTTTCCGTATTCTTCTCAGCGCAATCTTTTAAACAGAAGTCTCCCCTTTATAATGAGCTATCGATACTCGAATTCTGATGTTTTTATAGTCCTTTAATGGAAAGGTGTGGCGCGTCTTATTGTACAAGGAATAATTGTACAGAGTTTGACAAGGGGGAAAAATTGTGGGAGGTCGATGCAAATTCCTCGAGAGTATCGATAAATCCCTTGAGCCAGCGAAGGGCGGACGAAATAAGTATCTATTAAAATGAAGTAGAAAGTAACACCGTCCATTAAACTGCCGTGTGCGAAATTCGGGGCGTCCTCTCATTGACTTCATTACTGTTTCTAATTGTTGTCCATCCATTTTCGTATTTTGGCAGGAATTCCCAATTTCGTTAACAAGTTCACTCCTCGTTTTAATTACCTCAGAATAAACTTCTCACTTCAAGCGTTCGCGTACACATATTTTTTCCACTACCTCCCAACTCGACGCCATCCCTCAACACACGCTCGTACGTTTTCACGTTCTCACGTGCACCCGCGCGTCTCCGTGCCTGTACACAATACACGGACGCAGAGAAAGACACGGCGAACGAAAAAAAGCCCTCTGCATTTCGGGAACAAAGCTTTGACCCAATAATTGCTTTTAATGTTTTTAGCCAATCCATCTATAGAAAAACCGAAAAGGGATTTCGCTGTTAGGAATAATGAACAGTGAGCCCCGTCCGGTCGATATTAGAATAATACCGAATGTTTCGAATCTCCGAGCTCCGGCCTATGAATCGAACATTTGTTTCACGCTTTAAATAAGAGAGACTGATACCGCGTCCCGGATGCCGGAATGCGCATTTCAAACATTCCCGTCCGACTCCGCCCGCCTCAAACGGAACTTGGTCTCTCGCGCTGAACCTCGGCTCGAACATTCGGAATCGATTTTACCGGTGCAGGTAATCTAATCCGTCAAATATTCGTAATTGCACGTTATCGTAATTCTTTGTTGTACAGTTAACAACTACGTTTACGATTAATCGATTTGCTAAACGGGCGAATTGCTAAACCTCGAGGAATTCCTAAAAGTCAGCAGAGCGCACATAATACAGTGCAATTAAATGTGAGCACTCTGAAACAATGTTCACATTAACAAGTTTCATATTTAACATTGAATGTACCGAAGTCAAAAAGTGATTTATTAAAAGTGCAGGATCGAATTTATTTAAATTTCTCAGAATTGTTATAATACTTTGTGCTTGATTAACGAAATGTATTCAACAATTTTAAACGAAAACAGCTTTACAATTTCAATAATTATAGAACAAGAAATATGAAACCGTTCATTAGAGCAGCGGCGGTACGATTAGCGACAACAAATTGCTGACAGTTTCGGTATTGTTTGAACGAGTTAGTTCCGTAGTTGCAAGAACTGGATACGCAGAGTGTTGTCCCTTTAAAATCCTACTAAATAAATGAAAATATTCAAAATCAAAATTATCTACGTTGTTAACTGCTTAATAAAAATGCTCAACTCCAGTGACTCTTTCCACATAATAATAAAGAAAATGATTGAACAACAAATTCGAAAACTGGACTATTAAACAAACGAAGACGATTGCAACATTTTTGAAGATTTCTAACAGAAGCTAAAATAATTATGCGAACATAAAATAGCCATAAAAATAAACCGGAGGAAAAATCAGAATGCAGTGATCACTGAATCACCACCAGCCGTCAACCAGATGTCACATCCCTCGAATACCAAATTCCGAAGATGATTGAAAGCATAAGACATCGACAGAATTTCGCAGGATAGCCGGGAGACCCATAGAAAGCCGAGTGCAACGAGTGCAAACGAATCGCGGCTACGCAATTCGCATGGTGATCGTTCGTCGTGTGACGGCGCAGCAGCGTTTTAAATTCCGCGGGAAGGATCGTCGTTCGGTGGGGTGTCCGGCAGTAAAAAATCGTTAGCCGGACCTCACGGGCCATCTTGCTAATGCGAAAAACCGTGGTGCAACGTTCTCTGGTCGAGAGGGACCGGGATCGGTTCGGGGAGGGTCGCGGATGGTCGGGTCGTGTATAGGGCGGGTGGGGTGTGCGAGAGGGTGGCAGCGAAAAACAGGGGGTGAGAGGCGAAAAAAAGCTCGCGCGAGCGGAATAAAAAGGGGTGGCGTCGAAGAGAGGGCGGTGGTGTGGCAGGATTGGGATACACGGTCGTTGGAAATGCAACAATAAACATTACTTATCGGCGCGGGAGCCTTTAACAATGCGGATAGGACGAGAGAAGCGGGTCTCTCTGCACGGCTCGGCTCCGCGCAGCTCGGCTCGGCACGGCTCGGCTCCGCGGCCACGGCCGCGCTCGCAAAAGCGCAAGTTTTTTGCAATAAAGTCATTCCGAGGCGTTTGAGTTATGGGTAATTCGTGTGGAACGCCTGCGCTCGCGCGGGCACACGACTGTAGCGCCGCGGGTCCCGGCACCATTGATTAGTATTAATGACTTAGCTGCACTCATTTCGCCCGAATAAAAGTAATTGGATTTGGCTTCGACCCCGCGGACCGCGCCAGCGGTGCCTGGCGTCGGTGGCGTCGGCGTCGGCGTCGGTCGGTGGCGGCGGCGGCGGCGGCGGCAGCGTCGGCGCAACGAAAACGACGGCCGGCGTGTAAAAATACATTAATATCTGTTTGCGCTTAATAAACGATAGCCGCGCTGACTTCAGACTAATGGCCGTATTCCGGAATCGGTAATACGCGTTTTTATGTTTCTTTCTATAGAACGGCCGCCGCGCCGCGCCGCGCCGATGCGTCCCGACCGGTTCCCACCAACGTTTATTTCCCGCCTATCTTTCGTATCGATCGATTTCTCTCTTCTCGTTGCATTTTAAAAGGTTTCGCGTATTTTCTTTCCTTTTTTTCGCTTCGACCGTTCGCTCGCTCGCCCACGTTTGTATCGGCGTCCTTTCTACGGCCGTAACCTCTGTCTCTGTTCCGCCGTGATTCGACCAGGTTTGATACCGTTTGCCTCGGCTTCGCGATCAGCATTTTATACATCGACTTGTCAATGGACCCGTGGCCCGGCTTTTTCTTTGATGCCGAATGTCTGGAGTGCTATTGCGATTAGCTGATAATCGTAATCCCGAGAAACTCGAAACTTCAAAGCGCACGGTTAACCTATTTGCATCGTTGATGTGTGCGATGCTGTTTTCGAGAGTGATTTGACTTCGTCAGAGAGATCATATGCGTTGTTTATTCATGTGCATTATTTTTAATCGATTGTTCGCGATTCGGTCACTATATGAATAAAGTACGGGATGAGGCACGGGATGCAAGTGTTTTTATATAATTATACAATTTTTAGATTTTGCTATAGAAAAAATTTGTTGGTTAAAAAGTCTTTGTAACAATGTGTCAACGGTAATGGTCATCGCATGCCAGATTTAATATTTCCGAACGTGAATAATAATGAAATGTTACTTACATAAATTTTTTACTACAGAATCTAAAAATTTCGTAATCATTCCAAAACCACTCACCCGGTATACACTATAGTAGATAGTACTGCACGCACGTTAGTGAACAATTAAGAAACAAAGTAGCCTGCGTGTTGAATTTTTCCGTGTTATTCGAACGACGCGAGGAAAGTGAAATTGTTTAAGAAACCGGAAACAATTGGGAAGTGTAGCGATTGCTTCAGAAAAATCGAGGAACATTGTCATAACTTTGTCGCAACCACTGACATTCTCGAGTAGCTAAGTCGACTTTGATTAAACTGCTGTCTCTTCAGAAGTTTCTCCAAAAGACTGATGTTGCATAAAGGTGCTTAAGCTAACAGACTTCCTATGTTCTTTGACGAAAATGATCTTTTAACATGCTGAGTACATTCTACATGCTCTTTGAGCATCTTCGCGTTCTTTTAATACGAAAATCTGCATTTTAATGACATTAATCGACTACATTCGCCGTCGTCAAACCTTCCATCCTCAAGCAAGTTACAAGAACACGTCCTTCGTTTAACCTGCGGATTTTTGTATCAGAGAGAAGAACACGTCTTACGATTAAACTGCAGATTTCGTATCAAAGGATTATCTGCATCGATTGCAGGAACAAAGAGTTGAACGCAAATGACCACTTAACAAGTTCACGGTTATAGCAAAGTATTTCGAAATTCGACAACTGTTCCTGCTGCTGCATTATTTGATCTACAAGTATTTACGATAAGCGCATGGACTCCGCAATTTAAAAGGATTACCCATAAATTCGTGCGTATTTTATTTCGAGTTCAATTTTCCGCATAATAATCGCTTGTCATTCGACAATTGCCAAAGACAATTGCTTGTCTTCTGTCGTGCGATTGCTTATGTACTTATTCATTTTACGTGAGTAATAAAGTGATTGGTGTTTTGAAAACTATGTAGGGTCAAGTTAAAAAGTACGAACATCTCCGACATGATTTGCTATACGATTAAATCGTCAATTCTCATTCCTATTAAGTCGACGCACTGTAGTTTTCGAAAAATTAACCACTTTATTTACTCAATATTTATGTTAATTCATATTTCGATCTCTTTCATGTGCCGGTTACTACACGGAATCGTCACACAATTAAAACCGACGATCAAACAGCAAAAACAAGAACAATTTCCCGGGCGTATCGCCGAAAAAGAGATTCGCGTGGCATCGAATCGACTTTAATTCCGCGGGCATTCGACCGCAGTGAGTAAACTAGGGCACCGAGCTCAGATACCCCAAGAGTGCGCAATATAATTAAGCGATATTATCTCCGCAGGAAATCCCAAAATTTAATATTATCTCATAATTGCCCTTTCGGTGCACGGGCAGGACAATGCGGGGCCGGGTCGTGCCGCCGCCGCGGGCCAGGAAAACTGTAAAACCGTGAACAGCGTCGCGAGAAAAAGAGCAAAACCGACGGAGAGTGAGGAAGACGTGGAGAGGAGAGCGAAATAGAGAGAGCAAGATGGAAAGAAAGAAAAGAGAGAGAGAGAGAGAGAGAGAAGAGGGCCTCGATCAATCTAGAGAACCCCGCGACGGAGACCACAGGCGGAACAGCGGAAGAACAAAGTCGGGAAAAAGAGGGACAAAGGAGAGGGAGGAGAGTAGGGGGGCAGGAAGATAGAAAAGCAAAAAAGGAAATAAAAGCCCATTAACAAAGTCCGTATCACGAGGTAACAGACCCACCAAGACACTTTTAACTCACCGCGTAACCCCGTCACGAATACTCCATTGATCGGGATTAAGGATTATCCGTGGCCATCCAGTGAGAGCAAGAGAGAAAGCAAAAGAGAGAGAGAGAAAGAGAGAGTGGAGAGAGCGGTGCGAGGAAACGATGAATTTCCTCGACGACCTAACCGGGGTATCCTAACGGGGACGTGCTCCACGGGGGTTGCAATTATCACGTGGTCATTGCGAACCGTTGTTATCGGGAGTACGAGGAGAGAAAGAGAGGGACGGAGAGAGATTGAGAGAGAGGGGCAGCGGGGAGATGTGCACGTGCTGGAAAGAGGAAGAGACGCGACGGGAGACACCGGGGAGGGGGAGAAAGACGGACAAACGAGAGAGTCGACCGACCCCTCGGCACAGGCTGCTTTGTCTGTAAGTGTAATTAGTCCAGGGTGGGGTTTCAGCTAAGTGGAAGCGAGAACGAGCGACGGGAACAGAGCGAGATCGCCAGATCAGGAGTGGCGGGCAAGGGGGTGGTCGAAGGGGGGACGACCGGAGGAAAAGGGTGGCTCATCCTGGTCTCCCTCGCCGCGCGCCACCGTGCCCCACCACCGCCTTATTTATATGCAAATGAGCTTCATTTCGCGATATTAATGTTCCACCCGAGTCGGCCTCGCCTGCCGCGAAAGGGTGCACAGGATACGCGGAAAAGGGTTCGTCCTAGCCCGTATATGTTTACGACCGTTTCGTTCGGCGCGACGCGTCGCGACGCGATTCGCCCTCCTCGAAATTACGGCACCCGTGGTCCGCCGATCCGGACCGAGTGCGATCGAAGGAGCGAGATTTATTAAAAGCGATCGGAAATTTTGCTGGACGCCCTGTCTCGATGGTCGTCCTTTTTCTGATTTATTCTGCTCCGTTTACCTTCCAGGTTATGGAATTCAGTTTAGGATACGGCGATACTGTGCTTGGAAACTTCAGAGAATTTTTGGGTGAACACGTTTGGTTTGTTAATCACTCGATCTATGGCGTTAGATTAGTTATTAATGAAGAAAATATTACTGAAAATATCACTGAAATTATTAACACTTTCGTTACCAGCGTCATACATTTGTGGCATGATTTGATAATTCATGTAAAGAACATCAAATTAATTTCGTGAATATAATTATTCGTAGCATGATATTTAGAGAGTTTATAGTTTCTATTTGACGTCAAATTTGTCATATTTTGTAAAAGGATGCGATGTATTTAATATGATACATACAATAAATATAACTATGTACGCCAATGTCGCCGGTAGTAAACGTGTTAAATGAATAATTGCTATAAAACGAGTTTCATTTTGCATAAAAAAACTATTCTGTGACGCAATTTTTTAATTTCTCCAAAATCTAGTGTTTCTAAAACAGAAATTTGGTAATTACAATTGATGTAAATATAGAAGTCACGTAACTGTTAACAGTTACTCAGGAGAATTTGTTAAATAAAGGGACGGGATGATTTTTATTCCTAAAAATTGGCTTAGAGAATTATTTGTTTAGTTATAAACACTGTGAATATTTGTTTCTTACAAGATACACAGCTAGATAGTATCTAATTTTTAATTAATAGTTCATACCATCAATAACAATGCAAATATTTGTGTTTCACGTAACATTAATTATCGCACCCAATGAATGTGCATCTTCTAATTAACAAAATTCGGTGACGAAAAATTTCACCATGGTTACTTGTAATTATTAAAACATCGACGAAACTGTGGACTACAAAATCCAATTATTTAAAAATTCTACTAGATCTTGCGATCAAATATACTCAAAAAGATATAAAACTCTGTACTCCAAAATTCTCAAATCTATCAATCCCAAATCGTTCGAAGCTTCAAAATGTCTCAAGAAATTTAGAATGCGACATAAATTCTTCGAGAAGTATATCAAAATTTCTTAAAAAAAACACTGTTCAAAGTCTATCGATCGCATATCCAATTTGAACGTTGCAATAAAAATCGTGCGAAGCTTCGCAATGAAATTCTGTTCCCCGAAATCAGAATACAAAGTATACATCACTAAAATTACTCAGAACATGAATGACCGCGGCGCAACAAAAGCAGATCGCAAAGCGGCGAGCTGGTTAGAGATTGAGAAAACTCGGTGCAATTACAGCCGGACAATATTATAATAGGTTACCTCAGAAACAGGCCACCAAGAATCCGTAATTTTCACTCGAGAATTTCCCTTAATCTGCGCCGCTATCTAGCCAACGGGCTCCCTTATCAGCGACCGAGTCCGATCCAGTTATGGTAATCGCGTGGTTCGAAAACGTACAGCAGCGTGAAACCGAAATTCCCGTTCGGTATCTAGCCGAAAACTGGACGGTGCAACCAGGAGAAGTAGGTGCCGGGGAGGAGGAAGAAGGGATGCGTTGTCTTTGCTTGACGAGTCTCTCCGCGCACGGATAATGACCGATTTATCGTAACGAAGTCGTGGTTGGCAGCGGGTAGACAGACCCTTCCCCCACCCGAACGGGCCGTCAGGCCTACACCGGGTTAAATTAACAACAGACAAGCCACTTGAAACATTACCGAGGCTTCCTAGCAGAGCAAGTCGAGGGTGGGCTCTCCCGCTACCTTACTCAACATAAATTAGGGCCGATAGAAAGGGTAGATTGCAGAATGTTGAGTGCATAACGACCGACGCTCTGTCGGTGGCTTATGTCTCGAGCATCCGAGGCTCGCGTCTTACTCTTGCGGCACACGCGAGCCCGAAAAATCTTCCCTGCCACACGCCATTGTATTCTAATGCGCCGCGTTTCATGTCTTCTTGCCAATTACCGAACCGGCTAATAACTACTTGGAAAAAGAATCGATTAAATTCCGGTTTCTTGCTGGAGTGCTTCACGCGTTGCTGTCGAGAACCTATTAAAACACTCGAAACTGGGGTTCTTAACACTTATTTTTCATTGAAATGTAACCGAGCATGTTTGGATCCTCTGCAATTTTATTTAGCAATTTTTACTAAGACACTCCTTCTATAGTCCTTAATTGAACGCGTGAAACATTAAGTAGATTGTCAGGATAGTGGTAAAGTAGTTTAGGTGTCGAGGGTTAGCGACCGGAGAATCCACGAGTGCGTTACGATTTCGGAGCAACCTCTGACGATGCTAGAACAATCGGCGGGCGCTGATCAAACGAAACGAACAAATTCGAAAGAAAATTCGTATCGTTCGACCAGCGCACCGATAAAAGGACGCGCTCGCAGGACACGCGGCAGAACGCAACGGACATCTATACGATTACGAGTGGAGTAGTAGAGTAGTCAAGTAGTCAAGTAGTCAAGTAGTCAAGTAATCAAGTAGTCAAGTAGTCAAGCACTCAAGTCGTAAAATAACTAAGTAGTAAACTATTAAAGTGGTAAACTAACAAAGTAACAAACTAATAAAGTAGTAAAGTTGTTAAAAATAAAAATACTAAAGTAATAAACCAATAAAATAGTACAATATTGAAGTAGTAAACTAGTAAATTGGTAGAACTTGTCTTAACTCGACAGTGTATCTCCTAGAAAAAATGTATTCCTCGGCCGAAACGAATAATTGTGTCACATCGTGGAAAATTGATGATACGGAAGTTAGCTAACTCGTTGTAATTGATACCGCACACGCATCCAGAAAATGTTTAATAAAGGAAACAGGTTAGATTTAATGGAATGTTGAGACTATGTAGACTGCTAGCGAAACAAATAACGGTGGCGTACGCGTTAAGAGGATAGGATAGTCTTCGTCAAGATTAAAAGATAAGCAACATGTTTCTCGAGATTACACGGACTATGAATATGCAATTCGAATAAAAAATTAGGACTACTATCTGATATTCCGGTAGCTCGTACTTTTTCCATGTGAAAGGCTATCTGTCCGGTAAACTGCATACCTTTTAAAGCGCGATCTTTCCTTTCTGTGGTTAATTCGCTGCGTAACAGAATACATTACGTTACATTTTAAGCACATATAGTTGCACGAGGTAAATAGATATAGCTCATTAAAAATAAACGTATGCAACGTTGGATTAATTTCCTTACGCTTCTGCTAATATATTTCTGTCTTAATTGTCTTCTGTTTCTTTTTTTTGTAAGAGGTTAATGGATCGTTCAGTTTTTTTAAAAATAGTACATTCTGCACTTATTATTCTTAAATAGCGTAAATGTAAGTTTTACTTTTTATTTATATTCTATCTTCGCGTCATACCAATTTCTTGCAACCCATTGATTTCTCAAGGTACAAATTTAGTTGGAAAAAACTACAAATAGAAAAATTAAATAATATAGCTTCAGTAATTAAATGTTGCATCCGCTGAAGCGCATATGAATTGTCCGAAAAGTACTTTTTGCATTATTATTAGGTAACAAGAATGCTCTTGTATACATGCATATTGTACATGCAGCATGACCATCGTTCTATTAGCGTTGCATCAGTTTCTAAACATACTCTTATTTAACACGCTTACTTTAGAAGCTGTACTGCATCGTGCACATTGGAAACGACACGAAGTTCCGCATCAACCTGACAATCCCCTAAAAATCCACCCAGCAATTTTTCCTGTCATTCTCCAGTCACAAAACTGCGCATCCCTACAGAGAATCGCGAATGCTGCCATCATGCAGCGTTGATTACCGACGGACCAGTGCCCAGTATGAAATCATAATTGACATCAGGACTATAAACCACAGAATGATGTCACGGTATAGTTTGACTTCATTACACCAAATATTACCAAGCCTGCAGTTCATTATGCAGAATCGATATCGAGTCCACACTAGATTATACTAGATGTTGCAAAATTATATTCTATTAGAAAAATCCACGCTAAATCAGTCATCAGTGAATCTCAAGATATGATTCGATATCTCTGAAACTATTTTTATTAAATACCTTTGTGCAGATTTATAATTAATTTTAATACGCGTTTCGATACTCTATAGTAAGAAAATTGCAGATCGTTATAAACTTATATCTTTTGAAAACCCGCATAGCGGTTCAAATTAGCTGGATCATAATTTCATATGCACCGCGAGGAATTTTCTAGTGAATGCAAAATATTTTCATCAGTTTCGAATTTTTATAAAATGGTAAAAGAAAATTCGAATTCGCAACAAGAGATTAGCGGTATAATGATTAGAAGACTTCATATGATTCATATGATCTTGTGGAAACCTGCATATTGGTGCATCACAAGGAATTTTCTAGTAAATGCAAGACATGTTCAACTGTTTCGAATTTGACATGTAATAAAAGAATTGTTAATACCAATCTTACAAAAGATCAGACAAAGAGAAACGTAGATTATCCTGAAATTCTCAAGATTTTCACACTATCCTATATTTCACTCTCCGATTTCGACCGTAAATGCATCAAAATCCTCAGTTTAATAGTGAGTTATTAGTACGCTGAGTTCAACTTTCTACTTTGCGATTCCCTTCTTGCCAAAGGTTATGTTTGATTCCATAATTATCCGAATCGAGTAATCTGTTTTGATTTCGAAGCTTCAAAGGATCGTTGTTTCATAGAAATATGTATACAGTGGTACCTGGATTATTCGGGCTATGCAGAGTGATATGAATGTCGGTATAATAGAACAGTTACTTAGTTAAAGTGCAAGATTTCATCTGCAATAATTAGTTTCTCAGATCGGTTACCGTAGACTGATCTGGTTGCATATAAAACATCTATTATTGAGGAGCAGGACAATCGAGGTTCTATCATTTTTAAAACACGAGTTATGTCAATATTCGGTCGCATTTTAAAGGCAATGACGTTTATAAATTTAGAAAAGTTAACTTGAATTTTTTCTAAGATGTTAGACTAACTAGTTACATGTAGTAGCAACCTGCGTGGATCACCAAATGACACATTTGACAATTTGACAGTTATATTTGTCTCTACAATAATTACAATTACAATTTCGAATTAAAGGTTCAAAGCATATCGTAATTATTTCTTGAAACAAAATTTATCTCACTATCAACTAAAAGACTGTTTTAAAAACAAAACACCACCCACCTGAAACATCCTAATAATCACATTTCGGTTGATTTTGACCGGCAACCAAAACAGGTTGCCGCCACCTGTTCCAAACGTTGTCTACTAAACTATTCGGACTAACTCAAAATAATTCTAGTCATTTGTTCCAATCCTCAAAAAAGGCACTGCTTTTTCGATGTCCGAATGTTATCGTTACACACTGTAAAAATGAAGACAGCGTTGATTGGCAAAGAGTGTTGCAACGAACACGAATCGTCCGGCGAGAAAACACTGCGTTTAGAAGTTCCCGAATGGTGCATTCGTTAATAACAGAGGATCACGGCGAGGTTAAAGTTTGACCAACTTGGTTCGGACTCTCCGCCCCAGCTCGGACGCGGCGCGGTTTTCGCCGGGGTAAAGTTCTACAGCGCAATTACAGCGCAGACGACCGGCTGGCGGTGGTGCATTATCGTTTCCGTGATTCTTATAATTCTCGGAACGCGGCGGCGGCAGCGGGGAAGAAGGGGCGGGAAGCCGGGACGGTGTCCGAATAGTCGTTAGAACGCATTTCCGAGGAGACGATATCTGGCCATAATGAAGGATCCATTTACAAGTAAGATTCAACCCCCGCGACTTCATTACCCACGATTTTACCACGGACGCCCCGCGGCATTCGTAATGAGCGATGGTCATTCATTTTAATATCCATTAAATGCAAATACCGTCCCGGCACAAACGTTTACTCCTATTTCGAATTATTTCGCTGACTCGCCGTAATTAAGCTTTTCGAAGGGACTCGGGGAAACATTACCTACGGAGGAGTCGTTACTGGTAACGACGCGGCCCCCACCGACCCCTCGCCAGAACCACCTCGACTCCACGTCGCTCCTTCTTCCGCTACCAAGCCGCCTAGGTGCACCGCCACCTCGTAACGTCACTCACCATGACGATTTTCGCGCGCGATAACTGGAATTTTAAATCTCAAGCTGCGTGTCCACTTGGAACTCCACGCGTTTTCACATTTCTGGGTGGCCAGTCTAGCGAACGAACACTTAGACAGCGTATTTGCCCTAAAATCCTGAAGATTCTTTATTTTCATTTGAGAACTCTTGATTTTTATTTATTTATCAAGGACGCATCAAACTGTAAAGACAATAAAATAACTTAAGACTGTCGTTACACTTTTCTCAATACCTTAGAATTATTAAGATAGGAAATACGTTTCTGATTAACTTCTATTGCATGAAATTTGTATAGAAAATTTATTTGCGTACTCTAGAAATTTTCTATTAGTTACTAAACTCTCGGATAATTCTTTATTTATTACTTGATGGTTTACTGAGAGGAATTGTTGCAAAATAAAATGTTTTCATGTCAACTGTAAAAGACAGAGGTTAGACAAAAAAGTATTTCGTTACTTAATAAACTGGAATATATCAATAATAATATAACAGTAGTCTCGAATTATTCTAACAGCTTTACTGATTTGTGTCTCACCTACACATCTTCCCCATAACTGCATAAAATCTGCAGTCTAATGATATTACTCTTAAGAACCGCTGTCGAGAGAGAATCTCTCAAATGTACTCGCACCTTTAGACACACCTTTAGGCAGCCGTGAAGAAGCGCCGAAGAAAAAAAAGATGCAGGTGTGCGGGAGGAGAGAGGGATGAGTAGGAGGAGGTGGAGGCAAGGACCAAGGGGAAATAAACGATCGCCTTATCTTCGTCCACGGTTTTAAAATATTCATAAATTCCCGCGTTAATAACGCCGGTTTTTATAATGATTTTAATAAAACTGGTACTCGACCGCGTTGACATAAAGTTTGTCCCGGCGGCGACGATTTCCATACCGCGTGCCACTGCTCAACGGAACGAGAAGATATTCCATTCAGTTTTACAAATTATAATTAAAACGAGGTTGCAATTACTCGGAGGAAAAGTGCGCTGCAGCCGGTTCCGGCCGCGAAATTCGGCGCGTGCGGGTTGTTGCGCGAAAGTGGATCAACAGTATGGATAACAATTTTTGCGCAACGTTTTTCTTTCTATGAAGCATTAAAATAATTGCCGTGCCGCTGAAACTTCCGCTGCGTACCGCGATCCGACAGCTTTGCGTTCTGTGGGGGAAAATCTTCGGCTGTTTCTGAATCAACTGTTGCCTCTGTTGCAAATTTCAAATGTTTCATTTGTACGAGATTGGAAGCGATTCACTAGACCTGATTACTCTTTTCATCGAGCGTAAAAATAAAGAAATAAAATTGGGTATTCCAGTCGACGGTAGGAGGTAATACTGTTGTACATTGTTTTACTGTCTCTATGAATCACGTGTACGCTCGGTGTACTGTGTTTAATGCACGTGTTGTAACGAGTGTTAT
The DNA here is from genome assembly GCA_028455555.1 of Augochlorella aurata. NCBI lineage: Eukaryota > Metazoa > Arthropoda > Insecta > Hymenoptera > Halictidae > Augochlorella > Augochlorella aurata. The sequence goes on from CM052165.1 coordinate 2,122,852, forward strand.
ATGTTCCAATTACTACCTCAGTTTTCAGAAAGAAGACATTTCTTCGAGCTATACTCATTCACTCAATAGCTACTAAATGAAATTATCACGTCATCTATCGACGATGAGTTTATAATTTCTTAAAATTTACGATTTATAGTTAAAAGCTTTTTAATGAATAAATAGCAATTTAAGTCGTGTATATAATATAATAATTTCGTTTGATATTACCAAATTGAAGAAGAATTTTAATATTCCTCTCGGTATAGCACAGTAATTTAAAATCCTTGATAGAGTGTTGAAACGAATGACAGACAACCCAATTTCAGCTCCAGTATCCTAACAGTCAAATTCATTGAACTCTATTTAAAGATCAACTATTTGAAGTGTTCACTGTTCGTTTTCCTAAAGACAACATCGGCAGTACATTGACGATGCTGCGATCCATGCCGAACACTTATATTATGCTCACAGATCGACAATCCAGTGAAATTTTACATTAAGATTTTTCTCCCCAAAAACAATAAAATCAAATACGATGTAGAATACCTTTCACCCGAGAAACGAAATCCATATTGCTGTGTAAAGAAAACAGCTGTCACGATCAGAGAGTGGACCCATACACAAAATCGATCTCTCCCGACAAAATGCACAACGTTTGCTACATCTTCCGTTGGAATATTTCACTGGACGCGTCCCCGATAGATCCGTACAATTACGAATCGTTCGTAAAAATCTGAGGAACAGATCACAGCCCAATAGAAAGAGGCCCAGAATCACCGAGCACCGGGAACAGAATGGCTAGGTGGTCTGAACGATCAGTCTCGCGATCAGCTCATCCCGGAATATCCTTGCCAGCAGGCATCTTAATGCTCGCGGGTCGTAAACAGCGCGGACGTGACGTAAATCTATTCGCAGCGTCGTTGTTTAGCTCGGTCTTTGCCGCGAGAAGGGGGTTGGTCGGTTGAAGGCGAAAGAGCTGCTGGCCCGGGGGGTTGAGAGAAAGAGAAAGAGAGAGAGAGAGAGAGAGAGAGAGAAGAGAAATGGAGAAAGAGAGAGAGAAATCCTCCCGGAGAGGGACGGAAAGAGAGAGAAAGGTAGAGAGGTAGCTGAGCCGGTGTGGGGGCGGCTGGGCGAGAGAATCGGAGGTGGGTCGACCGATGTATGAATATACATGACCTTACCACCAACCCTTACACCGCAACGGGGCTCTGCTTACATTATTGTATATCTAATTCCGCGGATGGTTCTCAAAATTCGTCGTTTACCGCGATATCTCTGGCCCGGGCCGCCTTGGCCCGTCTCCGAGGCTCGGACCGCGGAGAATCACTGTCGGCCCACGACATTATGCAGGCAGTCTACATATTATACATTCGGACTGGGATTCAATTAAGTTTGGTTAGACCACCCCCTCCCCGGCCGCCTCTCGGTCGTCCTTCCGCAACCCCTGATCCACCTTCTACCTTTCTCCCTGCCCCCTGCACTCGGTCGCCCCTTCTTCTTCGTTCGCGCCATTCAACTTCGTGTTTCCCTCTGCCGGTTCCTTTCTCTCTTCCTTCCTGGCCATTCTCCTCCTCACCCTCGTGCTCGCCGCACCCCCAGCCCCCTCTCCTCATCCTCTTCATCTTCCTGCTTCTACGCCGACGTTCACCGTTTCCACCCGCGGCCTCGCCGGCACGTAGAAGTGTTCTAAATCGTGTCCCGCTGAGACGATTCGTTCCGCGGTTTTCGGAACGTTCCGGCCTTGTCTCGTTTGAATTATTGTGGTCTGCCGCGTTCGATAGCCGGCCAACGGCGCTGCGAGGGGACGCCGGTTGAACTGGATTCGGGGACCGGGACCGCGATTGCCCGGCCGCCGGATGATCGGTCTGGCGATTTTTCGAGCCGGTGTATCATAACCTGATGCGCCGATTAAAAGCAGGGGAACCGCGGGGAATTAAAATCGTATCGATTCCGCTCGGATCGGACGCCGCTACTCTGTCGTCGTCGGTCCGCTGATATAATTGAATGCGCGGCCCGCGATCAAACCGTGAATCGAAATCCTGCGGCCGGCGCGCGCGGTGTTTAACCCTCAAGACGGCTACTGCGACGGCTGTCATTTATATTCGCGTTTCTGGATTAGCAATTGTTGCGGCCATTCTGCGGAACTATTTATCCTGCGATTTCATTGGGGATGTTGGACGATTTCGATTAACGGTGTTGATGGAAATTATGGTTGTTCCGTTAACGCTGCATGTGCCTATGCGTGACTATGCATACTGTTTCGTAACGATGATTTAGTTATACATCCTACGATTTGTGTAGTAATATGGGCACGAATATTTGTCTAAAGATTTATGCTAAAAATATTTGTGTAATTTCGTTAACTGTGAAGGATAGAATTAGAATAGAGCCATCATGACTCAATCGGTGGTTGTAGTGGTAGTTGTAGTTGGTAAATGCCGACAATGGAAACACTGAATTTTGGTTTCGTTTAGGAGTGTGTAATATCCGTAGATGGTAAACTTTGAAATTTTATTAACGAGTCTGATTATCGGACCATAGTCATAAAGGAGGGTTGAGCAGAAAAGTCTCAAAAAATTACTAGTGAAAACCAATCTTTCCAGAAAAAAGCTCATCTTTCTTTGGAAAGGCCTTTCGAAGCCGCCAAATGTCGTCATCGGCACTGAAGGCGTGAGCTGGACACAACCAACAGACATAAACTTCCTTCTCAACTGATTACTCGTATCTCTTCACTCCGTTACGTCCACCAGTAACAATTCCTCCGCAATACATCGCAATTGAATTCTAAAAGGAAAAACAGTCGCAACTTCCAAGCATCTCCAAACCATTTAGTTCACACGTGAGAACACGAACGAACTATATGACATCGTCGTGGATTCTAAAATAAAAACACCAGTGAAAAGGTTAATAATTCCTGGATCTCAATCCAGGGTAACCCGGGCAATTCACACGAGCGTTCCCAATAACCTACGACCCCCGAACGCAGGGTGATTAAGGAATATTGAACGATTCCGCCACGGGCAGGCGATTCCTCTCGGGCTAAATAATTCGCAGAAATTTGAAAAACAATATCTAGAAAGTCGAGGCAGCAGCGGTAGCAGCAGGAGCAGCAGGAGGAGCATCAGAAGGCAGCAGGAGCACCAGGAGCAGCAGGAACATAGCGGCAGTCGAGGCGAGTAGAAGCGGTGGGTGGGGGTAGGTTCGCAGCAAGAGACGGCCATTCTTTTTAATTATCCCACGTCGGCGTGAGTGCCACGTTTACTTTATCAATATTTCCCTCGGCCCGAAAAAAAATCCTTACCGCTCCTCGCATCGAAGCAGCAACCCTTCCCGTCGTTTACGTCGCGCGCGCGGTTACAGCTGGGTAGGTAATTAGTGGGGGCCACGTGGTGCAGCGAGTTTATAAGCTTGCGCGCGCCTCGGCGAGCGAGCGAGTGGAGAAGAGAAGAGAAGAGAAGAGAAGCGCGTGTCGCGAGCGTATTGGTGGGATGCGTGAACGACGCGTGTGTTCGAGGAGGGTGCCGATAGAGAGACAGACGCGGGGCCGAAGGGTGGCCGCTGGGTAGACGGTTCGGAAGGTAAGGGGTCGCGGCAGGACGCAGAAGCTGACAACGACGAGACCCGAAGAGGGGGTCAGGGTGGCACAGGGTGGAAGAGGGTGGAAGAGGACCCGTGGAGGGGAGGGAAGATGTATCGAGACTGAGGGAGACGCGGGCAGATTGCACAGGAGGAGGCGGAGGAGGCAGAGGAGGAGAAGGGCGTTGCAATAATGACAGAAAATTGCGCGCTTCCAGGTTCCGTGGCGCAGCACCGACACTTAATTCAATTCAATTGCGATACAGTTCAATAATTCGATTAATTAAAAAATATCGCAGGGTCGCTCAGTCGCTTTCGGTCCGTGTCGTACGTAGCCCCCTCCAGCCGTGGACTCCCTTCTCCCGTCTGGCCTCGAGGAGATGCTCGCGAAGACCCTCTTGTTTCCTGTTTGCGGCGCTGAAAAACATCCCTCTCCCATCGTGCCCTCCCCGCGCGTTGCACCCTCGCCGAGGGGTCGCTGAGAGCCCCTGACTAAAAGGCGCTCTCTGTGTATCGATGGGGGTAATAGCTGATAACTGAAACGTACCACTCGATGTTCCCCGCATCATCTGTGATTACTTGATTATGACTATCGAGTGAGCGATGCCTCTCCTCTATACCTGCCCCGACTCTTCGTCCTCGTCCTCGTCCTCATCCTCGCGCTCGTCCTCATCGTCATACTCATCCTCATCCTCATTCGCATCGTCCTCAGAAAAATCTCGCAACCGACGGCGACGGACTTCCGGCGCAATTGGCGACCTTTGAATCTCTTCCCACTCATCCCGCCCATTTCCTGCGATTCCGCCACACCGAACCCTACCAACGCTACTTTCCGCCTCCACCTACGACCGACAACGTCCCACGGCGACACCCTCGTCACCACGCGAGGTGCACTTGACTTTTAAAAACCCTATTAACTGACGGTAATAGAGAAATCCTGCTTTCACAGACTGTTTCGCTGCTGGGCCAATTGGGAGGGGACGTCCCTGTACGGCCACCTCTTACCAACCCCTACCATCTACGGATCTTGCAGTTCTATCTTCCACCTTCATTCCACCCCCTTGGACAGCTCGGCAGAGTTTTTGGCTGCCGATTCTTTGGTGTGCAATGGTTTTGAGGAATACCGATTGCTTGGGGGTGGAGGTTGTAGGCTGACCTTGTGTGGAACCTCGTGTGTGCAACCGAAATGTCCACGATATTTGAAGCTTAGTCGTTGAAAATATCTTGTATAAATTTTAGTAATAATTGCATGCCATTCTTCTTGTTCAATTTTTAATTGTTTTGTCGACATCACAGAAACAAGACAATGTGATGAAGTAACAGGAAAGTTGACGCAACATCGAAATAAAATTGATCAAATTGTTTTCAAGTAATAGGACGATCTGCATATCATATTGCTCTTTGTGAATCAAGAATTAGAGAAATGATTCCAGTAATAATTATACATTTGACAACATGTGCTTACTGAAATTGTAATCAATAAACTTTTCATGCACAGAATATTGCATTCCGTAGAATATTTTATCAACATCGTATTGAGAGAAAATCTCTAATTAGAAGAACCTTACCAATGGTATCATACAAAATGCTCATAAACATAAGTCCTATAAATTGACTACAGCGAAACGTTAAAGGACATTTGACAAGGTCAAAGCCGCCATTACCTGGCATCAGCATGAAACGCGAGAGAGAAATAATTGTCAACATGTCAAACAGAATAGGAATCAAAGTGGAGCGCCACAGACTCAAAGTATCATTATTTGCTCATTTTCATACTTCTTTTGCTTGGAAACACAGCAGAGGCGACACATAAAATTACACGCTTTCAAATGAGACTTTGTTCAGCCTGCGTGTTACAGCGCATTCATTAAAATAAGGGATTCTCAGAGAACGCGACGGGGACAAACAAATAATTAAACTTGAGACAGAGGGCGCATTTAAATATGTAACGTAAGCTTTTTTGAATAATAACCCAGCGGAGAATGGACGCTTGTGTCTACAACACCTTGTGCAGGGAGTTCCCTGGCGCGTTCCGTATTCGGTATGAATTATGTGCGTCCATAATGCAGATGATGCGACCTACATCTGACTTCATAACCGCTTCGCGACCTCTTTCAATCATGCCGAGTAGTCTTATTTTAGTACGGTCTCGTTGCCATCCATCGGTGTTTCGCGTATTTTCGACCGGTCTTCGAATCAGGTAGAAAGCATGCTTTTTTTAAAAAGAAAGCCAAATGGCGGAAAGATTCTTACTTCGCGTTCGATTGAAGAAAGTAGAGGCGTGTGAAAACGTGTAGAATTATCGAATCTTTTCAGAAGTAACGACTACATGAAAAATTCCAATATTTTCGTGACACATAAATATATGATCTAGCTACGCGTGTGTATTTATTTTTAAGCAAAACGTTGCAAAATGGCGGAGTTAATGGATTATTTCTGATTCTTGTTTCATCTTATTTCATTCCTGATCACTGCACTGTGTACTTTATGCACTCACTGCTCCTCAAATTAACCTAAACAGCTTCTAGTTTCCACGAAGATTCGTAGCCTACTGATGATTATTATTCCAACGAGAACTCAAACGTTTGGAGCAACAAATTCCACACGATCTACCAAGAATAACGTACGATTTAAAACATAGAGCAAAGATTTATCAAACTTACAATTATTACAAGAAACCTTGTTCGTTACATTTCCAAACTTTGCCGCCCTACATACTCGGTGCTCTGCGAAAAATGAAGTAAAGAAAAAAGATCGATGTCTTTTTAATCGGCGTGATGGTGGCAAAGTTAACGAACGAATGAAGCTTCGGGAAACAATATTGTTTCCCGGGTCTCCTGAAACGATCCAGCAGCAGCTTTCCCTTTTCGCGGCGCTGAAAAATGACTGGCGCAGCTTGGCGCGGTCTTCAGGGGTGTTTCGGGATATTATAATTCCGCAGCGGTGTCATGATCATAATAACAACGCGTTAATTAAACCCGTTGATTTATGCGCCTTTCATATTGTAATTGCCCGCCGAACTCGAGTCGGGCCGTGTAAAAGCGAGCAGAGCCACGGTCTCGGACGATCTCGTGCTCGCGTAGCCGAGATAATGCGACCGAATTAATGAGTCAAGGCGCAATTAATATCGACCATTCAAGCTGCTCGTCGCTCAATACACACTTGCTGTCCCGGTTTTTAAGGCCGCCGCAGAAGCACGGTGACTTATCGGCCGAGAATTCCGGCGAACGTCGTGTTGGAGATCGCGGATGGTCTTGGTAAACAGAATCTTCCGGAGATGCTCATTCCGATTCAATTGCATCAACATTTCTTTACCACTTTTTCCATAAAGTTAACACGTTACGCGTGACGACCACGATATTTGTCTCACGCGAGTAATATGAAATTCTTTTCGTCGACCTTATTTTATTTGAAGTCGTAAAGCATTTACAGCTTTTCTTTGGATACTTCTATGACTAGGCTGCGGATCTTTCTGCAAAATAAGAATTGTCTGCCGCAATTGGGAGACGCAGAAGTCAAGCACATATTACCTTCTTCCTTTAATGAATTTAATAAGGTTAAATTAATACATCAACACTCTTAGCTTCTTTGAATCTTATCGGTTTAAATTGCAGATACTTATTTCTGCTATAAATAGTAATGATATTTTAATAATTTTGTATAACAATTTATATGATTCTCAGTCATTATTCTAATTATTATAATTATATTTAATAATTTAAATTGGTTCCCTAAAATTCAAAATTTTAAGTGATTAAAACAGTAAAATATAATTTGAGTAACATGTTAATTATGTTACATATATATTTAGTATTCAAGGAAAATTTCCTTGACATATGAAGATATTAAACACAATCAAAGTTCATTTCTCTCACTGCATATTATATCTCAGAGAGTAGCCTATTTCGAAGCAGTGCTTAAGCCACAATATGTATATCTCGATCAAGGAAAATACCATGATATTACCGATAGTAATTGCCCACAATCTACAAATTATGTTCAACCTATGAGTTATCCAACTTATTTCTCCAGCATGGAGTAATTCAGAAAACATTAGAGCGTAAAAATAATGTCCTCAGGTGTAGCAGCAAACAACCAAGTATTCCCACCCTCCGCAACCGGCGTTCTCGATAACCGTAGACCGTGTCTGTCACGCAAAACACAATTTAACCTCCATAGAAATGTCACCTGAAAATCTCCTAGACTCGCCTTAACAACCACCACAAATCTCTATCAGCAGCAGACGATCGAGCAGGGATCGCTGGATCATTCTCACTTCTCAGACAGCGAAACCCGAAGCTGGGTTGAGAAACTCTTCTCGCGGGTCGCGGGTACAATTCATTATGATTTAACGGCAGCAAGAAAGCTACTAGCAGGCGAGCCAGCTAGCAAGGAAGGAAGCAGGGCAGAGTGAGAGAGAGAGAGAGAGAGAGAGAGAGAGAGAGAGCGTCGGCGGTGGCAAATCGCTTATTTATACCGTGAACGGTGTAATACACTCGCCGGAGGCCATATTTAGTTTACCACCCCGCGGGTATAATGTCTTTTTAGGTACGTTAATTAACAGTATTCATTTTGCACAAAGGTTTCTAATTACGTACTGTACGGGGCCATAGACTTAGTACCGCTCGCGACACGGAAATGTTATGTCCCCGTCGGTTCTCTCCTTCGTCGTCTCCGCGTGCTCCAGAGAGAGAGAAAACGAAAGAGAACGCGAGAGTGAGAGAGGAGAGAGCGACGACGAAGAGAAAGAGAGAGCGAGAGAGAGAGAGAGAGACCGTGGCCGAAGCTTCGCGGCGTCCGAATGCGGAATTAAGACTCGAAATCTGCCGCGTCAGCCGGTTGATGACACCGAGAACGCGGGGGCGGGTAGAGAAGGAAAAGGAACACGACGGATCGAGCGAGTCTCGGTCGCGACGGGGAATCAGAAACGGCCGAGCGTCGCGTGTCGGGTCAATACTTGTCCGGCCGCCACAGTTAGCAGTCGCATTAATTAATTATAATTAAGTTTTAGTTGACGCGACTGTGGAGCGGCGCGCGGGGTAAGCAAGGCAGGTAGCTACGCGACTCGCATTTTGAGCATTACCGATATTATGCAGATTTCATCCCTTCCCCTCCCCCTCTTCCACCCCCTACGGAACCACCGCCGTCTTCCAACCCCACCGCCGTCCTCCACAGTCGCAGTCTTCAACGGCGCTCCTAGGTCTTTCTCTTCTCTCCCCCCCTCTCTCTCTCTCTCTCTCTCTCTCGCTCTCGTTCTCTCGTTCTCTCTGCACCCCGCTTCCACCGTCATCTTTCAGGACACGCTCACTCCTTGTGCCACTTGCCAAGCGAGTCAGAGAATGAATTATTTACTTATTTACGGTACGTAAACGGAAACTCTATAGCGCCTTGCTGCTGAACCCCCACCCGCCGACCAAGCGCGACGCTAAGGGGGTGGAATTAAGACAGCGAGAGGACGAGCAAAGGGATGGCGGCCAAATTGCCAGGTGAGAACCGGCGCCGGACACCCACGGTTTTTTCGGAGGGCACGATAAGGTAATTTGATTCACGCTGATTGCGGATTAACCTTCTCGAGTCGATTCTTGCTCCAGATTTTCGGCTCGCGGGGAAAGAAATCCGTG
>CM052165.1:2132130-2164973 GCA_028455555.1 Augochlorella aurata
AAAGGTTGTGTTTCTACACTCACTGGTTTCAAGAGACATTAATTATTTATTTTTCTCTTTTTATTAGGGAACGTGGCATGAAAGAATTCTGCCGTTATTCTGCAAAATTGTTTTGCGAAATGATGTGTGAAAACGGAAAGTTTGTAAGAATTGGAATATGATTTCATCATGAACTAAATACGAATACTTTCTTGCGATCGATACCCCACAAATGCATAAAAGACGAACAATAAATCCCCACGAAGTACACAGTGCATCCATTTTGTGTGCTCGTTATGGTTGCTAGCCGACTAGTTAACGTGAAAGCCGTCCAAAGTATAACCTCCTGCACGAGACTTATGTGGTAGACCGAAGTGTGCTGATAGGCAAGTTTTCGGACAATAAAACAGCTGACTGGGACACGTCAGGTGTCTTTAGGGGCTAGAAAGATAAGCACTATTTTAAGATGTCGATAAACCGTCGAGAGAACTTCGCTCCACCTGTCCATGCTTATTAATAATACTTCCGTCTGTATTAATGAACAAGTCTCCGTCAGCGGATCTGTGTCACTGAGAATTTCAAAACCGAAAAGGATCCGAAATTTCCGAGGTCGTCTTAATTATTCGGTAATCTGTCCCTCAGTCCCTCTTATTTGCTCTTCGGGTAAGCCTCTGCCAATCCCCACTCTCGCGTCACTTGGCAAGCAAGTCATAGAATTAATTACTTATGTATGGTGGATAAACGGAAACCCGTGAACGCTCACCCTCCGCACGTAGGGAATACAACGCGCCTAAACGGCATTGCGAGAGCCACGGCTAACACGTCGGTAACATCGGAACCCGAAAGAAAATAAATATCCACGAGTGTAATCACCTTTAACGAACGCTGCCCTTCCTTTGTCGAACCGTGGCGGAATAGTTCGGATACACAGCTTAAGGAAACACCGACGTTTGTATTCTAGTCTGCAAAAACAAAGATTAATGCGATTCTCTCTGTAATAAAACCATCGGGATCCTGCATTCGAAGCTCATTCGACTTATTGCTGTATACCCATGGGTAGATCTAAATAGATTTCGAAATGAATAAATAGATAAATAAATAGATGTGACTGAAATAAATCCTTGACAGACAGTGGCGTCTCGTAGACGTTGCAATTATTTTGGATGTCGTTTTAGAGTTCGACGTCTTCTAGACGTCATAATTATTGTGACACATTTAATGCAGTACAATATTCTAATGTAAAATATAATGTTGCAATACGATACGCCATTGCAATATACCATATAATAAAGATATAATACTGTAACTGTAAACACAGCAAACGAATAGCATAAGTTCTATTAATTTATCTACTTAGTTTTCTTTTGTCTTCTTTTCCTTTCATTTTTCTCAATCTTTTCTCCATCTATTTTCCGGTACTATACACTCGCACTACATCTACTATACACTTATTACGCTACATTTTGTCTTATCTACTTCCCTTTTTTCTTACTACAAATGCATCAAGACACCCTTTAAAACACAATTACTTTTTTCAAACTGGACTAAACGACTAACCACGGCGTCACGAATGTTCGGATAACAAGGTAGCCTGAACAGTTACTTCAAAGCATATTTAAAGTTTATTGTAAAGCATTGTCGGTTCGCGAGAAAAGTGTCTAATTTTCGGAGAAGCGAATGAGTTTCGTGAACGGTGTCAATATTTGCTGTGGATGATGGCCAGAAGGCTGTTGCAACGGCGTTTCGGTCTTCTGTTCGAATGGTTCTGGCAAGAGGGTTGCTAAAACGACGGGAAGCGTAGTCGCCAAGCGCGCGTCGTCGTAAGAAGCTGTTAATCTTCGGTAATAAACTGTATTTTCATTATAATACGGCATGAATATGCAACGGCGATAATGGCCTTAATATCCCGGCATGCATCTTCCTGTGCTTTACGAGCTGAGCCTCCTCTGCCGGAATTTGAGGCGTACTCACAGTGGATTTTGCGACGACATTACTGGCGCTGTGTGCCCTCAAGGAGCTCGGCCCTCCTTAGCCCGATGGATTCGCGGCTTCTCCGGCCGACGTTTTGCGACTGCGAACGAATCGTAACGTTTCCTCCCTTCGTGCTCGTCCTCCCCGTCCCGTAGACGACGTCGTCGTCAGTTGGTTATCGCGACACCCACGCTGACAAACGTAAACGACGACGGTTATATACGGGAGAGGGCAGAACCGACGCACAATGCCGGGAACACCGTTACTTCGAAGCCACGTCGTTTTGCCGTGCCGTGAAACCACTGATGAAATAGTGCCAACGAGACACTCTACGGAAAGAATTGTTTCGCGCGGTTTAATCCGGCTCCCTTTGTCAGCGGAAAGCTATATTCAATAGAGAAAGTGCCGCGATGATAACCGACTTCGCTCGTTATGTACACGCGATGACGCGAATTTTCGTTACGTCATTCCTGCACGCGTTTATGCGGTATACATTGGCAGCAGTATACTGTCGACAATTTTCGTAGATCGTTCAATAGAGGATTAGAGTAGGCAGATGCTTTTACAGTGGCGATTAAGTGGAACTACTGTGTTTCATGCAAATTAGGTTCTAATTCGGACGCTTCGTTTGGCGAATTCTAACGCTGAAAACTATAGTTAACGCCGTTTCGGATGTCGAAAGATGGAAGGACACTTCAGGAACTTCGAAAGGCTGCGCTTCATGGTTGAATGACGTTGCAACAATGTGCTCAACTTTGTGGATCTCTGGTAAGGGGAACAATTTTGTTCGTGGGACCAAAGTGGTCTTGGAAAGTAAAGCCTCTTCTTTCCAACGAGCTTTTTACGGCATTCTACAAGCATTCGAGTCAAATTTGACACTCTTAGGGACCAAAGTATGGATGTAGAAAGTGGAGCAAATTTCACGAACTTCGACAGATTATAACTTTGTTGCGAATTGTCGTATCTCCTTGAACTAGGACTCATTTTAAACGGCAAACTCTGCGCTTTGTAGACGTATTGATCATTTTGGACTCGAGTCGCGATGCTGATAATAATTGCATCTTCTGCAGCAAGGTTCATTTTTCTTAAAAAATTCAACTTTGCAAATCCCTGGAAGGTGGAAGAAATTTTGTTCGCCACCGAGACCACCTCGACTGCGTACTGCGAAGTCTTCCCTTTCCAACGATCACAAAAACATTGCTCTACAATTTTTTGGTATGACTTTATGACCATTCGAATGAGAAGTGTGTTGCAGCAGTTTGCGACATTTGGGACTTGAGGTACACTATCAACCAAATTCGATGAAAATCGATGGACTGTAACTTTGTTGCAAATGGTCGTATCACGATGGTTCTGGGCTCGTTTCAAAGAGCGTGAGATGCGCTTGAAGCTCGCCGTAGTTATTTTAGTCTTGCTACACTGTGCTCTTCGCAGCAACAATTTTTGCAGCAGTGTTCGATTTTCGCTAAAAATTCAACTTCGTAAACCTCTGGATGGAGAACAAAATTTTGTTCGTTAATGAAACCAACGCAACTGCAAAGTACGAACTTTCCTCTTTCTAACAAGTCCAAAAACGTCGTTTCAAAATACGAGGCGATAACTGCAGACAACTCTAGAGAATTACGGTTCCGTATATCCGAGGATCCCGGAGTCAAAGAGTTACGGTTTGCTTCTTCATTCGGTGTATCCTTTTTTGCTTGGTCACTGCGAACGAGTGGATTCGTGCAGACCTCCGGAGCTCCTAAATTTCGTGTTCCTGAAGAAGCCTTGGCTGCCGGATCCCGTAGACCGAGGCGAACGGATTCGATCGGGAATTCGAGCTTGTAATGGGCGCGATACATTCCGTATCGCCGTTAATGCGGGGCAACTTAATGTAAGCAGCGAGCGAAGGAATAATAGTGGCCTAGCCTACGGACATTCATTTATCTTAGTTTATTGCCAACTGCGAGGAAACAAACACCGCTGGAATACGCAACGACGCGCCATTAACCTCCCAGTCGCTTTGCCGGGGCCCGAGCTTAACGGTTTGTCCTGTACTTTTATTCAGCCTCGGCTTTCTTTCTGCTTAATAATGACTCGATGATGTATCGTCATTTGTATCTACCCGTGCTTTTCTAAGTGGGCACGAGCTCTGAGCGGATCGATCCAATGGAATTCTGTTCAACGAACAGAGGTTTTGCTTTGTTGCTTCCTGCACGATCGACACAATTTTATCAATTTTCTTGCGGCAATTTATTAGCCCGTTGCCGATGCTAAAAGGGTGATAGAGATTTAAGGGGATTGGGAATGTTGCAATTTTAGTTTCAGCGTTTATTTTCATTCGGCTCTTTAAATTAATCTACAACAATTTTTGGTGACTTCGAACAGTCACCATTCGATTTTCCTGAAGTTGTGGATGCTTGAACTGTTGTAATTATGTAACATTGAATCGTATGATAATAAACTTGGACTCTTTTAAAACTTAAAGCATCGACCGTCATCGTTTATTTTTTAGCCAACATGAGTTCACGTTATACACCATGTGGAGAACTGAAGACATAGAGTTACTAAAAAATGTTACAAATTGAACGTTCTTGAATAATATTGACAAATTGTTTCCAAGATCCAATCTATCATAGATTTGTAAATTGAAGCTTCCTCTTTGCAACGGCATCTCAAAAGTTAGTATTCGATTTTTATTAGTCGTTTTATGGAACAAAATCGTTGGACAAGTTCGGTTGTGTAAATCTCTAGCGTACCTTGTCCTTCTGTGAACTAGGCAGTACTACAAAGCTCAATAAGGAGACTAAAAAATATCGTACACCAAAATTTAAGGTATCGTTGTAAAGGGGAAACTTAAGTCTTCAAATTCATGTTAAGATCAGTCATGACAGAAATTTGTTAATACACTTGTAGGCGTTTAAATAAGAGACGTTTCAAAAAAGAGCGCGTCTCCATTTTCCCAGCTGCTACATTCTGCAAAAATATGTTACTAAAAGTAGAATGATACACAGCAAAAATAGAAGCTTGGAGCTTTAAAATAAGCCGACATCTATCGTCGCGTTTCCACGAAATCGTGACAATGTAAAATCGGAATCGACGATTTGTCGAAAACTCGGCAACGCGAAAGCGAAGATTTCTCGTCCAGTTTACGAAATAATAGATCCGAGCGTTTTCAGAAGGCGGTGCGAAATAATTTGCCGAATATCTCGAGCAAGTTTCGGAGCAGACGAAAATCGGCTCGTCATAGAGCCCCGTCGAATCCGGATCGACAGGTATCCAAATGTTTCCTCTTTGAACACCGTTCGACCGGCGTTCGTTTAACGACGGCCGAACAACCGACCGAACGATTTCCCGGCGCTATGAAAAAACCCCAGAACGCCGGAAGATCGAGGCGGAAAAAAGCGCGAGCGCGACATCGCATCGACCGGCGTATAGCCGAGACGAGATCGGACACCGATCGGATGAACCGGCCCGGGGTAATTAGCCTCCATCGTCGTGCGCAGCGAGCGTTGTTCTCTGCCGAAACAAATTAGACCGTGGCGCGTCGCACGAACGAATAAATTTAGGGAATGTTTCGGTACGAATGGAAAAAAAGAGCGAGCGAGCGAACGAGCAATCTACCGGCCGAGAAAAAGAGAGAAATGGCTCGAGAGAGAGGAGTAGCGAGAGAGCAAGATAGAGAGAGGGTGGGTGGAAAAAAAGAGGAGGAGGGGGGAGGGGGAAATCGGGTTGGGGAAAAATGTTTCTGGCACGGGATATAATGGACGCATTGCACACGACTATAATGAGATTTTACAGTGCAATTCACATAAAGCATTGGAAACAACAAAAGCTTTGAGTCGGGGGTTGGGGCGGGGGTGTAGCGCGATAAAAATGCCCGCGTCTAAACACATTACTTCTACTGTGGCCACGGTTTCGCTCGCGGCTCCAACACCAACGATCTCTGAATGCGGAGACTGTTAGCCTTTTTTCTACCGACCCTTTCACCCTCTCTCTCTCTCTCTCTCTCTCTCTCTCTCGCTTTCGCACTCTTTACCCTTTTAAATATGCCTCGGAATCGGGATCCCAGCGCGTGTAAGCGCGTCTCATTAACGGCGCACGCGCTGGTGTCGCATTCTTTGACGAGACAGGCCCCCGTCGAGTTTATTACCTCTGGAAACGGCTGCTCTGGGAACACAGGCCCCCGGCTCCCCCCGTTCCGAACAAAACGCAACAGTGGAGACATTTTTTCGATTATGGGACGGTTAAACGGTGATAATTATGTGTGCACCCCGGAAAATGAGAGGAACGATCAAAGGAACGGCGCTGCGCCGCGCCGCGCGCCAGCTCCGGCCGCTCGCGGTCCGATGCGTTTTTCGGGCTCCCTGTCACGCGGCCTCAATTAGTTACTCCCGGCAAAAATGCGTTTTATTCTCCGGTGTAACAAATACCGCTCCATTTGGAAATATTTACGGGGTTATGAAATTTTTTGATGTCGCCCGCTCGCGTGACGGCTCGGTCAGCCGACCGTCGAGTCTGCTTCACTGGCAGACACCGGCTCTTTATTATTGCTCGGTGTCCTCCTGCGCAGCGACCAATTTAAATCAAGCTTTATTATTATTATTGTCATTATCGTTATTGTTGTTTCGCGTGGACCGGAACTTCCGGACCGTCCGAGCCGGTTTTCAGGGGACCAGAGCCGCCGCGGTACTTTTTGTGGATTTCGTTTGATCGAAAATGAGTTTAAGGACTGACGCAGACTGCGGCTCCCTTTTTTGCGTGTTTTGTGCGGCATGCGCGGAGAGCTCGTGTGATTATTTTATGCAGGTGAATTTTTGGGGCCCTGTTTTGGGAACAGAAGAGAGTGGAGTGTTGTTGAATAGTATGTTTGACAGTACTTCGATGAGTCCGACTCGTGATGAAAATTTCTAATAATTCAGTATGTATATTATTCTGTTCTTTAAAATTAGAATAAAATTCTAATCTCTTGTCGTCTCTCTTTGACATATCCTTGACATAACCCCTTGTTTTGCGATTCCTTTCTCGCCGTGTTGATTTGCACTATTTCTTAATAATTTCCCTAATAGGACCAGACAATTTTTGTTTCTTGTATTGTCTTTATTTACTTTCGTTTCTATACTTGGATAACAGAAGAATGAAATTTTATTTCAATTTAGAAGAAATTAATAATATTCATATTTGGTAGATCTCGGATGAAATCTTTATCGCGAATTCGACTCGTTATTATAGTGCAAGGTGTTAATATTTAAGCACTGGAGTCAATTTAGGCACACAATAATCATCAATTCTGTTTCCTTCGTGAGAAATTATTATGATCGAAAAATGTATAATCATAGTAACTGCGTGGAAAATGATACGTCAAGGGGTTAAAATGATTAAGTGAAGCAATCAAATGCAATTGCAATTGAAGCAGGCAACTTTTGATTGACATAAAGAAGCGCTATCTATTAATGAGTCTTGTCTAAAGATTACTCGCAGTTGTTATTTTACGTGGAAGTCTAATTATTGTGTAACTATTGTCTTTGACAGACACTAATCTACCTCATGTGGAGACATATATTTCAAAGGTATTTCTTTCAAACAATAAACATATAACTTCCATCGAAGATTTCATTATAATAGATCAGAAGTGCAATACAAAATCGATGAAACTAATATTGCAGTTTGTGTTCTTCTGCTTGCACGCTGTAAATGTATAATGCCCGCGATCTAATTATATTACATACTTTTAGCATCAACGTGTTCATAATACCGTGTCCCACATATGGGTCAGGTCGGGGTTTAATAAAAAGTTAATGAGTCGCACGTAATTCAGAATAACAGCCACTGCAAATAAAGTTAACCTGGAAGCCATTAAGAAACCAGATGAATCACGGAGTACACACAATTCTGAAATAGGTCATTTTCTCTATATTCGAACATGACACGTCATCTTATGAATATTTTACACGTTCCAAATATAAATAATCAATTGTAAATATATATAATTAGTGTTCGAACGACCGGGTCCATTTGAAATATTCACATGTTTTAGCATCTTAAAAATTGACTTGAAGAAGTTGATAAATAAAATTGTGGATGATTCTAAGCATACTTAGAGATATTCTGTCAGAAGAGTTCGCTGTTAATAATAATAATAATAATAAATAACGCCAAATTTACTGTATACTTAACGGTTGCAAAACTTAGCAGATTTTCTTCCTCTGATTCTGCCATATTTTTAGTTTTCCAATACGTGACTGTTTCACGGATTCGTATGTTACAACCAGCAGAAGTAACTAGATTTGAACAATGCAATTTCTAGAAACTCTTGGTGCAATTCTAAGAGCTCTTAATTGTCGAAACCCTTGATTAACCTTCAAACTGCCGGCATGATACCATATGGAGGCATTAACATATTTTGGAGAATAGTATTTTGGAGAATAGTATTTTGGAGAATAGGTTCCCTTTCATTTAACACGGTTTTTGAGAAAAATTATGTCTGCTATAGGTACTCTACAGGATCAAACAGTATATTAGGTTCCTGAACACGTTTCCTCAGAAATCGAGTCGAATATTATTGTACCAAAATATGATGCAGTATTAGTGACCCCATATAGCATTATGCATTATATCGTTCTGTCTACGAATAAATAGATTTTTCCTTCCAAAAGTATAAGTCTCCAGACACTACCTGCCTTTCCACGCTGGAAGACTCCCGCGGATCCTCTCTGCGACGATAAACGATCGTCGAGAATGAGCGAAATGTGCATCCGAGGACTGGACAGAAATGACAGTTTGACCAATTGTCACGGCGGTTGAAAATGCAGAGTGACACGATACTAAGGGAAGTCGGTGGTGTGTCGAGCAGCGTAAACTACTTCCCATTGACGGTTGCAGCATCGCGTAGGTTTGGAGAACGTGTAATTAACTGTACGGAGATAAAGGATAGACATGCACATGCTGACCGGCCGCGATGCGATGCGATGCGATGCGATGCGATGCGCCGCGCTGCGATGCGGACGGATTTCAATTTTTGGAAAATCACGATGCCCCGATGGATCCCCTTGGACAAACAAGTGCCTAACTCTGTCTACCTGTTTTTTCACCGAACCATTTCCGGACCTTCGACTCTGAATACCCTTTGAACGGTGTCCAATAGGGAGTGGGCGGTCGACAGGGGGTTGGAGGAAGGGGGGCGGGGGAGACCGTGCTTGAAAGAGCGAACGAACGGTACACGCCGGGACAGGGAAAAGAGGAAGAGAAAGGCGGACCGTACACACACGGGCACGCACACACGTCCACACACATCCGTAAAACGCACACGTACGCACAGGTACACACGGTAAACGTACACGTACGAAGACACAAACGCACGGACACGGAGACGCAAACATAGGGAGAAGGGTCGCGGTGCGGAGCCCCGGTTGACAGCGGGGAAAAGAGATGGCGAGAGATAAAAAAATATTGGAGGGTGCGTTTTGTCGCGCCGCCGATAAATTTTGAATGCACCCGCCGGCAGAATTAGTTGCCTGTTGGGTAATGATCAAAAAAATTATAAACAAAAGATTCCACGGATGGCGAGCCTTTTTCGTGGATCAGCGAGGCAAGCGGAGAGAACGCTTGCGAAAAGCTTTGACGGTGGTGCAAGTTCCCACCCAGACCCCCGACAACGGCGGTCTCCTCCCATTGGTGCCCAAACCTACGGCACACTATATTTAAAAATCGGCGCGGTCTCCCGGAAACTTCCTCCACAAAGGGAAGGGGCTAGAGCGCCGTTTACATCGGGTTTATTAAAATCGACTGCTCGCGAAATATAAGCCGTCAACCGAAACTGCACGGTCACTATCTCCCTCTCTCTATCTATCTCTCTGTGTCTTTCTCTCTCTATGTCTCTCTCTCTCTCTCTCTCTCTCTCTATCTATCTATCTATCTATCTCTCTCATTCTCTCTCGATCCCCATCTCGCTCTTTTGGTTCTCGTTAAGGCTGTCGGACACTCGTCAAGCTATTCCGCTACCTTTCTACGCTCCCGTAATAATAGAACCATTCGGAGTTCTCAAAACTTACCCCAAATCTCTGTTTCGGGATTTTATTCGGAAACAGATATTTTATTTTATTTTATTCGTTCTTTGCCAGCGGACCATTTTCACAACTGTACTATCGACGACGTTTATAACAAATCTCAACTCCATTCAGCAAATTTCAAAACATATTTTCGAAGATATTTTGTGCAAACTTATTAGTATTTCTTTTGTCTCTAATGTAACTGTAATTTAGTTGATTCAGTTAAGGTTAAGGAAGCGATTAAAATGTCTTACAGGTGTTCCAGTTCTAAGTGTCTGAATAAAATTCTGTTTAACATTTTGATATTGATGATCAGGGAGAATAAAAATTCTTTTGGGACATAGCAGTAAAGACTAAGTGTTCGAACTGTTAAAATTATTAATAAATGTTACCATAGTATAAGTTACCATAGTATATGTTTCCATATGTTAGTATATGTTACCATAATATATAACATAATTTATCATTTCAAAAAATAGTCAAAGAATAGACACAGAATGTATCTGCAATCCTCAAATCAAGTTTTAAATTCAAGTCAGAACTTTCACATTGATGATCAGGGAGAATGCAAGTTTTCTGGCGCATCCGGTAGTAAAAAATAAATGCGTGGACGATTTGAATAACTATCAGGTGCCACTAGAAATATTCACATAAAGTTGACACCGTGAACCATCAAAGGAAACACACTAAAAAAATGCCAGTGAAACGATAATCTAAATTTAATAAAGAAGCACAAAAGATCTCCATCAGCACGCATCAATAAAATCGCGGAAGCCCGGTAAAAATCTGCAGAGCTCCGATCCAATCTCAGCTACCTCCAAACAGAAATAAATAAATAAATCATAACTGTTAAAAAGAACAATATATCTGCTCCGAATCGCAGTTCTAAATCGACGACCACCCCCGAAAAAACGTCTTGAACTAGCGAAGAACAATTATAGAAATAAATTGAAAACGGTTGCAGAAAGCGCACGTGCCGCTGCGTCTCTTCGTCGAGTTCTACAAAATTCGATAACAGAATTGAAACAAAAATTGATACAGACTAACACGTAAGCGTAACCCGTTGCTCCGTCGACCTACTACAGCTCCCGAGCGTTCTATCAAAAATACGCCGGTTCGCAACGGAACCGAAAAGGAGGGGGAGAAAGAGGGGACCCGCAGAAAATTCGAAAATTCCATCCGGTTCGAAATCACGCTTGCTTAAACAGAATAATCGTTCGACGGGGTGAAGAGGGGTGGCTCGGGTCGCCGGTTTGTTCTGCGAAGAAAGATAAATTCCTATGACACATCGATTCGATCGGGCAGAATCGTTGCCAAACATCGACGCAGTTTTTCTCCGGGGCGAGCAACCACCGAAAAAAAATCGCCCGGGCGAAAAAGGGAGGGAAGGAGGGAGGTAGACAGACATATAGATAGGGAGAGAGAAGGAGAGAGAGAGAAAAATTCATCGGCAGCCGGTATTCCCCCAGCGAATCTGTCACACTCCCTTTAGCCGTCGTTGTAGAACGAAGCTGACGCGTGCGTTCGCACGCACACGATCATCCACGCCTGTGTAACGACACGTACACCGTCTGCCGGACACGCGTGCACTCGCGCCCACGCACCCCCACGTACACACGCGCGTATCCATGCAGGTCCACGTGGAACGCGCGCAGTGCACCCGGGCGCTGCACCCGCACACACGGCGACCCGTGATTCGGCTACTAACAAACCCAATAAAAATAATGCACTTTCGCGCATTTGCAAATGAACGTTGTCATTTTATTTCGACGGGAACGAGTCACGTGGTGCGCCGGGGCTGCCAACGGCTCCCGCCGCTGATAATAATTATGGATATTGAGAATGGTTATCGCTGACGGGCCGCGTATTAATGCGCCGGCCGCTCGCATGCCGATAAACAAATTTCCCGTGCCCGTGTCTACGAACCGGTCTAATTTTTACCGGACACTCGCGGATTCAGCTGCCGAAGGGCTGTCGAAGTCGCCTGGTCTACGTGCCTCGGAAATACCGATCGTGACAGTCTTTCCGAGACTGTGCACTTTACGATAGTTTCTTGGAATTATTTGTAATTAGGTGTGAGATTAAATACAGCGTTGCATTTGGTGGATCTTTTAGGTGGATGCAGTTTTTTGGACGCCATTTTGGTTCTAGTGTGGCAGGGTTCAGGGTGGTTAGCGAAGGTATTTTTTAGTAAATGGTGTTACGAAAACTTGTTTGCTGTTTTAGAAAAATTTGTGATATTTTTAAAGTATCTTTTGGCGCCAATGTTCATAGAATCGTGTTGGAAATGTTCTTCGAAGAACATTTTCAAGAATATTTAAGGAACGAAGAACTTCTTGTAATGAAGACGATTACTAAAGCTTCTAAAGGGCTACATACAAGGCTAGAAGCTTTCAAGAAGAATGCAAAAAATTGAAGTTTAAATTAATAGAAGAATTAATTAAAAATGACGAAATTTCAATTTACAATTCCGGTTTTTATAACCTCCTCGTTATATCGTTTCAAGAATATATTATTTCTTATTAACAAATGTAAAAGAATGAAGCAAAAAATGAATTATGTACTAAAATCCTTTTTGCATAAACTAAAAGATATAATAATAAAAGCATACCTTGCGCATAATAGACAATACTTCAAGACGATACTTGTCAATTAAGAGTATGTATGAATTTAGAAACATGAATCTATCTAACAGTAGCATAGGTATTTGACGATAAACAATGTTAACCCTTTGCGGTTGTATGTATAGTCTCAGCCTAAACTTAAAAAAAAAACTTAATAAATTTTGTTTTTACTACTTATCTACTTATCAGATTCGTTTTTACTACTTTCCTAATCTTGCATATTATGTATATGCATATATATAAACTTAATACGACCGCAAAGGGTTAATTGCATTAAAATAGAAGATAATCTTACACCACCTGAAAAACGCTCCACAATAGGTACTTTCACCTTATTGTTCTCGAGTAATTGCAGCATCGTCTAGAGCATCTTGAAACCGTCTGCGTTAATATCACGATTTCCAGAACGAACAGATTGGTTGATCGGCGACGCTGTCAACCGACCGTCGGCATTTATCGCGGCCATCAGCATCCACTCGCGACACTTCCTTTTTCCACGGGCCGAGGGGTGAATCAGTGGCAAACGCATAACGCGTAATTACTGTTCATCGAGCGGTGCAGGGAACGTTTATGTGCTAGCCGTGTAACGTCCAGTTATACACGGTCCTCGATAGTCGTCATTTACAGGGACGTCGCGCGGCGGACGTGCATACGCGCGAGTATTTATGAATCGACGCCGCATTAGGGATATTGCTTAACAATAGCGACACGCTTAAGGGCCGGCGTGAACAGCTGTTATTTTGAAACGCGTTATCGCCGGCAAGTAGTTATTGCGAAATTGCCCGGCACTCGTTCCGTGGCTTATTCAACAGAAATCTCACGCCTGTTCGCGAGCCGGTGGAGCACGGATCATGATCGTGGCGAATTAACCGCGATATCTTACCAATGACTCCTGTTGCTGTTCGCATGAACGTGCATTACGGCGACGCCTAATCGCGGACTCCATTATAGACAACCTCGAGACACCGTTCCGACCGTGATCCAATAGAAAAGCTGCGCTACGGTGACAATAGGCGAGATATATTGTTTCTCTTAAACCGCTTCGCGCGCGGCGCATAACGCTCCGAGAATATTGTGCAACACAATGCCGCGACGCTGTGCAATGCACTTTCGTTTTATTTGCAATTTATTCGCATGATTTATGGGCTAATCAGATTTTATGTAATCGGGGTTTCTTCTAGATGCTGGACGAAAGTGTGAATCAGCTTGGACTTTGGCAAGTTGGTTATGGTGGTGACACGCTATAGTATACTTGTGACATTTACAGCGGCGGCAGTGTATTTCAGATCACTTGAAGAACGATATAACTTTTTTAACACTGCGCTAACTGACTTGAATTTATGTTTAGGTGACGGGAATATGAGCCTATTAGGCAATGACTGTAGTACTTCCTTCTTTAAGTTTGCTGATACTTAAAATGACAAATTATGCGTGGCGAGTGATAATAATATGACAATGGCAAATTATATTATATAATTATAGTTCATAATATATTGTATATAATAATAATTGTCATCATTATTATATGTAAGTCTAAAATGAGATTATTAGAGTGCTTGAAAATTAATTTGTACACTAATCTATTACATCTTCCAAACTCCATTAGGATCCGCTAAACGTAAGAATGTCGAAAGTGCAATTAATATCGTGCATCCTAATTTTACAACTTTAATTTGATTAAATAAAATACTTAAATTTTGGATGGCGTAACAGTCACAGTGTTAAACGAAGTGGACATGGAGAACAAATGAGGGTTAACACTGTACCTATCAATAATAATAGTGATTATGCATTGCTTCATAAAAGTGAGACGATCGAGTTTATTTAGATCTTTTAAATTTTTTATTATAGAATTTGCTTCAATAATAAAATTATTAATATAAGAACTCTGTTATTTTGACCGTGGTAGTTTTAATGTTCCCTATATTATCATTTCTCAAACTAACGGATCAACTGAATTTTGCAATTGAGACTTGCACACCCAATTCTTCAATGAACAAGATAAGAATCATTAAACAATTCCATTACATAGTTCGAAAGACAATTTCGCCCTAAATTGAAACATTATAAAATCAGTCAGCTCGATCAAAAGAACAAGAAGAAAGTTCGCGGCAGTTTCCCAACAGCAAACACATTCATCTTAATAATTCAGCAGCAAACTATTCCGTTTTTTTCAACAGATCTGATTGGCCATTTATGAATCCGGAGCGCCGTCGTCGCCCCTTCATCAGTGTCGCGACTCCGGCGTTCAAGTTTCTCAGAAATTCATCCGATCGTGTCTTATTAACTTTTTTTTCCGGTCGCGCTGGTAAGTAACCGTGCGGCAAGATGGCGCGGGGACTTGCGTTTATATTCTGTAATTAATTAACGCGGCCCTCGCAGTCAGCCTCCTCGGGGCTGGGGCGATGCAAAAAGAAACTTCTGTATGGACATCGTTTTAATTAAATTCGCTTCCGCGAAAGAAATAAAAGGAGGCGGGGCTTCGTGTAATTTCTGACACGTTCTTTGCGGCCTACTTCCGCGAACGCGGTCCAATAGACACACTTGTGCTCCCGATTGAGATGTTCGATGGGTTAACGACACGATGCAACCACACGATCCAAGTGTTGTTCCGGAATAAAAATGCAAACTTTCTATCATCAAATATGTACAAATATGTATAAAATTTATGTTAAAAATGCAAAGTATATTTCAGAAAACACAGCGTGTCGAAATACAAAGCGTGCCTCATAAAACGCTGTGGGTTTTAAAATGCAATCTGTGTATCAAAATACAATGTTTATCGTAATACAAAATGTAACATAAACCATATTGTGTGCCATAAAATACAACGTGTATCATAAAGCAGAGTATATCATGACGATATTGTGTTTGAAAATATAAAGTGTGTCGAAAAATGCAAAGCGTGTGTCAGAAAACACAGTGTGCCCTTAAAGACGAAGTGTGCATAATAACACGTGGCATATCATAGAACACATGATGTATCATAGAATGCATGGTGCATCTTAGAACACATTGTGCATTAAAACACAATATCTAAAGTCGCAAAGTGTGTATCGAGTGAATAAACCACATTATTTGCGATGAAATCGATGCGAAATCAACTAAATAGTCGATAACCCTGACTATAGAATAATGCAACAAATAATTCGTCGTTAAATTTGCACTGTACTTGTTGCAATGAAAGCAACATTATAACCGCGACAACATTTGTTCCAATAAAACAAGTAGCATTGAATGGAACGGTTGAAAGAAAAGTTGCAACCGACGATGCTTTCGATGGTATGAAAATCATGAAAATCATCATGTTTACCGAGCGTCGAAAAAACCGTATCGCAACATTTCCAAAAGAATTACATTTAATTGCGTTAAACTCCCTGAAATGTAACGAACACTTTGAAATCAAGCTATGTTCCTTTTGCGAGGAATGGCCTCAATTAGAAATGCGGGAGCGCTGTGCAAGCGCCAAGGAAACAAAATTTTCGTGCTTTGTTGCTTTCGTTTTTCGTGGACAACAATAAGGCTAAACGTGGCCCGGCGTTTTCCCGCGTTTCCCGTCTCGTTACGCTGACGCTTTACGAGCCACCTCATTACTGTTCACCGGCAAAGTAATTCCGCGTAGAATTAATACTATTAAAACTATCGCGCAGACACTTTGCCAGCCTCCACTCGCTTTGCCGGTTTGATCTCTAACGGGTGTCCGATTGTAACCGGCAGCCCCCTTGTGTCGACTGAAATCCGCGGTTCGAAGAAACAATTGTTCGGCGTTTCGCCGCGGATTGACGCGTGTAACGAGTGCGAGCATTATTAATGTTATTAGGTCGCTGCACATGAAAAGTCCTTTTTACCGATCTTCAAAGGCGCTGCGCTTTTTTTCAGAGCTGCGATACGCCCGGAACTAAGGCCGGGGCCGATTGTTCGCGATTTACTTAACGCGTTCGTGTGTCTTTTAATCAATTTTCTCGCGGTGAATGCCGGGAACGCTTTGCGACTTTTGGCCTGGCTGAACGCGAAAAGAGAAATTAATTTATTCGCTCTGTGTGGCTGTTTCACCTTTTTCTGTTCGACGTTTCGGGGGAATAATGAATGCTTATATTTTTCTGCAGCAAATGCGATGTTGTGAATGAGACAATGATAGAGGAATCGTGTGAAATCTTTGATAACTTGCCATATAATTATTGAGCGACTATTAACAGTGCTCGCAGATTTTCTCAAGCAACTCTTTTCATAAATTCTTCATAAATTTGTGTATTATTAACGTGAGAAATAAAAGGGCATTGTTATGTTTTTAAAACTACTGTGAAATAAATCTAGGTTTGTTAACAGTGAGAAGATGACAATGGCTCTTCCTCCTGAATATCAAATGTTTGGCATCTACATTGTTTCCTGCAAACACTCCACAACCATGCCCGAATCGAACACTGTGCGATCCACGCAATGCGTTGTGCAGCGCGCAGTTAATCACCGCACCGCGTCATTAAGTCACCTATTACCATCATTATTGTTCGCGGTATTAGAAGTTGCGGCGTCTAATCGTCGCTGGGAGGGGCGGCGGAGGTTGAGCCAGCCCATAAAGTTAATGCCGAGCACACGGAGTAACAGATGGGAGAGTAGGGTGGTTTCTTTTTTCATGGCGAGCTCGGGTGTGCATCTAATTAACGTCGATCGCGGTGGTTACGGGCCGGGTCGTGCGGCGTTCTCGGACCCGGCGATGTGAAAAACAGTGGAAAAACGTCGTTTCGCCTTAATATCGCGAAAACGATCACGCGCTGCGGCGCACAATGACGTTTGAGACTGTAACCAGCTCATAATGGCGGCTCGCCGGTGGCCGCGATAATAACATTAAGCTTTATTTAGGTGAAATTCAACTTTAAAACGTGACTCGCAGTAATTATGCGAGAGTGAAACAATGCCCGGTGGTGGCCTGGCCTCGCATGATATACGTCTGCGGGTTTTTGCAAGACAAAGGCGTTTTATATCGCGCATTCGCCGCCGCCGCCGCAACTTGCGCTGCTTTTCTGCCTTCGCTTCGCCGCGTTGCCTTGCGTCACGTCGAGTTTATGCACTCTTCACCTGCACCGTTTGGAAATTGCCTTAGGACCGCTTCGAACCACCGCGTTCTTACAAGGGAAGTTCGGCAACCCGAAAATTATAATTCTTTTTAAACCGCGCAAGTTTGTCGGGTACCTTGCAAGAAGTTTTTAGCTATTTTCGTTGTCAGCAACAATCCATTTCTGTGGAAACGTCCCTTATGTATGTAGACAGGTGGCTCCCTGTTTATCTATTTATCATTAAAACTGCGGTAGATATAAAACAAAAATGGTTACAATAAAGATTTAATAGTTCTTTTATGGAGACATTACTTCAGCGGATATTAAAGCGATAAAAAATTGTTTAAATAAAAATATTCGCCGCAAGCATCGTTCAAAGTAATTTAATGTTCTCCTCTCGTTGAAAACCTCGTTTTAAATGAATACGTGTATGTTAAACGTATCGGGCGACACAGTTTGTAAATAATTTTAACAATATTAGGATTCATGTCGTCGTAATCATTCATTTTATACACTTGTACGTCGTTTGATAGAAATATATTTGAGAACAAAATTGCACGATAGCATGTGAGGCATCGTACGAAGAGCAATGGTGGATATGCAAACTACATGTTCCGGCTATAGTTCTTTCCGCCGATGTCTAGATGTCCTCCGCCCGGGTAGGATCTTGCGACCGGATCTTTTGTGGAAAATGTTTGCCGCGGTATTAATGATTCCGATAGGGGACAACGCGGACAGGTAAACAGACTGTAACAGGCTACGCTGAACTTGAGATACTGTACTCTCGGAGTTCGCTGTTTGAGCAGCGTGAAAGCTCTTGATGTATCCACTACGATCGATTCTAACGTGGTCGTCGATTTTTGGTTATAACTTTGCTGATACAACATTATTGAACATTACTCGAATCGATTCAAGTGTCTTTGATACGATTGGGTATGTCTTTATTAAACCTTATAGAATGCAGGTCTTTAGACAAAAATTGATAGCGCTTTGATTTTATTGTTACCAGAAGGAATCTGTTAGACAATGAAAGCCATCGGATGTTTTAGCTTTCAGAGAATTAAGTATGTATAAGGAATGTTACTCTCTTTAAAATAATAATGTATATTACGTATAATATTACTACTGATTTCCAGTTTGTTTCTTTACAATTATTTAAATTACGGCCACCAAACTATACTTTTTCATTCCAAAATGTTTTAAATTATTGTAAAAAATTAATCGGAGGTCATACTATAATGGATGAATACGGTAATCTTTTCATTGTATTCCTATCCTTTATTATTGTACTAATTTTAGCCCGAAACTAACAATAAATATTACTACAGACTCGCGAAATAAAAAGTGTAGTTTACATCGTCAATCCTGCAGTGAACCAGACAGATTTCCAAACTTTTAACCACCATTTTCCTTAGTAAATATTTACACCCTTTTTCGATTGCAATGGGTGACACACAGTGTTGCTTCGTTGCAGAAAAACGCGACAAATAGAGCAAGTATTTGATCGAACTATTAAACTCTACGGAAATGGATCCAATAACAAAAGAACATCAATTTTCTTCTCGGTTAAGCACACCGGCGGTACACTATCCACACTGAATAAATATTTTCCGTAATAAAATTAATGGATAACGGGGATGCGGAGTACGAACGCATAATAAATTTATACAACTTGCCTGGCGGACGTGAAAAAGAGGAACGTTCGATTACGGAGGCCCATCAGGAAGCACTTAACTATAAAAACAGAGCTACAATCGGAGTGCTAAGCAAACGATTGTAGAATGCGTTTGATTGCATAATTAAAGCGTCAAACGAACAATATATTTTCAAGATATCTGAACAAACTATGCACCCATAAAATTCCATTTAAAGCTACTTCAAATATCCAATGATACCGTGCTAAACATACGATATCTTCATTTAACACGTTGAGTGCCGAAAATTCCCATGAAAGCAAGATTAAACAATGGAACTGAAACCAGAATGTTAAAATTCACGCTGCCAATCGTATTATAAATCTTTTGTTTTCTAAACATCTTAATGAGATTTGGTATCAGGATGTTGCAAGAATGTTCAGATAAGATATGCTCTACTGTATTGCAATGAATAAGGTAGTGATGAAGATGAAAGAACACGAAAGTTTAATATGTCTTCTTCAACAAATATAAAGTTGATTCTGTGGCTATATGAAAAAATGCTGCAAGTCAGAATTTCAGATTTAAGTAAATACATTGATTGGACTGTAGCATATCAGAATAAACATCGTGAAAACAAATTATATAGACTCAAAAAATTATGCAACTTGAACCACTACTAATAAGAAATATTAGTGATCGAAACTTAGCCCCTTACACTATAATAACGAAGATTTCATACATAATTTACTAAATATGGACGATATTTGTATCCTCTAAATATTGTTATCAAAAATATCCTCTAATTATTGTTATTAAAATAAAAATGATTAAGGACGAAGAAATACTAATAGGTGTAACTGTAACAGTCATGGAAGGGGTTAAAAAGACATCTACGAAAACAAACCAAAGGCGCGATAATAATCTTTTGAAAACAAGTCAAAACTTAGTGTCACCCATACGTGACAGACGCAGCACTAAAAGTGTCAACGAACCAAACTTCCAAATAAAAATTACCATACCTACTTTCTTCCGTTTCTCGAACAATTGCAAAAATTTCTGTTGCACGCACGCGGCTCGCATTGCAAATAAAAAGTTCTTTATCAACGGTTGCAGATAAGAGGACAGAGGATACTCGATACAAAGCTCGGTCAGCGGCATGGATCAGCGGCGAGCGAGCTGGGGCTGGCTAAATCGCGAAATTAATTATTGAATTTGCAAGGAAAAAAGGCGGCGGCCGCTCGATAACTGATACAACTTCATTAAATTTACGATCGATGGGGAAGTCCTGGGACGCGGCGCGCGGGCAAAAAGTCAGGCTATTATCCCGCCGAATACAGCGTATTGATAAAACCCGCGTCGCGATCACGGCCGACCGGACAAACACAATGATACGAGCGAACGAATCTTTTTGTTTATTTTTTCACCGTTAGCGGCCCCCTACCCATGCGTCGCTCCAGCAGATCTCCTGGTGTAAAAGTCGGGGCGTAATAAGCGTCGGCCCTCCAAAGGATCGAACCGAGGATTAGCCAGAGACCGGGCGTTGATGGAACGCTGTAATGCCTACCCGATGCTTAATTAATCAATTAATAAGCGTATTACTGTTTTGTTTAATTAAAAATAATGAATCCCTTTGTAGCACCCGGATCCTCCGGACACGTTGCAGACCTTGCGCGCAGAAACTGTGTTAAAAATCTGCTGGCCATCGGAAGTTCTCGATCGTCTACATTGCAAACTCTCTACAATGCCAGAAAAAACCAGGCTGATGATTGTTAAATGGTATAGTGGATTGTTGACGATATGGTAAGACGTTGGGGACGGCGAAAGGTGGGCGAAGTTGTCAAGGTTATGTCAAACAGCAATTTTTTGTGATTTATTCGACAATTGGAATATAGTAGATATAGAGATTGTTTGTTCTAGTGGATACTTTAGAAACTAGGTTGCAGGAAACATTTTTGTGTTTATGAAGCCTGTAGATTGATTGTAAATGATAATATATATTTCCATCATTGATAGAAAGCATCTGCTTGTGGAAACTGAAGATTTCAGCTAGGATTTTTATAAGTATTTACAGTGTTTGTAACAATATGTTAAATTTCCTTAAAAATTTTGTTTCATTCAATTTCACTGTTTAAGCGAAGTTCTGAATGCAAAATCTGCTATAATATACAAAATAATCGTTACTAAGGTATTTAATCATCCAAGAGTGCATTGACATCTGCAAGTCTACTCATGGCATAGTAATTTATCTTTTCCCACGCAAATATACTTTTCGTACTCTGTAAATTTAACAGAAATGTCATTGTAATTCTTGTATATATTGCATATTTACTATGACCCGTAAGTTAACAAATGTTTACATTGCACGAAATTAGCTTAAAGTATATACAGTTTACTACACTTGGACAGAATAGAATATACTCGTATTATGTGAATACTATTATTACTTTTATCTACTTTAATGGTTTTCATTTTACGTCATAATCATCTTATAAATCACATAAAGATCGTAAATCTTTAAAAAAGATTTTAAATCATATAAAATCACACAAAAATAGGAAATGCATGAAGATCTACAGTCTACATACAAGTAAAGCTTAGCTAAAACCGAAAAGGTAGAAGAGTGTCCCAGAATGTGCAAAACTGCCCTAGGAGAACATTCCCTCTGAACGAAACGTGACATCGATCAGACTCCCACCTCAGATCGCAAAAAGGTCGCCCTTCGACAGAAAAATTCCTGGACAAAAGAGCGGCGTCGGTTGCTCGCGATCCCGTTACGAATCCGTTAATTGACCCTATCTCGTTACAACTTTCTCACAACACAATTCCGCTAATCACGACGATCGCAGACGGAGCGTTGACGTCGCGATGCAATTAAAAATTCGTACGACTGCTTGATTCTGCCCGCGGGCAGAGTGTCGGAGGGTTAATAAACGACGGAGGTGTTCGCGGGCATAAAATTGCGGGCACGGACACGTGGAAAGTCTCGGAACCGAGTCCTGGCGAGTCCTTTCGGATCCCGGCGAGGTTCGGCGAGTCCCGTGACCCAGGACTCGCAGTTTCGCGGGATCCACCGGTTTTTACGGATAATCCTGGCTCGACAGCGCTGCTCGCTGAGAAAAAAGGACGGTGCCGGCTAGCTGGAAATCAGCGTAGCCACTTTCCGGCTCCGGTATGCAAATCGCGCGGCGTAACGCGGCGACGATTACGCTCGGTTTTGGCGCGCGAGCAGCGCGTGCGGCAAACCGACGTCGTCGAAAAAAAGGAGCGGCAAAGGAAACAAAAAAGGTGGTTTGCCTGGCCGGCCTGCCAGCAGGTTCGTGAACGGGTACGTGGGTGGAGGAGCCGGCTGTGGGAGGCGCGGGGAGAGCGGTCGAACGCGGAAAAAGTCGCGAATGTTGTAAAAATCCGGGACCGCCAATCGGGCGCATTGTGTCCAGCCGGCGAACAATACCGACGGCGTTCGGATGACTGGCGCATTTTCCTGCGAATTGGCCGGTATTGTTGGATTTTTCAAATTGTATTTTTAGCTTACGCAGGAACAGAAATTGCCTGTCGCTCGCGAGCCCTCCCCAGTCTCCCTTCTATCCCGCTTCTCACCCTCTTGCCGGTCCTCTTTGTCGCGTTCTCCCACACCCGCGTAGAATGCTCGTAGGTGCGGGCCGTCGCTCACGGCGCGCCGGTTGCGGACGATCTTCTGATGCGCGAAACGCGAATCTCGATACGGCGTGGGCCGGTTTCATGAAGTAGCTGGAACTAATCGAGAAATTTACAGCAAGCGGCAAAAGGGAGCACATGTCTTTTAATACGGAATAACCTTTTTCAAATCGGACTAAACGAATTGAATCTTTTGGGGACGTTAGATGGTCTAATTTACTGTACAATGACTAAAACACTTTCTTTTAGCATTTGGACATTACTCCGAGCAAAATAATATTGAAGACACCTGTGTTTTCACTTTCTTATCCGAGCCTACGAGGACAATTTGGATATAGAAATGTTAGATAGTAAAATGTGATGAAAAATTTCTGCCCTGTGTTGAACAATGCAAAAGTTCTTTAACTTTACATATTGTTAGATCGTTCAAAATGAAAACTGTTTAATATGCAATAATGTTTTCTGTCATTTACTGTTACAAAATACATTTGGAAAATTGTTTATTTATAAAAAGTGCACGATTACTTAGCATTAGGAAGTTATGCAAAAAGTTACAAAAATGGATTTCTAAACTATATCTTACTTCCAATATGATTCTCTGAAATTTCAACGTTTTTGACGATTATAAATCTTCAGCAAATTAAGTCACTCATATAGCAGACGCTAACGACTCTGCCATAATCCACCTGTAAAATTTGTATGCCATGTTCGCTATACATAGATGACACTATTCTTTGGCCAAGTTTAACAAATTATTTCACACTGTGACGTAGGTAAAAGTGGCCTGTAGCTGCGACTATATCGGAGGCTATTTACAATTCATAATCAATTACTCATAGTACAGCTGAACCATATTCTTTCTCCCTTAATCAACTAATTACCTAATTATTACTTGAAAAATGCAATTCGATTAGAATCGCCAAATTTCTCCTTCCAATATCGGTTTCACTAATGAAATTATTCAGCTCGCACGTGGCATTACCAAGATTACGATCCAACGATGCCCATTTTAAAAACGTTGACGGACAGCGAGGCAATTAAACTCCTGACACCACAACCACCCCACAAAAATAAAGGACAAATCCACCACGACTTCCAACGAACTTTCTGCGCTAATAAACGTGTCAGCCGTTAGAACACGGAATAATCAAAGCATCGAATTCCGGTCAACCAAAATAAGTTAGTGGAGCCGTTTACTATGAGATGACCAATTGCCGTGTTTTTGGTTTGTTCTAAGCCATAATTGACTCTCACATGGCAATGACCGGGTCTATTTATGGTCTTCTATGTACTACATTTAAAGAAATATAATAAATTACTTATTACAAATAGAAAAAATAAGTAGTTTTTATTCTTTATCACCTTCCGTTGCGGCAATATTAACATTGATCAAAAAATCAATCGATAGAAGTGAAATTCAATAGATGCTAGTATGGGTCATACGAGAACCGGCTACTGGTCACCATATTCACTCATGCGAGAGTTAAATTTATGTTTATCGAATAAGAATTGTCGAATTTTCTTATTTTTTATTTCGTTTATCTTCAAATAAAAAAGTTTAATATGACATATTCGAGGAATATAAGGTTAATCGTCCCGGAAAACAAACCAAAGGCACGGCAATTGGTCACCTCTCAGCAACCGGCTCGACTATTCTATCCGAGTACACCGTGTAGAAGAATCAACGAATAAGCAACCCCGATCCGTTCCAACTAGATTCAGTAAAAACCTGCAGCCTGGAAAAGAGATCGGTGTTTCCTGTTTACGCGGGGCCGGGCCGTTCGCCACCCGGGGAGAAGAAGGTTGGCAAGAAATCCGGCTCTCGTCCGGCCGAATGACAATCAAACGCTACAACAGACAGAGCTGCCCCCCTCGTTCTCCCTCCGATACAAGGAGTCGCGGTACAGCCGCTTGTCTGCACCGGGCATTCCTAGAACAGTAATCTTATTAAATTTACATATTAATCAACGGATTTTAATTATCCCCAACCCCGGGTTCGGAGAGAGAGAGAGCTTCAGGGCGGTTTGAGGGGAGAACAGAGAGAGGGAGTGAGAGAGATAGAGAGTCAGAGAGAGAGATAGAGAGAGAGAGAGAGAAAGGGAGGAGAATAGACAGTGAAGGTAAAGGAGGAGCGATAAGGGGTTGAACGCGACGACGAGCGAGAGAGAGGAGCAACTGTCACGGAAAGACGGAGAGATATGGAGCGATTGCCGGAGAGAGCCCGCGAGAGCCGGTAGGAGAGAGTCCGAGAGAGACCGAGAGTCCTCGAGGAAGGACGCCGGGGCGCGGGAGAAGGACGATAGGGGGTGGAAGAGAGACAGCTCCACCCTTGTGCGGCGGTAGCGGTAGCGGTGGCGGAGACCGAGCCAGCTCTCGTAATTTACATTAATCCAATAATTGCATGGAGGTTTCCTAATTAGAAATTCAAATGAGGTGGTGGCAGGCAGGCACAGCCAGCCAGGGCTACCAACTCAGCAGTGGGAGAACACCATCGCCACCGAGCAAAGTCCGTGCACATCGGGCGATCGTACGTCGACTGACCCCGGCCTAACACGAGTTCGGCCGATGCCGGGATGGGCGTTAAAAGCTACAGGAATTCTCGAAATTCGGATCCGATGCTCTAGCCCGTCTAGCCGCGACGTACCCGCCTAGATACGGACGCCAACCCTGCGACGCCCACACTCACGCACCCCGGTGTCTACAACCTTCAAACCGCTAATGCCGGCTTCTAGACGCGGCGCACACCTAAGCTTCGTCTTTTAATTATTCCTGCGAACCACGAGCACTGCTACGAATCAATGCGAGATTTTACTTCCGAGATTTCCCGGAATCAGTAGGGTGTGCAGCGTGGCTACGGGCTTGCTTTTCTAAATAATTGAGACGGGTTCTGGGAGCACGATTTGCTGATACTAGATCCTCGCGTTATGATCTAGGAAATTGTGAGATTTTTAGGAAGTCATTTTAAAATTCAATCTCGATATCGATTTTTAGCATCGTCGTGCTGCGTTGATACTTTTTAGACAGTGCTGTATTGATTGTTGACAGTTATTGATTTTAATTCGTAAAGGATGATTTTACATGTGGATGTCTGTATTGATTTTTAGCAACATTGTATTGCATTGATAGTTTTTAGACAGTGTTCGATTGTCTTTGTTGAAAGTCATTGTACAAAATCATATTTTATTGGTTCGAAGTCTTAAGGGCTGATTTTTGATTTTCAATTTATTTGAGACTTTTTATCGTTGTAATTCCTTGACATTTTTGAAAACAATATTATATTGACTCTATTGGAAGTATTGGATATAACATTCTCTGTTATTGGTTTCAAATATTCTTGGAACTTCCGGCACTTTTTGCTATGGTTATTTCAAGAATGTGTCCGGTGAAAAATAGCTGTGATATTTTCGTTCGGACAAGATAATTTAACATTATATGTAAACGAACAATGAACGAAGATTCCATATAAATTCTCCAAAGTTTTTCAGAGCTTCGCTTCCTACGTGTGTGATTTAATGAGATCAAAGTAGAGGAACTTTATATCAAACGTTTACGCATGCTGTCTGAATTCAATACCGCAATCAAAACTACTTTGGAAGCCATGGTTATTTATTCAAACCTCATCGATCACGACAAACCTCAACAAGAAGTATTAATAATCTCTTTAATAAAATATCGACTTCAAAACTCATTTATAATGCATACAGTTTTATCGTAAAAAGTAAACATCAGCGCTAAAACCTTTTAAATATTTCAAACATAACTGGAAAGTCGGTATCGGTATAAATATTCTTTCACGGACCTAATAAATCAAATGGCAAACGTAGGCCGGGTATAAATTTCGTTTAAAAAAAAAGCAAAAATAGGTTCCGAATGAAGTACCACGTGGAAGAGGATTAAAGATTTTGGCGAGCTGCCGGTCAAGAGCAATTTCAGCGCAATATACCGTTGTCCATTGGTACGTCCCGGTGCGTGTGGTCCTTTTGTTGTCCCCGGAGGGATCCCTCGGCAAACCTAACACGTCCCTAATATCGTCACAGGTTCGTCCCTCGGCCGTCACCCAGGGCATATCATGGCACACGCTCGAACCGTCCCTGATAGTCCCAACGTGGCCGATTAGCGAAGGTGTCAAACTGCGAGTGCGGCGCTCGCATAGCCGACAGCATCGTTGTCTTTTCGTGCAAAACGGTACCGTTCCATCCGCACATTTTTGAACCCATCGCTGCCCATTGAAAATAATTCCCGGCGAGCAACCGTATTATGGAAACCACATACTAGAGCAGGTACTGTGTTCGGTGTTGCTGTATCGGGGACATAATGATCCGAGAACGGAGCACGGTTACCAAGGGGGAGCGATCTTAATCTGTACGATTATAAAATGGGACGTTCCGCAGGTGTAATAGAGGCGTATCACTTTTACGAGCGGGCAGCCCTCCTTCGATGGAGGGAACGGCCAGCCTGAAAGCCTTTGCAACTTTATTTGCCGTGATAAAGGAATCCTTAGCGAGCCAGTGACTCTCAATCCGGAACGGAAAAGACTTCGGCTTATTGTTCCGCGAAGATAATGCGATAGGGGCTAGTTGGTGATCGCTGGAATGCGGATTTTATGCGCCTTCTGCAGTTGCAACCCGGTAAATTACGGTAAAATGAGAATTGTAATAGAGTCTACCGGCGGACTTTGTATTCTTGTAGCAAATTGTATTCTTCTGTAGCATATTGGAAAGTTAGGGTATACCTTACTTGTATTCGTAGAAAATTGTCTGTAAAGTATGTGAGTTGTTATGCGGATCTACTACGTAACGAATCGCGATTATGTTGCATTGATTATCGACCACTATGCTATCCTTCTGCGGCTTAAAATCTTTCCAATGATGTCAAACAGCTATTCTTGCATTGTTCTCGTTAGTGGATAATAAGATTCGTAAGATTGACGGATACTCCACTAAGTTGGAAGTGTTCTATGAAATATTTATAGCATTTTTATGAACACTGTTGATGGGGTCAGCCGATCGTCACGACTTGGGTCAATTCGGTACGTCTACTTTGGAGTCTTTATATAAAGAGGTTACTAATTTATTTAGCAGTTGAACGTACCTATATCGTAACAATACGTATCCAACAGAGTTTCGATAAAGTTGGATCGGTAAAGCATAAAAGAGCGGGATCCAAAAATAAAGCGAAGATACTAAAGCTCGTACAAGCAAACTGTACCCTAGCAATTCAATCTCGGTTGCACACGATTCTTCGACCTTTGGCCTATCCGTGCACCTCTGAACTATGATCAAATGCACCGAATTCGAGCTAAAGTATACACCTTATCCGGAAACTAATCACGCAGTGTCTACGATACCTCATCCTCTATGACCCCCTAACGAATCCAGTTAGAAATCAAGTTTCCTTCCACCTTTAACATTCCTAGAGTCCATCCCTCGGAACGGTTTAAGCCAAAGACCTTAGCACCAGCCCGCGTCGCTTTCTCCGGGAATCGTGGCCGTTCAGGTTCCCGTGCACGAGGATCGGCAGCCTAAAAATGACCAAGAATCCGAGAAGTTCCCCGGAGTTCTTCGAGCATCGGCGCTCGGTGTCTTCGGATTCCGGGTCACCGAAGAGATCATCGTCTATTCCCATTGCGACAGGTCAGCCGAGTTTCGCCGAAGGAACTCCGCGTGCAATTATGATAATGGCGACCGTAGTCGAGGCACCTAACCCGTGCTAACTCCGTACGTTAGTTCTGGTAGTTCTGATATCGTCTGTGTTTAAACAGCCAGCCGGTGCTGCGGCAACCGTCGTCGGTGGGATAGGTAGGGGCTTTCGTGGGAGGGTAGAGCGGGGGCCTCCGGAATACTGAAGGTAACGGGAAGACGGGGGTGTTGGTGGAGAACAAGGTACGCGAGGAAAGGGGGTTAGGAGTTGGGGGAGCGGCGAGTGGCGAGAAGACGAAGAGGGGGCAAGCTGGGTATGGCGGGGTACGAGGCTACGACGGCAAATCTACATAATATAACCAACTATTGTTCAAATAGACGGCGCTCCGCAGATTCAATTACCATTGTGATACAATTAATGTTGGGAATTTCATCAATTCGAGTGCCGGGCACGGCTTTTACATATGCATAGGAGAATCGAACGTGGTGCGGATTTCTGTCCCCGCGAAGAAAGTCGACGACAAATATTATTCAAGCCGGTTGGTGTCTAATCAGCTGGCGAGCCTCGCCGATCCTCCGTGGACCAGAGGGAACCGGACCTCGTGTGTGTCCGAAGATCCTGCCCGAGATTGTTATTGTCTATATATTTGCTTTCTGGATATTCCGCTCTTTTGGGATCCTGCAAGAACTTGGATAGTCGTCGTTGCTCCGGGCAAACGCAAGAGGTCGTTTGAACTCTGACTACGAGATTCATCTTCCTGCTATGGATCCGGTAAATGAAGACTCCGTGGAGAAATGT
Source organism: Augochlorella aurata (assembly GCA_028455555.1). Lineage (NCBI taxonomy): Eukaryota > Metazoa > Arthropoda > Insecta > Hymenoptera > Halictidae > Augochlorella > Augochlorella aurata. Next base: position 2,161,512 of record CM052165.1, read on the forward strand.
TGGAACAATTTTTATCGGCGACACACGTCATCGAGAAGGTGCTCCATTGGGGTATAATTGGAGAAAGGTTGGCAAACTTTGGACACTAGTTTAAACGTCAGCTAACTTATCTCAATCTTCATTCCATTATCTGGAAACCTACCAAGCGCTAAAGACATCTGATGCGTTGCATTTATTTAGACGTTGCTATTTCATTACACTAAAATGTGTGCTGTAATTAAGAAATTTATTCAACTATTTCCTATGAAAGATATTTTATAACTTCGTTAGTTTTTGAATGATAAATATGAAACCGGTCATTTGGTCTACCATGGTATATTAAACCAGCTTACTAAATCGTGACTGATGCATCAACGAATTATGGTAAATCAAGCCTTCTAAACAATGTTAACTACCACTTAGAAATCTCAATGCGTGGATTAAGAAAAATGTGATCCGCCAAAGGACTAATAAAAAATGTCACCGAGAACAATACCAACAGTCGTCCAATACCAAAGCGCAAAAATAAATATCTAGTTAGGGTTTAAAGAATGCGATAAGATTGAAACCCAAAAATCGCCAAGATCCCCTTACAGGAGGATGATGTGGAATAATCGAGGTAGACGTCGGCGCTTGGCAATTACCATCGGCATATTCTGGTGGAAATCATGATCAAGGTCTGCCCTCATCGTTATTTTGTAAAAATGATAACGACGCGTTATTCAATTAGATTATTTTCATGGGACGCGTAGTAATTTCATTGCGTGCGACGGGCAAAGCGGGCGGAAAAAGGGGTTGCGGGGGGGGAGGCGGCAGGAGGAGGAGATAGGAGGAGGAGGATGGATGAGTCGACGGGGGTGAGCGGCGGGCGGAGGGGTGAGCTGACAGGGCAGGTGGGGGCGGGGGTACCTCGGTAGAGGGAGATGGTTTTGAGTGAATTGGCGAGCTGGTCGCCGGAGGCGGGGCGATGTAGGCGCCACATCATTGCTGGACGTTAATCGGTGATATCGTTGCCCGAATTAAGTGGTATATCGAGAGCTTTTAGAATTAATCGTAAACCAACCGCGGCCCCGAAAACAGATCGTCCGTATCACGGGGCTCATTTCCAGCAGCACAGAGCAGCTCACCGGAGGAGTTGAGAGCCACTGGCTCGCGTGCGGGTATCCATATAAATTCTAATTCCGCAATCAGCGGTATCCAAGATAGTTCTAGGCCGATCCTAGCCCGCTAATTCCAACTCTACCTAACAGCGTGCGCGCTCGCGAGCGCTCCGCTCGACTCGGCTTCGCTCGCGCCGCGCCGCGTCGTGAAACGGGCAAGTCCCGACCCATCCGGCAGCCCTACCTTCTTATATTTGCCCGACAGTTTATAATAGCCATAATCAACGGTTATACCCAATCCCACGATAATAATTACCACCGTGCAGAAACTTTCGCCCCGGGCCTGCCACCCCCAGCGTGTGTGAACTAGCCGTGTCTCGTGCGGCTAATTCGCCCGCACACGCGTCGCCACCCCCGGCGTAACTTCTTCGGTGATTAAATTTCATTTCGACGCGCGCCCCTGAGAAAGAAGAAGACACACGCACACGTGGATCCGCCAGCCCGCGCCGTTCTCCGCCGCTATTACGACGGCTAACCGTCGCGTCCGACCGACGCAGGTTAATAACTCCTCGAACTATCGATTCACCCCGCCGACGAATGTCTTACTACCTACGCCCGGCTGGCCCCGGTAATCCGCGAATCATTAAACGCTATTAAGAAGTTCGTACAACTGCGACCGCCGCCGCGAATCATGGGTATGGGATACTTTTTACGTGACCGATGCAGACACGACAGTTTTCCCTCGTGGCGGCGCGGGATCACTGACGGAATTGTTCTTGCTGGTTTTTGGATCTTTGATCAATCGATTTTTGCTAAATTTTGTGGGGCTTCTACTTCATTCGAACATAGCTTAGAATATTACATCTCAACTCTCCTTTCTGTGTCAAGCTTTGGATGGAAAATCTAGCAGATGATTCTGCAATGCATTGCATATGTACACGAACAATGATATATCCATTCCCATTTTCTTACGTCATTTTACGAAAATTAGAATTAAAATATTGCAACCATAAAGTTAATTACCCTCGAAAACAAACCCAAGATACAGCAATTGGTCTCTCCACAGTAACCGGTTCTACTACCCTATCGTTGTATAATAATGTTAAGAGTGGATTTATTTGAACGTCATACAATTTCTGTTACAATAAATGCTGGATTGAACGATTTGGCAATCCTAGTCTTAACACATTGATCGAATGATTTTCTGTGAAAGAGCGTTTACAGTTTCAACAACTTCAAACGGAGAAGATATGGGACATTTTGACCGGCTCGGTAGGTTTAGCGTAAAATGCAATTAAGAAGTTGGAACAACTGCGACGACGGTTGGGGTTCGTCGCGCTGTGTATAGTCCAGTTTGACGTAGACTAGTTTTTGTGTGACGTGCGGTGGAGACGGTCGAAAACGAGGAGTGCGAATCGGGAGTTCGCAGAACAGGGGACCTTGAATTATCGAAAATAGGGTGGATCGATTCGAGTCGAAGCCAGCCAAGTTTACTAGACTACACGGCGCGGGGACGTAGGGAGCAATTTTCATCCCCGTTGGCCCCTACTCTCCGTCTCCGGAGCCCCCCTTCTGGTCTCCTAGAATAATCGATCGTATAATTATCGTGATGTACCTGCTAATGCCGCGAAAATCAGCCCCTCGTAACGTCCGCCCGTGCCGTGCAGACGGCGGGTTAAGCGTCGGTACTAGGAGCACATGGTAATTATATCACCGACTAATGGATATAGTTAATTGCTAATTATGAGGCCTGCCGAATGATCGATCGTACCGTGAGGCATCGCGGCTCGGCCCCCTCCTCGGGATCGTCGGTTGGAAACGACAGCGGAAGGGCCGAAGCGGCGCGGCGAAGCGGGGAGATTACCAAGAGTGTCATTCTGGCCTATGTTCAGCAGAACGACGTTCGGCAACCCTAAGCCCAAAGCCTGTTCGTTCGATCTGTGGAAATTAGGCTACGTTCGGTAGCTGATCAATAATTAGAATTGATAAACGATCGGATCGGCCAACGGTCTAAGGGAATTTCGGCCGTGTTCCCTATCGCCTGTCACACCTTTCTAGGTCTAACTACGGATTCGGTTTACCCAGCACGTGTTATCGACGACACATTGTTACGGTCCTTGTTCTTGACTTCCTTTGAAGCGTTGCTGTAGTAACACAGCAACAATCTTTCGCATAACTTCGGTTGTTGCAATTGTTTCTGGCTCAAGCATGAACTTACACCGGCCTCGTGGTAGGGGATTTGAGGCAACCAAAATTGTTACGTTAGTTCTATGTAATATATAGAACTTATGGAAGGAACATTGTCAGATGGTGACTGGTAAGTAGGAATTTTCTAACGTGGTTCATCAATGTTCAATATTGATGAGCATATTTTATATGTAAA
>CM052165.1:2165073-2218088 GCA_028455555.1 Augochlorella aurata
TTATTTCGTATAAAGACAACAGTATTTCTAAAGTAACGAAATACATTTATGCTCGAAAATGAAATGCAACGATTAAAATGGCTAAATAACGTCTAAATAACGAGTGAATAATTCTTTAATTTACGATTATTTGATAAATATTACTTGTTAAAAATTAAAACAAGTGTCTCATTGTTACTTTCATAAATTACTATAAAACAACTGTTTTCAGTACTCAGAAAATCTAGTGTTAAACTACGAGACAAATTTCGCAGGCGACATGTAACGATTTGGGAGGTAAGACCAAAAAGATCTTAAAAATAAATTTGACTCCCAGCAATGACTACGAATGAGTTCGCCCAGTCTGTGCTTGGGTTCAAAGAATTCGTTGCGCTTTATCGAGCGAAGCACAGCCGAATTTCTTTTCAGCGAAAGACGTGTGAAGCGGGGGTGGTTGACGCTTTGCCGTTGAATAATTATCGTCTGCTACGGTGCTCGGGCACGGCGTAGAATCGCATTAGCTAATCTCGCAACGGTGCCTAGCGCGAGTTAATTTCCATCTCTTTGATTTTTGGCAAGTCGGGGAATTTCAACGCTCACCCCTTCGACCCCGTCGGGTTCTCGCGCCTCATGGCAGTTTCGTCACTCATCCCACGCCAAGCCAAACCGAGCCGAGCCGAGCCGAGCCGAGCGAAGCGGAGCGGAGCCGCGTCGTTTTCCGTTGGATTTCAACGTGAAAGCGTCGGCGAAGACTCGCGCGACACTTTGCCACGGAGAGACTTTGCCGAGGACGCGATCTAATAAAGTCTCAACCGGTCCCCGATTCCCCCTCGACCCTACCGGCTAACATTATTCCGCTCTTTGACGTTTTCACATAGTCGGCCGGCGAAGTCGCAAAGGCACGCGTGCACGCGATTCTAAAGAACGAAAGCCTGCGACTCCGCTTCTTCTTCCCCTGCTTCTTTTTCTTTCCCGCGCACTTTTTAATTTCCCTTCTGCACGAGGCCTACACGCCTCGTCTCGCGACACTATGGCCGCTTGTTTGCTTGGGCACGCGGCTGAACCGTAATTCCGCCTCTTAATTCCCGTTGCGACTCGTTCGAGTACCGTGTACCCGGTATTATTTATACATTTAAGGCACAAATGTCACTTGCTTTTAGTTACCAAGTAATCTTTTTTGAAATGAATATGCTGGGGATGTTTCTGTACCATTGGACACTGTTCTTTGGATGATAGACGCGTGCGGAACTTAATATTCAATCTATTAAGGACATATTTATTTAATTATTTAAAATTATATTGATTTAAATTAATTAATTAATTTAAATTATAATTATTTAAAAATGTAGCACGTGGCATGATATTTACAGAATTTATAGCTTCTCTGTGACGATATTCTTGTCATATTTTATAAGAGACAACTTTCATGCAGCCTTGAATACAATTCTAGAAGCGTAATGATGTTGTGAAAAAGTACGTCAAACGACCAATGACCGAAAAAAATGACAATGAATGATATCGTAGAATTTATCATAGTTCCATTGAACGCGCCGTAAAACACAAGTTGCACAATAGATTGCAAATATTAATGCCTAGCTTGAACATATGCGACCAGAATGTTTAAAGTGAGCGGCTTCTGTTTCTTGCAAACGGATGCAAATTTTTCATTTTGCGCGATGATACACAGTCTAATAATACTGTGTGACTTCAAGCATTTTCACACTTTGAATGTGTGAGAATAATTACGGAAAGCAAGCTACTTAGAAAAAAAAACAATAAATAACTGCCTGGAATGCTAGCTGTTGCATAATAATATATGTAATGAAGATTTACGATTAAGATTGTAATGAAGCTTTCAAGCAGATCTTTAAATTTCTTATACGAAGTGTGAATCTTTAGAAAGCTATTGAAAGCATCCTAATTCTGAAAGAAATTTTAGAATGAGGCAATATTCGAATAATTAGTACACATAAATCCTTGATTAAGAGGACTCAGTTGCAGTTTGCATAACAGAATGTATTTGGAAAATCCCCTGGTGTCAATGAATAATCATTAAATAGACCTAATGAATATTTAAGAATCATATTGCATTTAAATATTCGAGAGTTAATAAATTTATAATGTTTTCTTAAAATACTGTGTCATATATTTCATTTAAATGAACCAAAGAATGCAATGCAAGTTTGACAAAATTGTGACAAAATTTTAAAAAATATAGAAGAATATAGAAATATCACTATTATCAAATGTTCTAATCTAAAAAGTTCTGCAATCTTCTAACAAACTTCGTTGCAGTGAAGAAAATAAGAATCACGAGAATGCACCTTCGTTGTTTCGCATCTGCATAATTCGAACAATTACGACAACCAGCCCGAGGATCACCGCCCGATCACGTGACGCAGTAAAGAAGCTAACGAGTGATTAGAACAATGAATCTGTTGCGTACACGTTGCAAAATAAGATGCAGCAAATGCGTGCAGTGGCCGTCCGCGAGCCGCCTTGAACGCCTACAGAAAATTGATTCGACATTGATAGTCACGTTTCACAGCCTTGACGATGATAATGGAGAAACCGCGGGACCGATTAACCTTTTTCCTCTCGAACTATATTGACCGGTAGCTACTTATGACCGTAGTCTCGGTTACTGTCGGCCCCGCACAATGTAGCGCGAATAATCGTCTTAGCAGAGAGAACCGCGAGTGGTGCTAGTATCGCTGGAACATCTAGAATTACGCTCATTAACACCGAGGCATCTGCTAATGATCTTACTTGGCTCCGGATTGTGTAACTCAAGGACTGCACGGAAATCGGTCAATGTGTATAATAAGTCTCCTCTCGGCATAATGCCATTCCTTACGGGAATCGCTTACTCTGGTTTTACCCTAACTTCGCCAATCTACAACCGCCGCCCTTCTTTTTACCGTTGCTCTTTGTCTATCGATTAATGCGACGTCGATGCCCTGTGATCGCAAAAGTACTATTGCACAAATTGTTTTGCAATCTCGTCGCTAGTAGGCTGAACGTCGTCGTTAGATTGTGAAACGAAATATCTTATTTTATTTTTATACTACTCGAAAAATTGTAATACTGTGAATATTATAACAGATCGAGCCACGTGCAAGAAGTTCAATCTACGTCAGAGTCTAACTGCAATGATTAATTTTCGCTCTGAAGTTCCATTAGCTCAACTAACTTTATCTTGTATAACTGGAGCAACAAACTAATTGTTTTAGCCGGATTGTATTTATACAAAATTCGTACGATTTCTATTGCAAATAGGATGGGGTTCTTCGCGCAAAATAAAGATAGTCAGAGTTAATTGTCAGACAAATTAGGTGAAGATTTATTTTCTCTTTTAACGCTATATCTACGGAGTACTAAAAACAACTGTTTTATATTTCTCTCTTTCTCTCTGCGGTTTTGTATTTCATCTGTCTTTCTCGGTGATAATAATTCCAGCAATTACGACAGATAAAACCCGAAACGATTGGACTCTTTCGTTGGAACTATCGTCAACGTGCACAAAGATCCAGCTCGCAATTCCCAAGACACCGAGTCTGGATCCAGTGTCAATAATCTTGGCCAAGCGAGAGACAGCAGAGCGGCCAGTGATTCATTAAACCGTATCAGTAATTAAGCGAGTCTCAGCAATTCCCGGGTAAAAATTCCACTCGAGATGCCGGTCTCACCCTGCCGGACGCCCAACCGGTCAACTTGAACTTGCGGCTCGTCGTATAAAGACGCCATTATTAAAGGAAATGTCAAGTGTCGGAACATTCGCGCGCGGGGGATTAACCGACTCCCATGCGTCTCCATTGCGCCGATTGCTGGCGTTGGTCGTCATCGCCGCGCATCGGAGTCCGTCCGCGAGATTGACCGGATTTACCAGGGTAATAATAATTTATTCCTCGCGGGCTCCCCCTCTCCCTGCTTCCCCACTTCAACCTCTTTCTTCGCGACGTACGACAAGTGGATCTCTTAACATGTGCGGAGCGGCCGCTGATGACTTCTGGGAAGCGTCTTCACGGCGGTTGACTTGGACGTTACCGAGGAAAACGTCAGCACATAATTACTGCAACGACCGTGATGGCCGACGGAGCAACAATGCCGGCGATCCTGGCCAGATCGTCCACCCTGAGCGTAACTCGAGACACGCTCAACACTCGATCCCGGAGGGCCGTGATGCCGATCGCTAATTTCGCCCAGACGAATTCCGGAAATCGTTTCGGTCGTCATTAACACGCCACTCGTGATAATTACCAGACCGCTGTGCATTTCGCAACGATGATTTGGTGTAACTAGACGGAACGAAGCCGTTGAGGTTACAACATATTGAGCAAGATCAGTTTTATTTTGCGCGAGGATTTGCGGTACAGCAATCACTGGACTCTGGATTTGATGAATTTCTGATAAAAATGACTACGTAATGATATAAGAATTTTATTTTATTTTTCCATTATCTAGAACTTCGTCAAATGACAAAACGAAGAAAGGCATTTCTATCGGATTTAGGTTTCTTGAAATTAACACATTAAAGGCAGGAGTCGTAGTACTACGACCTGGCATACTTTCATCAAGATCCCCCGCCTTTAATGTGTTAACATCGACAAGTTTTATTTTGCATAATAGTCTGTAGTCCAGTAATTACTGGACTCCGTTTATGGCAATCGGATTGAGAGTAAGAATTTTGATATATTAATTTCAACTTCTATAAATTACTTAAGAAGCAGGAAAATTGTATAGACTTTTATATCTTGTAATTCAGAAAGATAACTTTTATTGCGCATAAAGATCCCCGGTGATGACTCAATTAGTACACCGCTTTGGGAACTACAAGATTGAGAAAGAACAATTGCATTATAAATAAACAAATACATAGTAACAACTATTTTATTCTTAATCCAGTAGATTTTCCCGAGCGGCGTGATTACATCGTGGATCATTATGCAACATGAAATCTCTGGCAACGTCGCATGAAATGAGAATCGCTGGGATATTCGCAACCTGCTGTAATTTTTAGTTTCGATAGAGTTCCATAGTCCAGTAATTACTGGACAGTCTGTTGGACATCGTAGATCAAGGAGGAACGATTGCTTGATGAATTGATCGAAGCAACAGCAATCATAATCGAATGGACTGTCCCGAGTGGTATGATTGAACCGTGGATCATTATGCATAATTTTCCGAAGCTTTCGCAAAAACCAAGAGAGATTATTTTGTCATGAGTTCGCTGATAACTGACAGCGAACGGCAACGATCGGGCCTTTGCAAAATCATTTGCTTACCTCGCGGAGATATCGACAGCGTTGCATAATGACGCGGGCCAGAAAAGAGAAGCGTTCGATGAAAGGGTGGCGGAACATTGCCTAGTCGGCAGAGGACGAAAGTCGTCGCGGAGCCGAGCTGAGCGGAGCCGAGCTGAGCGAAGCCGGGCTGAACGGCGAGCTGGCGGACGAAGGAAAAAAGGAGCAACGAGCATAGAGCTCGACACTTCGTGCAGGACCGAGGCCACGGTCGGTTTAATTAAGTTGCGCGGGCTGGCAGAAGTTTCGTCGGGTTTGTTTCGAGGAGGTGGAGATGGCAGTGTACAGCGACACAAATAAATTTTCCTGGAATGGCATTGTCTTTGAGGTCGACACATTTGCGGAATAATACTCGATAACTCGGGGGCCGAGGAGAAGTTATATTAGGACGGCTTAATTAACCCCCTACCATACCCTGCCTCCCCACCAATTCTATCACCCTACTTCCTGCGCCCACCACTCTCCCTGAGCCCCCCTACCACCCTCTCAGACCATCCGCCCACTCTTTCTCTCTGTCTCTTCTGTTCACCTCGCTGCCGCGTAACTGAGACACCGCGAACCCTTTTCCAGAAACGATACAGGGTGTTCTGTAACGTTCGGCTGAATCTCCTCGACGAACTTCCATTGGCTATCGAACACTATATCGGGCGATCTTCCCAAAGCACCATGGGGTTTTTGGAGAAGGACTTTCTTGCAATGAATTTTAGTGCATTGCGAGATAATTGCAAATTTGGAAATGGTTTAATTGGTTGACAAATTTTCTTTAGGTAGAAGCTTAACAAAATTGTACATAGTATATTGCTGATTTAAAGTGCAAAGCAACTATTAAAACATTTTGATGGAAATAATAGATAGATCAAGAGATGATATTTCTATTATTCATTTTGTTTTGCGAAATGCCTTCGTTCAGCTCGATACCATAAAGTCAAGAGGTTAATAAGCTTTCTCAATGGCGGTGCCATATCAGAAAGAAGATTTTTAAATAATGATCCTGGAGGGAATTGTTGAATCATGTTGCACGGCGTGACTCGTTGGTTCGCTACTGAAAAAAATCATTAAGAAATCCTTCGCTGTTAATCGTTGGTTTTCAAGTGGTCGCTAATTAATCGACGGTAGGAAGAGTATGAAGAAACCGCGAAGTTTGCGAAATGTCGGCATTTATCTTGCTGAACCTAGCAATTTCTTTAACATCGGTTTATTAAATTAATTATTTCCCGGTATCCTCATTCCGTTCTTTATTTTATAGATTTATCTTGATTACTATACGAATTGTTTTGCGTTGGATGCATCAATGACGTTATACTGAATTTTGTTATATGCCACAGTGTAATTCACGCATTTATGTCACACATTTGCATTACATGTTTTTATCACACAATTACTATGTTCCAATGCAATTTCGTTTAAATTAAACAAGCAGTTAACTCGATGCTGTCAAAAATAGATTGAATTCAAGTGACTCATCTTTTACACAGAGAAACTGTTGCAAGAAGAATTATTTATAGACACAATCCTAATGTGCAAGATGCATACTTGTACCTATTTGTTTATTCTGCATCCGTTATGCAATAGGCGTCCTGTTCATTACGGCTGAGGACAATCAAACTAATGAAAGTTACTTAATAGTTACTCAGAATCCTTTCTAATAAAACTTCGATTCTAAGAATACTGACACATAATCACGAGTATCTTCGACGAATCAGCGGATTTTTATACGGACCTATAGAAGATGAAAAATTAAAACCGAAGAATTGAACAATAGAATTGAGATATAGACGAATGTCTATATTTATCCGCCTATTATTGTAATTCCGTTTGCTGAAATTGGCGCACGAAAATCTGCGACGTGGTCGTCATTTAATCATCAAACGTGTCGAAGAAGATGAAAATCAAAGCGATCCAGATTAATTTTCGTCGAATTAAAGGACGCTGTGTAATCGTCGCGAGCAGAAATCGAATCGACCTTGAGCTGCGATTGATCCCACTCCGAGAATAGAAGATTCTGCTCGAAATCTACGGTCGCGTTTCGGGACCACCCCGTACAGTCTTCTGCTTCGACTCATTATGGATTCCTTATTACGGGAATAGATTAACGGATTAAATCTTAACCGACGACAGACGGGGTTGAGAGCGGCGGAGCAAACGTGGTGGGAGTAAAGCGATAGAGAAAGGGGGACGGAGACAGAGAAAGAGAAGATGAAGAAGTTCGGCGCCTTTTATAGTTCGCGTCGAAGCGCCGTTCTTCGCTGTCATTGGTTTTCTACGACTAGGAAAACGGGTCAATAATCGCCTCGTAAAGAATCCCATTACCAGCGACGGCGACTACCATTTCGCCCGAATCATTTGCAATCGTTAACATTCGCTCGCTGACTAGTTTCGCACTTTAAGGCAGTTTTCAAGAATTCTTTTACTGGAACACACGAACTGTTGGAAAACCACACATGGCATGATCGTTGAGTAATGTTTCGAGAATGTGCTGCAATTTTGTCGAGCTGAAACTGGCGTTTGTTTCGACGTCATAGGCGGTAACAATGAGAGCATTCGCACTTATTGGTGTAGGTGAAGAGTTCTTAATATGAAAAATAATTTGATTACATGGACGGTGCAAATGTCAATCTGCGTAAATCTATTAAAATGGATATAAATAAGGATATTGCAAATTAGCTGTAAAAAATAACAATTCTACTAAGAATAGATAACAATTTTTATTCGAAGATGACACACAAGCGAACTTAACCAGAAGAGAAACAAAAGAAAAATTTCGATGCATTTTTGGAAAAAATATACTTTTTAAAAGTACCAATGCTCTTCTAAATATCGTCAACTCTTGAACAAAGAGTGTAACATACAATACTGTGTTCAAATTGCATTATTGAAATATTTCTTTCTATATTCGTAGCCTTTGATGGATTTACACAGGTCTATTGATTCGATAGACTGACGGATTTAAATAAACTATGATACAATACCCATCTTTTAGGGTTAGTAAACGTCTGAATACAGCATCAATGCTTGGAAGTACGTTGTCAAGATACGAATAAGAAAATGCCGCGTAAACGGAAGAGGAATTTTCGCAAACCACTGAAGTAGGGGCAAGCACTTAACGCGGCGTTGTTTTTCCTTTTCATGTCGGCGCTTCGACACCTTGGGAAAACCGATTTTTTCCAGGATCGACACGCGGTACCGTTAACGCAGGTTCGAGCGCAACACCGATTTCACCATACCGTGTATGTACACCGCCACTGGAATTCGCAGTATGCGATATTTTGCAAAGAAAGCTAAACGGTACAGCGTGCTCGGTGGAACGTGTTCGCGGCGAGAACCGGGTGAAAAGAGAGAGAGAGAGAGAGAGAGAGAGAGAGAGAGAGAGAGAGAGAGAGAGATGGAAGGAGAGGAGACAGGATGAGAAAGCTGGTCAGAGCTAAAATTGATTAACCCTCGAACGATGAAAATATTTCTCCCCCGCGGTACGGAAACCGGGTCATTCCTTTCTCATGATCATTCGGCTATTCTCACGTATTCTTGGATGAATTTTCATATTTAGATGCTCGATCGTTTGCATCGTATCTCCTCGCGATGCTACATGTGCTGGTACAAACGAGGTTAATGGGAATTTATTTAAAACCTGCGAGATTTGTGTCTAATTACATTCGCGGCCTGCTAAATTCGACGAATTCGAGTGGCAATAATTCAGCTTCCTTAACGGAGCTAATCAATTGCATAGATTCAAATTACCTGAGGTGTATAATTCAGAGCTTGTCGCAATCGCGATATCAATTTCTGACGAGCGCGAAAGAAGCGGGGCTCCTTATCTTAAAAACCAGAAACCTGTGAATTTTTAATGATATCCCCCGGCTCGTGCTATCTTTATCTCGTAAAGGGGCGTGATAACATATTTAATGCACGTGGTAATGGATTCTTAAAATATAAAAAGCATTTGGCCTAGTTTTAGGATAAGAATAATGCGAACACCGAAATATACACTGTGGGAATTAGCGAACGCCGAAACTGTTGGATACATCTATCTTAATGTGTAGAAATTACGTCAGGGGGGATCGGATTAATGAATTTTCAAACCTGATTTGATATCACTGAATCCTAAGTGGCTTGAATCTCCACGATTACAGATAAAAGGGATTTAATACTAGAATTGTCAAATTGGTCAAAATGACTGGTTTATTAAAATTATCTCTTCTACAGTTGCCGATATTATAAAAATATTTCCATGAGAAATTTTTAGATAATCGTTTTCATTATAATAGACATTGTAAAAAGTTTTTCATAACTTTACAAAACAATATTAATAAGTCTCGTTTAGAGTTCGGATCAAACACTTTTTACTTATTAATTGTTAAATTGAAGATAACACGGAAACATTGCAATATTTTAATTAGGTAACTATTATTCGAACAATTATGTTACTTTTATAAAATGATTCTCTCAAGTATTTTTCAACAATTTCATCATTCCTTTTTGATCCTCACCACTTTACCTGATCAAAGTGGGTGGACGTATACGATAGCCTAAGTACATGGTTTAGCAGAAGACTATAGGCGAAGAGTAAATACAGAAATTGTTAATGTACGTTCAATTTGTCCAACTCGCGATAAGAATAAAATCAAAAATGTAGCCTAATCTCAGATTGAAGAATTGCTGTCTGTCTACAACTATGAAGTCTTTACGCAAAGTATCCTAAGGCAAGTTCTCCTAGTTAATAGTCTTCGTGAATGCAGAAAAGGTCAACATATGATCCATTTATCTAGTTTAAAACATAAATCAATGAAAATCAGTCCTGAGATGAAAACTGATATCGAGAGATTGCTACCATAAACTGTAAAGACTCTAAGTGATGAATTCAAGTTAGTCTTCTATCTAACACGTTTCGTTTAGAAACGAAGACATTCTCAGCATACATTCCAGTTATCCAATGTACAATAAAAATCATATCAAAGAATGCTCGACCTGGATCGAGGAATGGCTATCTGAAGATTGCTACCGTCAATTTTAAGATCTGTAAGCGACGAATCCAAGTTAGAGTCTTTTAATAACCGGTAGCCTATTAATCGGCCTTTTCCTCCGATCGGTAGCCTGTGAATTGATTGTCATGGCAACCAATAATTTATTATCTATTCTTGAAATAAAAATATTAGATTGTACTACTGTAAGTTCCAATATTATCATATAATTTTTTAAATATTGTAGATACATTTCGCGATTAATAAAATAAATAAAATAGAAATAGAAATTAAAATTTAACATTGAGCTACTGTATGCTCCAATATTATTATATAACTTTTTAAATATTCGCGATTAATGAAAGAAATAAAATAAATATTGCTAATGTTACGAAAATATAAAAACGTTAGTACATTTTTATTCAAATTAACACATTTTATTTAGAAACGAAGACACTCCCAACGTACATTATATTCCTGCAGCTTACATTACAAACGAAATCGTGAGACCTGGACTGAATAATAGCTACCTAAACACAGCTACCTCATCCCACAAATCTCTAAGCGAAGGACCCACCTAAGAACTCTTTGTTAACTCCTCCCACTCTAAAATTTACTCACGCATCTATCGGTCGACTTCCTCTCAACCAGGCTAAAACAAAGAAAAACAAAACGAAGCCGAAAGTATTGACTTATCCCGAAGTCGGGGGCCGCGGGACTCGTTGGCGCTCGGAAAATTAATACGTCCTGTTGAAAATGTAGGCGGCACGGATCGAACGTAACAGTTTCCCGATCGTGGCAGTCCTCGGAGTTGACCTCCTAAAGTCGGATCAGTAATACGGAACACTATTTATTCCCGAAGTTTCGAAGGCTCGGGTGAGCCGAAAGCAGCTCACTTCGAGGTAATTACGAGGATTCGCCGTCTTTCTCGGCGGCGGCGCCGCGGCGAGCTCCTGCTGTCTCTCTTTATTCCGGCCGGCAAAGTATCCAGCCGTCTCGCTCCCGCCCGCCGATTCTATCGGGCATAATTACCTTTCGCTGTCCCTCTCGGATAATCATTGTAACACCTAAGCACCCTACCTAACCTACCGGAGCCTAGCCAGCGTTTCCAGCGTTATTCGCCATCGATCGACCGCCCTGACGACGATTTCCGTGCTACGACGTGGTCATTGCTGCCATACGACTACATCGTTTCGCTAACGATTACAGTGTCACTCGGCCAGACCAGGATTATCGCTATTCCGACCCCGGCATGCGACGAAACCGAGCCGCGAATAGATATTGCCCTTTCCGGTTTTCTCGATCCACTCCGATAAGCCTTGTTGTGCCGCCCGGTTTCCATGTGTAGCCGATCTTTGGCCGCGTTTCCACCCTCTTCCGTCCACGACTTCTGATTGATTGTCAACTGATACTTAATCTCGCGATTAATTGCTGCGATTCCATTCGCGTCTCCTATCTTTCTACGTACTTTGGAGACTCTTTTATTTCGTTTAAAAACTCCGGAGCAAGTTTGATAATTGAAAGTTGACGAAATAAAAGCAACATCAGTCGCTGTTACTCGGCGAGTTTGGTGTTAATCCTTTACATTCCAAGCAATTTTAACTGTAAATCTAAGATAATTATTCTGATTTATAGTATCTCCATTTTATATGACAAAGTGTATTTTGTGCATATGAAGTAGAATCTCGAATCTAAACTTGGATAATATAAATATTATTTTGGCACGCGATGTAACAATTTTAGTGGTGCTTCGGAGTCACCGCTCGAGTGCAAAGGGTTAATATATGTATTTTCTTGATAGAGTGAGATAATTTTAGGGGGCGAGAACAGGGCGCGAAAGTAACATTGTAAATCGTTAAGAACTATTATAACTAGGATTGCAAATTTTGAATGCATTCTGCGAAACTATTCAAGTTCCGAAATACATATCCCAAGTTTCTATGGATTCTCTATGAATGCATAAACATTTTCAGCGTGCCATGAATGTTTCCAATTGGCCTAAACGATCTCTGTACATTCTGTAAAAGGTTTTTCTATAAACATTTTTATCCATTATATGAAAACATTATTTTTCTTGCAGCCCTCGCGCACTTCTCAGTCGAAAATTCGTCCATTTTCTATTTTAGATACGCGGAAATTTTGATTTCCCTGCGATTTTTGTCCAGCGTATCCATTTGTTTAAAACACCAGATTGTAATTGGTTAAATTCTACGTTCTGTAAAAATGTTGATAACGTTGAACGAACGGGCTAGGGCCGGAAAAAGCACGTGTAAATAGAAAACATCTCATTGCCGCCTGAGAATTATTATTATAAATGGATATGCACGCACAGCACCGCGAAGAGCCGCAGACAATTAGCAACATTACTATTGTCATCCTCGAATATCGCGGTCCGCAATGTTATTACGTATTCTTGCGCAACCGATTGCGCAACGCTCTCGACGAGAGTCACAAAAGAAATTACCGCTTCCTCGGTAATAAATAATATCTTAATTAATCATTAAAAGGTAATTCATTCTCTCGTGTACTTCGACGAAAAAGTTGCTCGAAAGGGCTGTACAATGAACGACAGGTTTGCGGCACGTTCTCAGGATCTATAGCGATCGTTGCGGCAAACGTCGATGCCACGGATCGATGACTTTTCGCGAGGCGGATCGATCACGGTGAAGTTTTATCGATCCGTATTCAATGAGGACACGCGTAGCACGCGCGACGCATTAAATCATTGAAATTTATGCAGCCGGGCCCAGTGCGCGCAGTATCTTTCACTTTTCATTACAGGATCATTTGTCATGCGTCCGTAGATCCCTTATCACTCCGCGATCATAAACAACCAAGGCATAAATTTCAACTTTCGCGCATAACCTGACGGCGAAGCATCGACCGGCCGCGGTGAATTTATTACTTCAAAATGCACCGATCGGCTGCACCGATGCACCCGATGACCAACTTTTCCGGAGTTTTCCTTTGGACCCACTGTCGACCAATGTGACCAATCAACTGATATCCGAGCACCGTCCACTGTGCCAGAGTTGGACATTACTCGAATCGTTTCGATTAAATATTTGTCTGAGATAATTATTCGAATGAATACTTTTTAGTCGAGCATTTTATTCGAACAATTATTCATTACTTGTCGGAGATTTTTACGTCTATTTGTAATTATTCGAGTAAATTACTCGGATACAGCGTACAAAATTATTCCAAGAAATTACTCGAGTAGAGATTATGCAATTATTCGAATAATGATGCGAGTAATTGTTGACTGTTCATGTTTTCGCGTAATTTCTTGCTACATTTTCCTTCCTAATATACATTCTTGTTAGCGAAGAGAATTGTGATCGGCTTAAATGTTTTATGCATTTCTTACTGTAATAACAGTCTTGATTTCAGGATTAAATCAGGGTATAGTACATGATTGAGTATCGTAACCAGACTGCGGAACTCTATTTACATAGTTGCACGAGAATTATATAAAACAAATAAACTACTTTTATTCCCTCTACTATGAATTTCAATGAAGTAAAAATAAAATGCAGATTACACGGAAATCGATGCAGGCAAGGTTTGTTAAGTTTGTTATTTAATTCGTAACATCTGCATCTGCTACCAGCGAAATAATTTTCTAACTAGAATCACGAATTACATTTCCACGTCTTGCTCAAATCTGAACAACAAAATGTAAAACATTTCTTTAACAATTTTTACCATAAATTTTAGCAAATGAAATTAACAAAATAACAAAGTCTACTGTAATAATTAGAACGCGGATTTTATGCATTTACGACAGAAATAAGATGCTGGCACATAAAACAGTGAATTCGGGAGATAAATGCAACAATCCTGTTGGATTGTTTTCAACTATTCACAAATGTTTATTTAACGCTAAACCCACCACGACTGTTTCTATAATACATTTCTCGTTTTAAGATTGTGGAAACTGTAGAGAATCTTATTATTGAATAACTAATTAATCTATTGACCAATCTAATTATTTAATACATTTTCAATTCAAGCACGTATTGTAATAAGAACAGCAAGACGGTTGAATAATTTTTACAAAAGAACACAATAGACATATTAAGCTAGATTTAGTGTTCAATTCTGTTTATTGTAATCGAACATCCGTAGTCTGATAATAACACTTCGATTCGAAATGTTCCCGAAAATTTGAAAAACAGTATGTGCGATTTACAAGAATTTTCCGAGAATTTCATCGAAAAAGTTAGAAAACTTGCTGCAATGCTGTTTCGGGACCAGGCGGAACCCGAAGTTTCCGCGTCGTCCCAATAATCCAGCGGCCGGAAGCGAGCGTCGCGAAGGATTTTTCTCGACGGTACACTGGCCCTAAATTTCCCCGGATCGCCGGGTACACGGTTTCCGAGCGGACCAGTAATTAATCCGAGCGGCGAGCTAATGAAGACGAATCGAGGCGACGCGACGACGACGATCGCCCGTTGATTTCCATCGAAGAAAACGTCTCCGCGAGTCGAGTGTTTATAGTCGGCTAAACCATGAGCTTGCCGTCCGGCAATTAGAGTTGAAAACTTGCCGGAGACGTTTTACGTCGGAGAAGACGTCGGCCTGGCCGGACAGGTGAGGAGGAAGCGAGGCGAGAGATGCGGGGGAAGTGGAGGAGTCGTAAAAACCTAATATAATTAAACATAAAAATATCCAGCGCGCCGGTAGCCAGACCGGCTAGCTGGCTGAACGAGGGGAAGTGAATAAAAACTGCTCTTTATTACAATGAGCTTTAATTAACGCGCGCGCGGGCCGCGATGACTGGCCCAGCGTAGCGCACTTTCTCAACTTTAATTTACAGCGTCTGAAAGCGCGCCCGCTCGCGTTCGTTACATCGTTGCCATAAACCATAGACACATAATTATGCGGCACGGGGTGAATGAACCGCGGGACGCTGATTCGTCTAGAGAGCATTAAATCCTTTTGTGAAACGGCTCTTTCCTACCCCCAAGTCGCTGCGGCAAACGATATTACGGATTCGTAAATGATGGATTCGCGTGCGGCTACCGCCAGTCGATCGGGAACGCTGTGGTTCGCAGATCATCGAGTCTGATCCTGGATCTGTCAATTATTGCGCTTTCCTTTCGACTAATATGTTTGGCAAGATTTCATTTAACCATCTGCACTCGAGTGGCCACTCTGAAGTGCCACTAACATTTACTATACCACGTTTCGAAATAATTTTGGTTGATTTATATTTAAAAGCTGTTAATAATGCGAGCTTTTACGTACCAATAGGTTTGAATGTTATATATATAAAATGCACCCTGTCAGAAAAAATGGAAATATGTACTGCAGGTTAGAAATATGTTCTGAATTTCGAGTTGAAATAGGCTCGAATGCAGAAGGTTAACCATTTGCACCAATGCAACGAGACAATTCTTATGATATCTTTTCGGGAAAGATGATTGGAGTGAATTAATTTATCAACCCTTTGCGCTATCTGTTTTGTCGATGATAATTTCTCGAGCAGAATGAAGTAATTGTTTTTATTTACTTTCGTTCCTCGATTTTGAAGAAATCGTCATATACGTGACTCGTTATAGTGCAAAAGGGTTGATTGAACGTCTATTCGGTTTGCTTTTGGCGATTGCAGACTTTTTAATGAGGCAGAGAATATTTTACAATATTATTTGATCATAGTCAGATATTCTTGCTCGATACTATGTACCTAGAAGATATTCGTGAGACGTAATATGTAATATGTAAGACGTACAAGATTCTCGACATTGTTCTACGCGATCCTACGTTCCTTTTAATACTGCTGTGTCCTATTAAAATGCCGTTCGAGTGAAACATTCTGTAAAAATTACGGGAACCTGTTCATTAGCGAAATTTAATCGGACACAAATCGACTACGTGCACGAATAATTTAATAACTTTTCGCGAAAGCATGTCATAATTTTAACTAACTGTAAAAGAAAGTCATTTCGACCCGTCTAGTAGTAGCAGTGTGAAAGAAGATTAGACTAAAGAAAGGCGAGAGAATAGTACGATATTATTCCACGAAAAAGAAAATAGTATTTCCAGTATCACTACTGTTCTCTCATCCCTTATCTCATTTGAGTCATTTTAACCTGCTACCCGGGAGATTACTCGACTGTTAACAGTTAGCTGAATAGTGCCAGTAAGGAACGAATCGTAGCACAAATAATTCGCACGACTTTATGCACATAATCATAGACAGAGCTGTGAATATCCAATTGAACAATGGAATACAAAGTAAGGGGTAGACCGTGGATTTTTATGCAACATAAAAATTATCTGCATAACTTCCAAAAAAATAAACTAACCAACAAGTTCATTGCTTTCTTAATCATTCTAGTCTGATAAAAATAATACATTGACATTCTAAAATTCTTCTTATCGTTTTCTTATTACCAATTGCAATTATCTAATTTTTTTATAAATGCATAAAATCCACTATCTAGTAATTATTATCGGACCATTTACTTACATATCCTGCCCCGGTTAACAGGCTAAAGGCCTCGCACTTATGTTCGCTAATGCGTGGAACGGTATACTAACCTGTAAGCAAAAAGAGAACAACTGTTAGATAATCGTGGCGAGTCAAAATAATTATTTATTAAATAACTTTAAATCTGCATAAAATACATAGTTTTAATCATTTAAATATATGCATTTCAGAAAAAGTGCGATTAAAATTTTACGTCTAGTTACAATCATCAGTTCTTCCAACTTAATGAATTATTAATGCAACAAGTATCCGCCAAGCAGAGACTATAACAAGAATAGATTTTTATTTGAATTTCTTGTCGCAAGTTTCTTAGAATCAATTTGAAAAAATGTCACCTTGTACAGAGTCTACTGATGTTACCTTCCGCAATCTAGTTAGCGACATTATTAATCTGCAAACATTATATATAGATTTTATGAACATTTTTATGCACATTTTTATGCAAATTCGTATGCACATTTGTATGCACATTTGTATGCACGATTGGTAAAACAAGATTGTTTTCCATGTTAGAAATCGTCCTGCGATAGAAGCGATCTAAAAACGCCGCTAATTATACACAGACATAACTGTTTCCATTCTCGGTGTATTAATAAACATAGCCGAGCGATTATCCAGTAGCGCGCAGAGCGCGCGATATCAGCGTTGCCGTCTTATCCGGCCGATGGAATCGGCCGATTAAAATCGATTATCCTGGCCAGCCGCGCCGCGCAGGACGTACCGATTTTTGCATCGAAAAAGGATAACTCATGGTCCTATCAAGATTCGAATGGTCCAGGTGCAGCTGCGTTGTAAGCTGCGGATCTCTCCCCTCTCCCGCCACTGTTCTGCCCGGCCTCTCACTCGCTCCTGGCACCGAGAGATATCAATTAGCACTACGTCCTGGGGAATTAATCTCGGGAATTAATATCGCGACGTTGCCAATTAATTTTCGTTAATTTCGAATCAGCAGTTTCCAGAGCAGCGCCGCAGCGGCCCCCTAACACACAAATCCCTATCGCCTGGTCTGGGTGTTCGGGGAGCGAGCGACGGAGGCGACAGAAACAGGGAACCGGAAGTAAGACAAGGAGACCGCCAGCAACCGGAGCCGGGACACACGCACGCAGATCCCGGGATCCTGCGGGACGGGAGACGAGGGATCCAGTTGCTGCGACGCTGTGTAGACACTTCCACGAAAGTTTCGCGAACTAGCGGCTGGCTCGTCGACCGTTTCTTGCCGCTCGCCCTGCTCCTACAGTTTCCCCGGCGTTTATCAAAACACACATTTAATTATGCCCCCGCGAACCGCCGCGAGCCCCGGCGAAAGTAGTCGCGAGGAAAAATAGGCGGGAAAGATCGCGGGGAAAATTGCGAGCCGAATCATCAACAGTCGGCTCCGTTTCGCAATCACGCTTCTGTTTATCGATAGATGGCCACAGCAGCACGCATCGATAAATTATAGATTTTTTAGAAAATAGGCCACGAGAACCATCGATGGCTGAAATTGATTCAAACTGGGCCAAACCGATTCAAACCGGGCCAAACCGGTACAAACTGCCTTAAACGATCTTATATGCTGCGCATAACGCACCGTGGACGGAGAGCATGCTGTTTCTTTTTGTAACATCGTTAGTCCTACATTTTACCACCACTCCAAACGTGTATCAACCGATAGAAACACAGGCATTCTTTATTTCCACGCGCCTTGTATGTTCAGAACATCTGACAATCGTTATGAAAACAATGTCAAACTTAGTCACACCTGAAGCAAAATATATAAAACACCTCAATCGCGAATTGAGACACAATATTCTGGTTGGTTTATAAAAGTCGAAGAGGGGGAGCATTTTTTATATCGATTGGAAAATTGATTACGATGAACATTGAATTACGAGGAAATTCATTTTTATTGATTTTTCAGACGTTTTCTTCTATTTCGCAAACTTGCATATACTATGCGTTACATAATGATGTATCAGTGTGATGAAAAATAATGATATGTATAATAATAGTGTACGTAATGATACCACAGTGTGATGTACAATAATAGCATGCGGGATAATGAGTATGTAATCATACATCATTGAGACTGTGTTCTTCTCTCTTTCTACATATTTCTCAATTTTTAGGACTCCTATTTTAGTATACGTAAGATTTAATTCCCACGAACATAAACCACTTTAAACTACACAAATATTCACCACTGAAAAGTGATAATTCTTCATCGTAATGAAGGATTCAAACATCAAGAATTGAAACAAAGATTCATGTAATCATAGAATCAATAATCAGAATTCATAGAATGTAGAAGTACCTTAACCGAAGGAAGGATCGGAGATTAAAAAAGCAGGGTGGAAGAACTGATTTAATTTTCCACGATCCTCAAGTACCCTGGCGAAAGGCTAGCATCGACCTCTGGTCTCCCCCCCAAAAAAGGGGTGACGCCGAACAAAAACAGAAAGCACAGTAAATCCGATGAATTACAACCGGCGAGGCGATCGCGACCAGTCGTTCATTTACAAATTGAACTAGTAACAATGAATCAAACGGACTCAACAAAACAATGAGCGTGCATCTGTCGGCCAAAAAGCCGGCACACGTTACACAAGAGTTACAACAATTCTACAAGGATTCGTAAGAAACAGCGGGAAAAATATTCTGGAAATATTTCTGTGACTACGTGAAGTTTCATTTATCGTGAATTCTTTCAACAGTCGCTATACAAACTTTTATTTATGAAATGAACATTGGCAGACTTTCGTAACTAATTGATACGGATGGTAATTCTATTTAATTAAAAAATATTATTACAGCAGATTGGATAGCGTACACAATATGCGATGAGAATAATTTATAAAAGAGAAGATGGCATGAAGCGAAAGTATAATTAGCTTTCGGTACAATATTCGGTGAAACATAGAAAAGTGTTTTCGCAAGTAGACTGCGGATTTCGTGCGTTTTTGACGAGAACGACAAGGGGGTCGGAAACGAAATTGTGAAAACATGAGGAGAATTTGAGAATACTGCTACATTATGCACGAATTGTTAAAGTAATTAAAAGAGGATAGGTATTTTCGCCTGACTTGCGTTACTTACAATCAACTTAGACAGTCTTTATTTTACGTAAACATCCGGAGTCTATTAGCAAGATTGAATCGAATTAGTTCGAGGAAATGATGAATGGTGCTAAGAAACTCATGCACATTGGACGATCCATAAATAATTCATAATATTATATACTATATATATACTGTATACTCCACCTATAATTTTGTCGAAGAATATTCATGGCTTAAAATCTGTTAATAAATTCAAAATACATAGTGCTATTTAGAAAAGTCAAAGTGAGCTCTTTATTGAATAAAAATATTTTTCGAAATTCTTATTATTGCACATTCTTCTTCTCAAAGTACTTTTTCATTCATTAACTTTTATTTGAAATATTTTTATCGGTGTAAAACAAGTAGGATGAACACTCTGTATATCCTTAAACGTGAAACAATGTCTGCAAGATAAATAATAATGTTGTACGATGCTAATAACCCCGTGAGTAAAATTTATAAATTTAGGTATTTATATATTTTTAAATAATAAGCGACGAGCGACGATCATATGGAAAATGGTGAGACGAAAATTCGTTTGGTGGGGAAGCATCGAGGACACAGGGGCCCAGCCGAGGGATTGCGGGTTTCTTGCGAGGAGACTGCGAGCGGAGCGGAGGGTCGCGCGGGTTTCGTTTGCGTTTATCAAAACACACATTTAATTATTCCGCGCATCGCCGTGGGCGCCGAAAGTGGATACGCGGTGCTCGCTTATTCTGCGCTTAATTCACACCTGGACCCGTGACGGAGCGACTAGAGCCGCTTAAATTAAAGCGACGGATAATAAAAGCGTTAGCTCGTTGGAGCCCTGGGTTCAGCGAATCCCTTCCTCTTTCTCGTTCTTCTTTCTCCCTTCCTTTTTATTTTCTGTCGCCCTCTCCCTCTCCCTGTTCGCTTTCTTTCTCTTTTTTTTTCAACGCGTTCCTCCACCCCCGCACGGCTGTTCTTTTTCCTCGTTTTTACTTTTTGTCGGTTATGTTTCCGCCACGTACGAAGTAACTTGCGCGTCGCTGCAACTTGCCTTTTGTTTTCGACGACCTCTGCACCCCGAGGTTTTAAAACACAGGAATGCGACCGCGTGCATTCGAATTTAGGGGAACGCGGGCCACGCCGCCACGGTCGCTGTTGAAAATTGTGCCACCGCGACTACAGAGAGAGGGAGAGAGAAAGAGAGAGGAAGAGGGAAAGAGAGAGAGAGACTCGGTCGCCGTTAATTGGGAAAGTAGGGAAAATAGTTTAGCGGTGGAGCATGTTTCAATTCCCGTCGGACGAATTTTGGTCGTTCTTTCTTCTCCTCTATTTGCCAAGAGATTTCGTTGCTAATGGGTCCATCGGCGGATAATGACTGCCTTGTTAGGTTCTTTGCGCGCTTTGTGGCTTCATTTGCCGCGACTTTTATGGCGCAATTAATTGTTCGTCCCGTGTCGATGCACCGTGTTGTCGTCCACACAGCAAACGAAACATCTAATTGGCTCGTCGGCTTCATGTTAATACCCTAACGTAGATTCTTACTGGTGTAAGGATCTTACGCCGTTATGGCGTGTCGATCTTTAAATACGGAAGAGTCCTGGAAACTTTCTTGACTCCATTTTGGGTAAAATGAAATATTTGCTTAAAGACTCAAAATTTTCTAGTAGAGCAGTCAATTTTTAGAGATGCTAATTTTTTAATGTAAATTCTCGTCTCTATGTCTTTTTATTAACTGAGCAACGAGGTCGACTAAGACAAAGTTTAACTATATTGTTTCAAAATGCCACAGTTTATTATAAATTTTAAAGGGATTTTTTCTTAGAACAGAAGTAAGTGTGGCACACAAAGGTTAGATAACATTGTCTGATAAATGGATTGGCACATGTGAGAATTAGCCAGATTGTTGTTAAAAAGACGTCCAAACAATTTGTGTACAATATGTTCCTGTTTGAGTTATAGTTAGATTAATGATTGACCGACATATCAAATAAATTTCTTAAATATACAATGTAGATCATCTTTAAAAAATGAAGTATCATTTTAGCAATGAACCGAATCGCATAAAAATTAAATAGATTGTTCGAAGGTGCTGTCTAAACAATTCTTGTAAACTACGTAACTCATCGTTTCTTATTGCAACGATAATCGACTCCGATGAACCACCGATCTGTAAAATGAACTCCTTAATTTTAAGAACTATGTAGATCATTTTCAATAAATAAATATCGTCTAAACAATGGATCGAACCGTATAAAAATTAGCCAGATTGCTTTAAGATGATGTCTAAACAATTCTTGTAAACTATATTTTCTTTTATTTCTTATTGTAACGAAAATTGACAATGGCGAATAGTGAGACCCTAAAGTGAATAATCGACCTGTAATACAAGGTTCATGGAACCCGTCAGAATGACGGATCATTTTTTTTACGGATCACAAGACACATTTATGAGCTATTTATTTAATATATACTTGGAGCAAATATTAAAATAACACTCGTTAAAAATTAGTATAAATGTGTTCTATACTATTTGCTTTATTAGTATAAATATGCTTCCAGTGCTCTTTAAAACTAAGTAGCAAGGAAAGCATTAAAAAATAATGTAACAGTCTACATCTTTGTATTGTCTATTTTAACATTTTATTATCCTTTATATTTAACTAAATTTTAGCGCTCGCGAGAAGCGATATATTTGTGGCTACCCCCGGATATCATTGTAAACCCGGGGGGAAATGTGGTGAAAAATGAACAAATTAATATTTGAGGACTATTAGGAACATATGTTGACACTCATGGACAGCTCTATAAGGTAGTAAAGCGCAATGAGATCGGGGGATGACGAACGGTGGCAATGCGGCGACTTATCCAGACGGCGTATTTAAATTCAGCTGAACTTTGGCGGCGTAAGTTCGCCCGGGCCGGGACCCAGCTGTATTGAAAAGCTAATTCTCGGCATACAATCGACTCGTCTCGGCGTAGGGCAAACTTTGTGAATGTGTCTCATTAACTGGCTGGGACGAGCGTGCGCACGCGTAAATTCGCGCGAACGCGAGACGCGTGTGCGTGTTAAAGCGTTTCACTCGGTGTAACCACCGCGTAATCTCTTCCACGGCCGCATATTCCCGCCACGTATTTCAATTTAGAGTCACGCATCGGCTGACCTTTCCAGCTTCTGCAAAACCGCGCTCGAAAATTGTTTTATCTCCTCTTTATCGGCTCATTGCCCGAAATATTTCCGTGTATCCGCCAGCAAAATCGAGATAGGAGCTTTAATACCTTACGCCCCTGCAATTATGGCCACGGTATTATTTAACGCGCCGGTCTCTCGAGCATCCGCCGCCCGTAGAAATTGTTTTAGACTTTTCCATCAAATTATCGTCTATCCGCTGTTGATACGCCGGCTAAACTCTATTCGTTTCTCCTTATCCCGACCTGCAGCATCGTCTTCGACCGATAAACGCTTCTACGATACTGATCTTTTTTTAATACTAACCAGTTACTCAACTGTGTCGATCAAATTTTAAAATTAACCTTGTATGCGTTGTATCGATCACACCGGGTGCAGTTTCTTTCGGCAAGTTGTTCCAGAATTATTCTAAAATCTGTAAATTTATGAATACGTTCCACGA
This sequence comes from Augochlorella aurata, assembly GCA_028455555.1. Classification (NCBI taxonomy): domain Eukaryota; kingdom Metazoa; phylum Arthropoda; class Insecta; order Hymenoptera; family Halictidae; genus Augochlorella; species Augochlorella aurata. The sequence goes on from CM052165.1 coordinate 2,188,489, forward strand.
AAATGTTAATCTAAATGAAGGAAACATTTCGTTCCATATAAGTAGAACGAAAGGAATGGATGAACAAGTTCGTTATTTAGTTACAATTACTTAAACATAATCGGAGGCCTACAGTACCATAATTAATAATGCTACCAGTACGAAGAATTATTCCAAAGTCTCAAAACCGAAAACACTTATAAACAAAGGAGTCTGTTGGATTATAATAAATTACAACTCGTTCCTGCCGTGTCCGAAAACAGACATAACCGCGATAAAAGTTTCAAACAGCGTTGTTTAATTGATGCGCACTGTTTGTGCATTAGGCGTTTGATTTAGCGTGCTAAACACTCATTTACATTTCAGAGGAAATAAGGAAGAAATGCTTGTATAATTAGAAAACATGACTCGCCGTTCCTGTGGCTCGAAATGGAAGCGCATACAATGAAAGTAAAAGTTACAAATAACGTGGAATAATTGATGCGCAGTGTTTGCACGTTAGATGGTTCAGTTTCGTGTGCGGTCCGTACACCAAAGTTGCTTTATTACGCGAGGACTTTTATCGAATCCCGGTTCGAGGAAGAAACGTGATGAATTTAGAAAGTGTGATTAATCAATCAGCAGCTTACGCAATTGTTTATTTAACGTGGCGATGGCTTTTCGCGATTGAGTTTTATAAAAATATACAGAGAGCGAGAAAGAGAGAGACAGACGAGCAGTACCAAGCAGAGTTTCACTTCTGGCAATAGAATGCGCACAATTCAACGAGGAACTAATTAACATGAAATTCTTCATAGGATACTTTTCGAACGGGCAAGATAAGCGACAGGCTCCTCCGTACAATCGCTGCGAAATAATATTTATGTTCTGCTTGCTCCATCCACGTTGCACACGATCGCCGATCTCCTCGCGATCTAAGCCGCCCGTAAAACTCCGTTTAATTGCCGCGGGCGTATCAAGAAATTAAGGAACTGGCCAAGATGATTTTTGTAGCTGCAATTTAGCCGGCCTCTTCCTTAATAAGTTACGTAGGCCCCGGCGAAGTTTCTTTTCCTCGTTCGAAGAAACCCATCACGTAACAGAATGGCTTTAATCGCGATCGCTTAGTCGAATACGAAAAGGAACAAAAAGCGACCGTAATGAGACAGGGCACGTAACATCTTCATTAAAGAATTTGCTCGGCGGCGCGGCGAGGCAACATTTTATTTGCAAATCGAGTCGGTAAAACCACGGGAATCCGATTAAGATTTTACTTTTCCTTCGAGGAGTCCCCCACTTTTTTCTCTCTCTTCCTCCGCCCGTCTGCTGCTCTCTCACCCCTCCTATCTGGCCGGGTATAATTATTCATGGCGCATTCCGATCACGTAAATTACGCGTATCTGTTACCGGTGGGTTCTAATTAACAAGCGAAAATAAGATCGAAGAGACGAAGAGCATCGCGGGCGGCCGGGTTCGATTAGCCGGGCAGCTCTCTCGTTGCTAAATTCAAAACAATAAACGTGAATGAAGGGAAAACTTGCGGAACAGGAGAGAAAGAGAGAGAGAAAAAGAGGAAGAAAGAGAAAGAGAGGAAGCAGTCGCGAGTTTCACCCACGCCTCGTAATAGAAGTTCCGCCGCTTTTATAAAACCGGGCCCGGCCTTTCTTAAGTAATGAGATACATTTAATCAGAGGATTAATGAACGCCAAAGAAGTGGAATGAATTATGAATGATATTTATTCGTCGAGTACCGAAGCGACTTGGGAAATGATAATGCGGATCTTCGTCGCGATCGTAATAATAACAATAATAACAACAACGCCCGGACGGGGAACGAGGGTGCCGCGCGAAAGGGAACAGAGAGGAGCAGAAGCGACGAACAAAAAAAACGAGGAGGAAGGATAAAGCAGGACGATAATAGAGGTGGAGGAACAATAAGAAACCTGTTCGGAAAAGCCCGAGCCAAATAGGGATGAGAAGGGTCGGAAGAGGGACACGCCGACAGTCTCTCTCGCTACTCTGCGCTAACCCCTATTTGCATAACAAATATTGCAAATGTTACTGCAAAACAATGATTCAAAAGTGAAACTGGGACAACCCTTTTGCAGAGATCATTCGTACCTTGAATTCATATCCGCGATTCGCGGCTCGATAGTTTATCGAGTGTTCGATTTACAAGTAAAAATATCTTATTCGTTTTTGCTTCGTCAGGTATCGTTTGCTGTGACAGGGCAGATAAATAATTAGGATACTAATTTTTTTTCGGCGCTAAAAACCTTTATGAAAATACGTTTCTGTCTGTCACAATTACTCATATTGATTCATGATTCAATCATACCATAATTACAATACCAATTGCTTTCTTTGATACCAAGAGCGCTTATAAGAATATTCTTCTATGTTTCACAATTACTCATAATGATTCATGAGTCAATCGTGTCATAATTACGATACCAATTTCGTTTTTTACTGCTGCAACCCTTATGGAAATACTTTTCTACGTTTATGCTTATATTGCTTCAAAAGTTTAACTATACGTTCGTTTCGCTGTATTTCGCTAATATTAATTATTTTGATCGAATCTTGTCTATATTACTTCATCCGTTATAATAATATTTATCAATTGCACGGAATTAAAATCTGTATGAAAATAATTCCCAGGGGCCGTTCAAAGTTTATCAACTCCAAAAAAGTGTTTGAATTCACGGAAAACTCGAGTAACGCTTTTCCTCGAAAAGGGTACACATTGAAGCTTGTGTAAAAAGTTTAAAAAATGTTTTCTGTAATTAAATCCACCATGGATTTGAAGACTGTAGCATCCCCTTAACAACAAACTCTAAAACTTTGTTGCCCGATCTTTTTTTCGCTCTCTTATGAAACACGAACGAGGAACAAGTACAATTGCGAGAAATTCTCATGGTGCATCTTTTACTGTGGAGCTAACGGCACACCTTCATTAAAGGTTTGATAAAACGACTAGGAAAAATCGCGCGCCAAGTTTCAAAGGGTTTATTGGAAAGTAGAAGCTTTAACCTTTAAATCTGTACCAAATTCGAACTCGACAAAAATTGCTTGTTGTTTCTGGAGACGTCACAAGTTTCGGTACTTTGAAGAAAAATCGTGCACTCGATTTCCCACCTGTTATATCACGTGAAAAATAAATTATGTTACGAACGTAAACGCTGCATATTTTCGAAGATTCACTATTTATATTGTGTTATTCTATCGAGGGTGTATTTAATTCTGTACAGTCGAGTGGTCACTCTAAAGCAAGACTAAAAATTGTTATATTACATTTAAGAGACAATTTGAAGATTATTTGTATATATCATAAGAAAATACTCAAAGCTTAAATATTTTAAGGTTTACAAAGCTCAATTTCCTATGCGTCGAGTGCAATAAATTATTTAATTCGGGCTCGAGTAAACCCATAGGCGAATCGTACAGTGTGTAATCTTTAACAATAACAACAACAACGCCTTGCAAACGAGGGTACCGAGAAAGGGAAACGAGATGAAGCGAGCAAAAAAAGGTCGAAGGAGGAAGGAAGGATAAAGTACGACGATAATAGAGGTGGAGGAACAATAAGAAACCTGTTCGGGAAAGCCGGAGCCAAATAGGGATGAGAAGGGTCGAAAGAGGGACACGGAGACTCTCTCGCCTCCTGCCCCCCTTATTTGCATAAAATCGTCGTAGTCGACGCCTTCGAAGATAATGAAATGAAACTAAACAAATAACGTGGATGCTAAACATTAATTACATTCGCCGTCGAGACCGGCAAGGGGTGCGGCGGACGGGGAAGCGCCGTGGAAATTAAGAGACTGCCAGACGCGTACTGGAGGGTGGTGGTGACGAGAGGAGGGGGTTGTACGCGGCCGAAAATGTTCTCCGAGGGAGGACTCCCCCGGGTGGCGAATTAAGAAATCGTTTAAGAAGTTTAAATCGGGCACGCCGCCAGAAAGAAAGGGTTGGAACGCCCACTTTGCGAAGGATACTACTGCATCTTAAGTAACGATTGCTGCCGCGCGAAACCCACCCTTCGCTCACTCATAAATTCTAATTGGCCGAACCGGATTTTAGCGATCGTTGTTCGCTCGCGATCTTTACTTGGACTAGCGAAGTATTCTGCAGGTACCGTTCTTTTAACACGGTGACTGTCTTTTAACACGCGTGGGTGACAATAAGTAGCTTCTGGAAATCATTTTTATTGTGATGTATTTAACGAATTGAATTTTAGGAGGATTCTTATAGCGCAGAAGAATTGATTTAATTTACTATATTAAATTTTCACGTTTTAGTTTCGGTTTTATTAAATAAACGATTTTTAACGCGTTAATTACAGTTATATATATTTCTAATTATATTTTCTAATTATTAGGGGGATTAATTTTCGTACAATGATTTTCAGAACAAACATTTTTATTTGCCTATTTTTACATCCAACCATTTCTTAACCAGAAGATTATTTATAACAAGGAATATTATGTCGAAAATGTCATGTTCTCCAGCAACCGAAGGTTTCAGGTTCAGTTTCTGAAGCTACAAATAAACTTGAGATTAAACTTAATTCTGAAATATGCAATAGCTGTTCTAAAAATCAATGTCGTCCTAAAACTGAAGCTCGGACATCCAGTTCCTTAAAAAATAAATGAACCTCGTCAAGAAGTCATCCTCAAGCCCCCAAAGTAGTCAGAAACGTGCAACAGCTATTCCAAAAATCAATTTTCACCTAAAATTAGAACTTAGATACCCTGACAACGATATTACCGATGAGCCTGGTCCAAGAATTTATTCCTGAATCCGTGAAAATTGCCTCGTGATGCGAAACTTAAAAACTTAAAAACAGAAATGAGCGAAGGCAGCTAAAATAACTTCTGAAATATGCTATAGCTTTCCAAGAAATCAACGTTTCCGTAAAATTGGAGCTCGAGTATCCAGTTGATTTAACTAATAATAAACCTCACCAAATTATATATATATTTAAAATTATATTATTTATATTATTTAAAAATTATGACAGGCACGATAATTAGTACATTTACTCTAAATTAAAAACATTTAATGGTATGTACATATTACTTGCAATCTACAGAAATTGTTGCAGAAGAAATGTAATTTCCAAGTGACACCTGCTACTTGCAAGAGGTGAAGATAATTATCATTCTGCAGAAAGATCCAGAGTCTACTCGAAAAATTTCAAGAATAATACAATTCTAACAAAATTACTTTGAAGCACACACTGTATAAGGCAGAAATCACTGTTCTCCAGGCAGCTCGGTTTCGACATCCAGCTGGCAAAGCTATGACCAAACCCGATTCACGAACGCCAGGAAGCTCCGATACGACACCGAAGAAGTCTCGAAGACCTCGGAGGTTCGAAAGAGGCCGAAATAATTCCGGAAGCATGCGAAGCCTCGGAGTTGCCATTTTCCGTGGGCCATCTCCTTGCTGTGAAGAGCTCAAAAACTCGCGTGGCACTTCGGAGCGCAGCGGGTGTATCGATCAAGGTAAAAGCTTGGCGTTCTCAAAACTTACAGGAATTCCGTCAATTACAGCCCCGTCTTTTGGAATTCCCGGCGAGTCCATGGGATACGAAACGACGTTCCGTGACTCCCCTAATCGGTATTCATTGGAATTCGTTTCGATCCGGGACGTATACGTACGTACACCTTGACACGCGTGTGTATGTGTACAGTAGCGCGTACACACACGCGGAAATGCATGGGCACAAGTGCAGAAATGCAGGAAGAACGTGTGCGTATCAATATGTACATTGAAACGAATATGCGACCGTCTTCGTCCACGCGATATTCGCAAATTTATGGCAATTCCGTCAATTAAGTCGAGTGAAGCGGAGTCATAACATAAATATGTAAACGGGCAGGACGAGCTTCTCTTGGAGTAGCCATATAAGCTGCGCTTGTCCATCAATGTCTCCGCGAAAGAGGTCCAACATGCTCGTAAATGCATACCCAACGAAATGCAACGGTCAGTGGCTATCATACATCCGTACGTGCGGATCTGCGCATCGCATAACTCGTCCTTCCCTTTCTCCCCCGCCACGCCGGCTCCTTCGCGAATGCACGAGCGAGTGCACGCTCGCGCGAGCCTGTGCATCCGAAGGTTTATCGTTTGCAGAAATAAGAGGGACTCCGCGCGGATTCGTCCCGTATATTTTTCAGCCGATTTAGTGCGGACCCGAGGGCTCCGATAAACTTTTCCTAAGTAACGAGCCACCTTCGTACTCGATAAGTACTTGACGTGATTGTTTGCTCCGCTCCTCCGTCTTAATTCGGATTACGAGGATCGAAAACTCCCTTATTATTAGACTTCTCGCGGAGGATTTTATTGCCTGTCATTTTCTGATATTCTTTTGTTAAATCATCCGCGAAGCAGGATGAGCGAAATTATTTAAATCGTCGAATAAAATTTTGTTTGAAAAATTTATTATTGGAAATGTAGTTCGGATACATTTATAGCCGTTTGAAGATTGAAAATCAACTGGTGAGAATTTCCTGAAAAATTGTTCAAAAGCGATAAATTATTTGAATTGATATTATGTAAGAGAACATTATCTAGCATCTTTTATCTATAATTATTCGAATTCGTTGAATGAAGAAGACATTTGTAGTTTCACTGCTTTGATAATTCTGAGAAATTTTATAAATATGTGGGATTGTTGAGATTAATGCAACGTGTTTGGTATTATAGAGGAATGGCTGGAGAATATGGCTAAGAAAATACTGATTCAAATTGAAATTAGAGGATACTCTTTGTAAGTCCATGACAGTTCGTTTGCTGATTGTTCCGGAAACCACTTGCGCATAAGCATTGATTACACGGAAATCGTTTTATCCTCGTTATTTGCAACTCGAGCGAGCGCCGTGCAACGACAAAGTATGGTCCTACAAAGAGATTGATGTGGTTTATAGAATCGTTTGAGGAATTTAAAGCATTGGGTAGTTCGCGAAAGAAAGCTTCATTAATATTTTTGACAGCCGGTTGTTTTAACATTTCCAAGCCGGCCGCATTGTCTCTCGCGCAACCCGGTTTTAATCTGACGTAATTGAAAATACGCCGAAATATTTTTGTTAATAACGCTCGTTAAAATTCGTATCAATGTCAAGCACTTTCTCGCAGACTTTCAGTAAATAGTCAGGAATTTAATGAAGTAAAACTCAAATGAAACGCGGCGCACCGGTATAAAAAAGACGAAGAATGATCACGACGAACCGGGCTCATTGTTTATTAAAACGAGCCCCGTTATAAAAGATTATAACAATGAAAAATGCGAGCCCTTTTCGGTGAATTGTTTAATTAGCATTCAATACCGATCGCGCGGCTTCGTCGGATACGAATATCAGGATCAGTCTCATTAGTTCAGGTTTTTCCTTCGGTGCTGCGATTTTTATATATAATCATACAATTAAATTGAAATCCAGAAATTACCGTATTTTTTTAGCGGCCGCGTATTTATCAACGCCTGGTAGATTATTCCCAGTTTCAAAATGCGCGCGGGCAAATATATATGCAAATCTTTGTTTTCAATCATACTTTTCGTTACACCAATATATTAATGGACACGGAGCAAACAGTTTGCATAAATTTTAATCCCGCCGCAGACACATTTTTCCTCGGCGCACCGTCGAGACACTCGTCTAATTTAATTACCGAAATGTTAATGTCGTTGCATATCAATAAACATTAATTACTCGAACGACAGCCGAAGATTAAGCCTCCCGGTTTTGATATCGAAGAAATCGTGCGGATAACTCGATTTTTTTCATAGTATCGGCGAATGAATTAATTTCAAACATTACGGACGTGTGCTCGAATCGTGACAGATTATAATGGTATTTTTTTAAGCAATAATTCCGGTTGGAAGAACTTTCGACAAATGAAAAGGAGGGATGGGGTGTCCGAGTGACGGAGTTTTCATAATTTTTCATGAGTAAACTGACAGTTCCAATCATCTCGCAATTTCAATCACTTTTAATTACTTCGATAAAACTTTGTGGATATATTTACCGAACCTGGTAGAATGTAAAAATGTTTTTTGTGCGCACAAAAACACCAACAGACTTTGGATAAACGTGGAAAAAATAAATTAGACGGGGCAATTTAACAAACCAAATTTTCATCATTTTTTAAAAATATAACGATTGTTTGACGAATAAAAATCGAATCATCTATTTGACAAGGAATAAGAATAAATAAGTCCGAAACGATCATTCTCGTTAACTTGTCACTTTTCGAAAAATTAATCACTTTATTACTCACACGAAACAGATAAATACATAAATAAATAATACAGTATTTTTGATAAATACAAAAAACAAGCGCACAAACACTAAAGCTATCGAATGACGTATGACCTATAACTATTAGACAATAATTATCCGGCAAATTTGAATCGAAATTCAAACTGCAGAACTTATGTCCCGATCGATTGTCATACCTTCCTAATTTTATAATAATCATATAATTTGCCTGTTCAATTTAAATATAATTAAATAAAGTCCCATACATCACGAAATTCTTGAGGCCGTTGACGTGGCTGAAAAAAGAACGAACCGTTTCGAAGCGAGTGGAACGGGCAGACCGGCGTGGACTACATCGATTACCCTAATCCGAATGGCGGTTAGGATCGTGAATACCACGGCGAAAACGAAGAAACGGCCGGGTCAAAGTTCAGAATGAAATTGCCCCGCGCCGAGCGCCGTGTTATTCGAGCTGGCTGCTGGCCGGCCGAAGAGTCTCCGAGATCTTCACATTTATGCGATTCGTCATTGTGCAACGATTACTTAGCCCTCGGTGCATCGTGCGCCTGAGAAGCATTCCAATGTATACCGATTAAGAGAGCCAGGGAACGTCGTCTGGTATCCGAGAACGGCCGCGGCGACTCGATGGGAATTCGAAAAAGTCACCGGTCGCCAGTTTATCGTGCACGTTTAGCGGGATTCGCCGGCGGAATAACTCACGTATCCGGATCGTTTCCCCGATGCCGGGAGTATGTGATCTATACGGGAGCAGCAGCAGCAGCAGCAGCAGCAGCAGTAGCAACGTTTCTCTTTAATTGAATCGGATCTACATATCCCCGGTACAGCTCCATTCGGCCGAAGCGACATGCAAGATTCCTGTAACGAACCCCGCGCGAATCCCGATCGCCACGAAAAATGGCCGCCCGCCAAAGCGTTCATCTTCGCGTGATTGCGCTTTTAAATTTCCGCGGCACCCTGCACCGACACCTACCCCCGTCCAATTACTCGCTTTTTATTAAAACATCATTGGGCGGTATTATTATTATTGTTAATCATCGGCGACGCGGCGCGGCGCCCGACGATCCAAACGGTAAATCCCGGCGCTGCGCCATTTTTGTAATTGCCGAGCTACCCCATCGTGTTTCTTATCGTTTTTTGGAATTGGCAGTGGACCGTGTCAGAGTAGACGCCGGGTTTAATTATTTGTGATTGTTGGGAGATCGTTTATTCAATCGTTTTAATGGGAAACGGGAAATGTGGCATGCGAGATAAACTTTGGCTTGAAATGTTATGGAAAAGAAAATAAATGAAAATTAGGGAGCGCTTTATTGCTAATTTGGTGGTTATCTAAAGATCATTATTACATAAAGTTATTTTTTAAATAAATTCTTTAAGGCGAATGAAATTGTTTTACAATAAATTATACGTGCTTTGGATTAACGTCTCGGCATTTAAGGTATGACAAATACTATTTAATAATCGTCAATCAGACGGATTTGTCAGAAATTAATGTTTACATTTGTACGGTTTATTTATCGATTGACGTTGTCAAGGTTATGTCAAGGTTATTAGTATTTACATTTGTACGGTTTATTCATCGATTGACGATGTGATCAAACTATTTGTGCAAAGTCGAACGACGATTCTTCGAGTTTTGTTCGCGATAGGCTGCACTATGCACTCGTACGACAATCGTAAATGCAGGAAATCCATCGTCCAGTTGTCATGCACGCAAACATCGTTATTCGAGTAAAAATGACGAGATTAAGTATGCGGACGTAGGGTTTGAATTATCTTGGAATAATAAGTAGACTGAGCATGTTCATGATTAATTCACGAAAGCAGGAATTAAAGAGCAAGTGATTATTTTTCCAAGGGACTTTATTGAGTGAGGTTTATTGAGTTGAATTGCATTGCCGATCTTGCACAGGAAGAAATTATACCTCTGATTTAAGAAAATCGTTTTCTCGTTCTTGAAGAACTAATGCAACAGCGTGCCTTGCTTGTCTTTTGCAAACTATATGAAACAGACTTTCTATAAGACAAGATACAATAATAAGAAAAAATCGTTAACCACGAAATAAAATAATGTTCACATATTAAAATTTAAGTTCTGAAACATATGTATGCAATCTGCAAATGAATTAACAAATTGCACACAATATAACCTTGACTTTTATATCAGACTTGACTTTCATTTCAAATTTGTTACAACCCTTGGTAACTAAATACACTGCAAACTTCTCTAAACACTGCATTTTCAAATGATCATAATTTCTGTCCGCTATACCAATGCCCGTTGAAATAATGCAATCTTATAATTAGCACCTACCATTCTGCGACGTCCTTTATTAATTTTTTATTCGAACCAGACAAACCTAGTCGATGCCCTCGCAGACACGATGGTGCCGATAATAGAGCGTCTAATTGATGTGGAGCCCCGTCGTGGTATAAAGAACGAGGGGTTCGTTTCCGAGTAAAAATGAGAGAATTGCGTAGCCGTTGGCGGGCCGTCCCCTGCAAGGCCGCGATAGTGACGTTTCTCGAATGATGTAAACGGGCATAAAGTGGACAAACTAGGGCCATTTGTCTGCTTTCCTGGAAGCTTGCGCTCTACGATGCCGGCAGCGCGAAGGGGGAACGGCCACTGGTTTATTTCAGGGATAATCCAAACAAATGTACTCGGTGGCTCGCGAGTAAATAACATGCAAATGCCGTAATGCTGGTTGACCGATGGCTTCACTCGTCTCCGGTCTCGGACGTGCTTCGCGGAGCCACGACAACGTGTCCCTGCCTTCCGACCGAGGAAAAAACGAGCTTAATATGGCCGCCGATAGAATGTTCTCTCTCTCTCTCTCTCTCTCTCTCTCCCTCTCTCTCTCTCCCATCCTCCTTCCCCTGGCAAACCACCCCTACTTATTGATGGAACGCCGCTCTTCCTTGAATCTGTTATCTGTAGTCTATTGTGCGCTATCCAGCACTCTATTATGCAAGCGAAACTTGCCGGGTAAAAGTTCGCACGAACAATGAGCCATACCGATGCGCCTCTGCTCTGTGAACGCTACCATGTTGCGAATCATCGGTTCTCGACACGGTGTACCAATTTTTCATCATCAATCCTCGAAAAATCCTTTGCTGATGCGCTCAAAAAATGATTCTTATCGAACCATGCGCGACTTCTTCGTTAAACGGGACGCCCTTTCTTTCGTGTCATTGTTTAGCAAATTGTGCGAATATTGAACGTTTTGTACGATCTTCACTATTTTTTATTTTAATCCATGTTTTCTACTATTGCACTTCATGATGGTGCTATGAAATTTAAATGTTATATATAAAACAAAACTGGTATATAGTGGAGCTGTATTATTATTTGATTTTATTTCTCTATGTTGTTTTAACTTGTAATTATTTATCTATATTGTATTTACTTTTCTCTCATTTCCATGTACATTGTTTTTATATTACCACTTACTACGATATTTAGTAATAAGTGTCGTTAAACGTCATTGTATATTTTAATGCGTCAGATGTAATAGATCAATCAATAAGGTAATAAGTTTGCTAATAAAATTGCTATTTCTAGTAATATGCCATAATCCCTGATCTTTTAAAACTGTGAGATGGGTAAAGTATTCGTGAAGACATCTAGGTAGACTGTGGATTTAATTTTTAACAAATTTGAAGACAACTGGATGAATTGAAAAATATTATTATCTTATTTTCGAACCATTAAAATTATTGAAGAAAAATGCACTTTGCTTCTTGTTTATTGCTAGAATTTCGATGTTCGACCTTCCGACTTTCGAACTCTATTCTCTATTAAAATTAAACTGCGTCAAGATCTGGCAGTCTCATGCTTGTAAATGCCTAAATCGACTGGATTCTTCGAGCTATTAGTTCGATTTCCTAAACGAGTTCACCCCTCGTTAGAAGTTCGGAACGAATCGCACCGGGACTTTTCGAGCGTTCCTTGTTTCTTCCGCAAACATCCCGATATCCATTATCATCTATAAGCTGCCGGGTCCATTATCTGTTGGGTATTCGCGGAGCATCGTGGCCGACGTAAAAGTTCCCCTCCCCGAGTTAATTAAAACGTGCACGTGGAGCCGTTATTTCGCGGAATGAACTTTTTTCATTCGCGCAACGACGTCACAGGCGAAATATAAATATTATAAATTTTCTCTCGAATATAAAAACCTTTTTTTATCCCTCCGCCGGGGAATAGGGGTGGCGGGGCGCGGCGAGAGGGGCGCGCGAGCAACGCAGGAGTACCGGAACATCGGGAAAGACTGATAATTTAATGCGTTACGCACGAATCCCGCGTTTTCGCCTGTTTACCCATCCGTATTATGCTGAAAAGCGGCATCGATTTCCATACGAATTTTTATTCATTTCGTAATGGGACTTTTATTTCATGGAAGAGCGCCCGGTTTCTGTTTTCGTTTCGCGATTTATAAACACCGGGCTTCAGTCGCGAATTTGTATCGCCCCGTTCCGTAAAGCTCCGTTTCCAGTTCGCCGCGTCTTCATTAAAAAACGTCATTCACTTCGTACCAATCCTATAAGAAATTTATAACGCCGCGAAATGAAAGACAAATAGAAAACACGCTGTCGAAAACCCTGATCAGCGGATTACGGGCTTTTTCACGGTATCGTTACTGATCGTTACATTGTGGATTCCCTGCATTTGGAATGCAGTTGGAATTTCTAATGCATTTGTAATGTAAGCGTTAATAGCTGACGTATCGGGCGCCAGACAAATTCGAAGGATTTGCGATAAAGTGGAACTCGTTAAAGACATTTTACATTAATGTTTGCGGTTTAGTAATACCACAATGTGGATAATGCAAGTATTAAATAACATTCGTTATATTGTAGCATAACGTCCGGTACTTTCTGCTTGGCACCATTATCTTCGTCCATTGATAAGTACTAGAAAGGTCTAGCCTAATTTTTATTTACTCGTGCAAGCACTTTTAAACTACTTCTTTGTATTATTTCTTAGACTATTATATGAATAACAATGGAACCAGTGGACACTGAAAGCAAGGTTTCTTTTTTCTGATATTACTATGATTTCATTACAATTAAATTTGAAACATAGGAAGTTTAATTGCCTTTTATTGACTCACTCTTTTACCCTCATTACAGCATTTTGATGCTTTCAATAATTACGACGTCATTTTGTCAAAATTTGTCATTTCCACAAAATGATGTAAACTCTCTGTTCATCGTACGCTCATCATTCTGCTAACGGTTTAAAAAATTAATGTTTTTCAAGATTAAATTACCACTTGCATCTCAACTCGATGTCTCCAACGATCAAGATCTAGTGATCAGAAAAAGGTGGTCAGAGGGTAGGGCCGTCGGACACGAGGGTAATTGCAATCAGAAAGGCGGTCCGCCGGTCGCCGTAGAAAACAGCGTGGGGTGCGCATAATTTCGGGAGTCTTTCGAGCATTAACAATTGTCCCGATCACACGGAGGGTTGCGCAACGTAGTTTCCAGCTCCTAGGCGATTCTCATTCGACTCTAACGGGGGTTGAACAGATAACCTGGTTTCGAAAGGGGCAGCAGATGGGGTGTTGGCCAGTGGCTATCTCAGACTTCCCTCATCTTGTGCCAGTCTGCCCTCGTGCCCGCCTCACCCCTTACGACGAGAACTACCCTGGTTTATCCGCCCGCTCGCCATCCGCCCCCATAGTTTCCTGGGAGATCGATTGTTATGCATAGCCTGTATTTGCCCGGCCAGCTCTGTAACCGGCTACGGAGTCTGGAAACTCGGGGAGTCTGCAAGAAGCCACCGGCCCCGGACTCGACCGATTGACCATCGTCCAGACGAGTCCAGACGGGTCCCGGCCGGGACGCTTTCGGAAAAAAAGCAATTTCAAACGGACAGGCGAATTAGACGGAACCCGCAGTTTTAAGGGTTCCATAGGATACGCCCGAATTGATCGATACCTGGCCTACAATTCAACTTCGATAGGCATCTACTTAAATTCTCTCATTATTTCAGAGTATTTGACTGCGGATTTTTCTGCATTTATGGTTTGTGCAAATTTTTGAAATTCGATTAAGTGTAAATATTAGCGAAAATTAATTGCATTATTATTCTACGTTCATTGTAAGGGAAGTTTCTAGTTGGTATAAGAAATCCTTTACTTCGTCTGATTTTTATAAAAGAGCTCATGAAAATGGGAATTTGTTTAATGATCCTCAGTGTACCGATTATTATACTGTTAAAATTTGTTCGCAGTACGATCTTTATGCGAAATGAAAATTGTCTGCTTGAATTTCAAACAGTAGCTATTTTATATAAATTTAAAGTCAAAGACAAATATATCTGGACAGCCATTAGAATTTAGTTCGGGATCTACGGATCAAATTTTTTGAATTTTCATTATAGGTAAAGAAGTTAAAAAACGTGAGCTTTTTTATCTTTTGTAATTCCATGTAATATAACAATTTACTAATCCCTAATATCTTCTACGGTAAGTTATCTTTTCGAAGAAAAATCGTTGGTGACTCAACGAAAAGTGATTCCTAATTATTCAGTTAACAATCGTGACATTGTTTAACGCTTGATCTAAACATGTACCAGAAGCTGAATCAGAAATTGAAACACAAATTGTACCAATAGTAAAAAAGAGTAAAAGAAAGTAAAGAATCTCGAACGAAGACACGAAGTAATCCTTTGAGACAGGCAAAATTGCAGAGCAACATTATCGGATTGTTCGATCGATGAAGAAATCATCGGATCGATTCCTCCACGGAGTTTTGAGAGTCCAGACAGCTGGCGTTAGCGACGAGACCACTGTCCCTTCGAGGATGTTTATTCTTGCGTGGATCTGGTCTGCGCCAAGCAAACAACGAAATGCAAATCGAGATTATTCCGGACTGTGCTAGCTGTTAACCTGAATTATTCGAGTCTTAATAATAGCTTGGGGTACCAAACCACTGATCTAAGGGATTAGACCGCGGGTATTGCAGAGCCAATGAACACACGAGAATTAGACGGTCCAACTTTCACGGAGAAAGAATCCACTTATCGATCGACCACGTTGGATCACGGTCTTGCCGGTGGAATTACTCGAGCAATTAAATCTCGTGCCTGACAAGTTATCCCACAAACCATCGCTTATTCACATTGCATACGAAATAAGTTTGCTCCAAATATTTTTGGACATTGCTAACAGCAACTAAACCATCAAAGTAACTAATCTTTTCTGAGATCCCCTGTTCCGCGATTACTGAAAACGACGAAACCAATTAATTCCTTATTTAATTGTAACAATGCAAAATTCCTTAATAGTTACCGTTTCATTAAATAAACTGTTTCTGTAGAATTCGACTCGATACAACGAGCTTGTCATTCAGATCTAAACATTAGCAGTTACGTAATTAATGAATAAATTTTGTATAGAGTTTGTCACGTGCAAGAGGGATGTTAGAGCGACTTCTGCAATAAGTCTTAATTTTCGAAGCATCGTTTCTTTTTGATATTCATCCCAATAATTAAACCAACGCGTCGCTACTACGAAGTTATAAAACAGTTCAGCAAATATTCGCTATTCAAACTGAATCATGAACTGGATATTGTGCTACGTGTGCTACGACTTTCAAAAACAACATGTAATTAAATCGACCCACGCATTTCAAAACCACGAGATCGTGGGCGTCGCACGTGTGGCACCGGTCGCGAACATGAAGCAATTACCCGAACGCAGCGGAGTTCGTCCAGAAACGGAAGCCGCGTAGAGTCAAGTTAGAAATTCCCGAAAAAATCCGAAAATCCATCGGCGGGATAATAACCACCGCAGGAAAGCCCCGGTGGAGGGTAGGAAAGCCGCGACACGACGTGTGCGGGTGTAGCGCGAACAATGGCTACGGAATGCGGTTAACCGAAGAAAGCTGAAACGGGACGCGGAATAAACCGAGAAACAATAAAGTGGAATGGGTCGCGTGGGATGGGGGTTGCTCGGTGGAGGCAAGGACGTTTGAATCGGCGTGGTCGAGAGGGTGCACCCGAGGGAGCGGACGGTGTCGTCCGCCGGTGAAAGTGTTCGCACGGATTCCTTTTTTTCCTGTCCCCTTCCAGTCAAGTTGTCGATGGAACGTTTAACCTTTCTTTCCGTCCCACCGTCTCTGCCCGCGTCTGCGTACTCAATAGATTCGCCGGCGGAGACCTGCACAGGGAGCGAAGAATAGACCGAGAGGGACAGAGACACGTAGACGAAGTATTGAAAAAGGGTTGCAAGCGAAAAATATACTTGCACTTTCTCGTATAAAAATGTGAGGATCGTCTTCGCTAGATGCATCTGTGGTAAAGAGTGTCTTTCCGAGAGGATTAAGGAAACTATAATATTGCTATATTGTCTTCGACTTATCAAAATTGTTAAAAGAAACAATTTAGATCATTTCTGTGTCGTACAATCATCTTGGAAAGCTTCTATTTTGCATAAAAAATTGCAGTCTTATACAATCTTATACGATCACCACTAACACATACGATGCGACATACGACGTCACATACGAAAGATTTAAACAATGGCACGAATAAATTATGGCATTGACAACACGAAACAGTAAGACGGTATATCCACTGACAGTTCCCAGCTTGCCTAACCAAGACGATTTCGGACACGTCTGAAAACTAAATAGTCCGTCACTTCAGTATACACGTAACCAACCACATCACAACCGAATCGACGACGAATATAATACAGCAACGAAATTTACAGAAAACGTAGAATAGCGAAAGGAGCACAGAAACGTCGTGATTTTTTTCAAATTGTTTGCGCGTGTCGCTTTATTCGAATACACCTATTTATTTGATTCAATTGCCGAAAATTAACTAATTAGTCGGCGATTTAAATACACGAGGTCCGCAGTCCGAGGTTTAATGAAAGAGAAACAGTCGTGGTTTACTGGCTATCGTGAGGTATCTGAGGAATATTAAAAGCATCGTTCAAACTCATTGGAAAAGCTCAGCGACAGAACTTTAATTCCTGGGTCAAAATTGACTCGCCGATGCGAGTGTTAAAAGGGAGAGAAAGTAAGAGATTGGGGGAAAGAGAGAAAAGAAAGTAAAAGGGAGAGGGAGTAAAAAAGAGATAAAAATAAGAGAGAAAGGAAGAGTAAACGAGAGCGAGCGAGGAGTGAGAGAGCGAGAGGGACAGAGAGCTTGAATGGAGAGGTCCCGCGTGCCCGCGAGCGTTTATGTGTTCATAAAACTCGAAGGATCGCTTTGAGTCGTCGAGCAAGCCGCCGCCTCGTAGGAGTAGAGCTCTGCGGGGGCGGACGGTGGTCGAGGCGGAAAGGAAGTGGAAGAGAGCTTGGCTGGCGCACGATGCCTGTGCAGGAGGGTGCTAAGGGGGTGGCAGAGAGAGCGAACGAGGGTGTTTTTCCACCACCAGTTGCTCGCGGCATCCACAAACCCCTCTCGATCCTGATGCTACAGCGAGAGACAGAGAACGAAGCGAGGGAGCGGGACACCGCGTAGGTGAAGAGCGAACGTTCAGACCATAAAAGTCCCAAACTCCACCATCCGCCCGCTTCCTATTCCTCTCTCTTCGGCCGCTCTTCGACCCCGATACGACCGCTCGAGGGCGTAACGAGGAACACGGCTGCGGACACGCCGAAAAAAAGAGATACTCCTGTTACGGTTTCACGCATCGACGTAACGACCCCGAAGGAGGAATCCGACGATCCCTGCTGACACAATTTAGATTAATGGAACCTCCTACCGGACTGGATTAATTGATTTCTCTCTTCTTGCCTCCGCTTTGCGGCTTTTGGTTCGCGTTATCTACAGAGGTCTCGGATTTTTAACTGACGTCTCAGATAGACTCTGACGAGCAGGCGAGTTACGGGATATCTGAGATTTAACTTCAAGCTTTTGAGATTTTTCCGACTGCGAAATCTTTTCCTGACATGTCAACGTATATGCAGAAGTTCGATCGTCTATTTCGGAGACACTGTGTATAGCGAACGTAGATTGGGGAAGAAAATTGTCTATATTAATTACAAGATACACGGGCTACTAAAATTCTACCTCGTACGTAATTGTTTTAATATGTTACGTCCACGTATATTATCGATGATACATAATAATGACATAGTAGTAAAATATGATAGTAAATATAGTAGTAAAAATAGTTTATAACAAATTTAGAACTAAAGAATTAATTTTAACCACAAGAATAGGTCGTAATAAGGTTCTTTCATTGTTATATATACAATAATTAATAATTACATAGGACATATCAAGTTTAAGAAAAATATCAAATCGCCAGTGTGGAGAGTCGAGTAAAAACAACTCTGCCCGGATCGTGTTAATGAATTCGATATAACGCAGCAGTGCTTAATTTTATCGCTATACTAGAAAATGATCAATCTATGAATTACGCAAATCAAGTAGATCGTGCTCGAAGCAAATTTTAGGCGATTCCTTAAATCGTATTGCTTTTTCAAAAGCATGTTTAGAAAGACTGTTAACATGTTAGTCGCCTAAAATAAACCTCAACAGTTGCCAAGGAAATAAAATAATTTAATTAACAACAATGAAATCAGAAAAATAAAATGTATCGTAGTCGACGGTATTCGAACTCCAAACGTGAACTTATGAAACACGAATTTACGAAACTAGTCAAAAATCAATCAAAATCTGATCGGAGCGTCGCACAACATGTGAAACAATTGTCTGGAAGTACCGTGATCTCTAGAACGGTCGGTCGAAAATGTCCAATATCGAGAGTCGCGTGTACCTTTCAAAAGACGACAAGAGCTCGATCGCGCATTAAAGGATAAACGTAGTTTTACTTTACAGCTGACAGAAAAATAATTTCGGACAACAGGTAACGCGACGCGACGCCGTCAGTGTCTCGTATAACCGTTGACAACGCGTAATCGTAAACCGATAAAAAGCGAACGGGGAAGATTTCGAAGAAACTCGTCGAGGGGCGGGTTTTTTTTCAGCCACCAGTTGCTGCCAGCAGAAAACCCCACTCGAATCGACGCTGCATTACCGTAAAAGTCTGAAGCTCTCTCAGTTACCGCCGTGGCTTCCGTCCTCTTCTTTTTCCCTTTTCGCCCTCTGTCTGCGTGGCCTCAGACTCACTTCGGCCACGAAACTGGGTTAGAGAATAAAACGGGAAATACCGGCGAGCACGCCGATCGCTGGAAGGGAAACGTGCCGCTGCCGTTCATTTCGTGATCCCGCACGATTTCGTACGTACCGTGCCGTCGACGAAAGTTACCCGAAAACACGGAACCACGGATTTGTTCGACGAGACTGCTACGGAAATGGTTCAAGGCCGATCAATCGACTACACGCTCCGAATAAATCGTCCGGCAATTATATCCCATGAAGGGATACTTTTTCGAACGCTACTCCGGTGATTCTTCGCTATCATTCTTCGCGAAAGTACTCGCGAAATCATTATTTTTTTCCAATGTTTGGCGCAATACAAATTTCGTTCCATATGTGATCCTCTGTTGCAAATCTTGAACGATTTTTATTCGGATATCCAGTTTGATAATGTTTGAAGAGATTACTAGTTAAAGCTGTTGGCGAATGTTCAACCATGTTGCGAAATGGTTAAATACGTTTGAAGACCATTATACGAGTTTAGAGAATGAGTACTTGGATTTTTCTAGATTGAAACAATTCTATTTTTATTATAGAAGTGAAATACATCTATTGAGACACGTGAAGGATCGATAATGTTTGAACACGTTTGAAAGCCAAATCTGCAATAAGAAAATATATTCTTACATCGTTTTTTTAAACAAAAGAGTTTCTTTTCTACAATCTCTCTCTGAAAAGAATACAATACTATTTGTCGATGTTTGACGGTGTTGGAGGATGTTTGACACGGAGTTTCGATTACAATCCTCCGAGAAACAATGTCTAGAATTCTCCAATATTCTTAACAGAATCTCGTCCATAGAGAACGTATAAGAAGCGATTTAAGATTGATTGTTAATGTTTGACGTCACCCAACTGTCCACCTCTGACAAGGCCCCAGCAATTACCGCTGCGAATCACCCAGCTATTACCCAGCTAGCTAATATCCTGGATCCAATAAGTATCAATTGGATCCGCGGGAAAAGTAGCTGTAGGACCCAGAACTTGCAGAATCTGGCATGCATATTCATTGGCACGGCATTTACCTTTCTTCTAAGCGATCCGGGGTTATTACAGAGACCAGTATTTATGAAGTCAGCGTTAAAAACATGACGGCTAGAACGCACCTCGGGCGGAACACTTTCCAGGAAAGCGTTCAGCTTCCGGCGGTTTCAGGTTTAAGCTTGACGAGATAAGATGTCTGAATATATTGAAACCGGCTGACCGGGGTGGAGCTAGGAGAGTAGGTTCGTCCGCGGAAGGAGAGAGCGATAGAGAAACGGAGAGGGGAGGGGGTTGTATTTTTATCGAGACGGTTGCGCCTTGGCAGAAAATTAATTTGGCCAATTATGCCGTTTTTAGCGTGCGCCGCTTAAGAAACATCTACTCGCGATCGCGGCTCGTGCATTATCCCTGGCCGGAGGCGACGCGCACCCCACAGCAGTCTCTGCTTACATTAGCCACCCTTATGCAAATTAATACGAAACAAAGTACGCCGATGCGATCCTTCAACCGTCCGCCAGGAAAAGATATACCGTTGTCCCTTGTCTGGGAGGGCCTTGTTGTTCGCAAGGCTTACGTGCCCCGGCATCGTAACCCCTTCGAAATTATAACACGTCAAGTATCGTGTATCTATCATGGAAATCTCGCCCGCGGAACAACGATCTCGTTTATTCACCTTGTATCTCCGTCAATTAGTCACTCGTTCATTATTCCGTCGAACGCGGAAATATCCCGCTGCTAGACATCGGCAATCGATAAAACACCCGGTTCTTCCGATCAGGTTCAAATGGTACCTGACGCTGGATAGAGGTTCGAGATATTCCCGATCCCTCCATTCGGCGATGCATTAGGTTCTCATTGTGAATCCTGTGTGCTTGTGTAATACGATTTTCTATTGTTGGGATGTACTAAGAGATATACTATGCTGATGACTCGGAAACTAATCAGTGCAAATCCATTAACCTTAAAGTTGAGATCAATGAGGATTTCGCGAATTAGCTGTAGAAAAATGATAATCTCGTTAATATAATGCAAAACATAATTTTTATTAGAAGTGAACTCGACCAGAAATAAAATGTCAATGTTGTTTTAGAATAAATAAATTCTTCTGAAGAATTTTGTTTCGTGATTAATATATGGAAACCGACTATAGTGATTTATTGAACAGAAGATTTTATGATAACGATGTACTTACACCGATTGGCTTACAAGAATTACGACATTATCACCAGTTGATAATGTGCTAAAATGTGCTAGGAAGGGAGACAAAGGGAATTGGGATATTTGTGTGACTTTGGACAGTTTCATGCGGTGATTGCAGAGATCACGTTTGAAAGCCAGCATTTGCAATTCACGACGGATCTATTTAGTTGTGATGGGCAAGCGAAAATCGCGTTGATAAACCACGAAATCATGGACACCTATGAGAAGAATTATTGAATTATAAAGGGAGGCTTTAAATCGAGTTTAAAATGCATTTCCGGAGTAGTTGTTGCAATTTTTGATAGCTCAAATTAATGCTGGGAAATCACGTGTTAAAAAGAATTGAGAAACATTTGAAGAAGAATAAGAAATCGTATGAGAAAATCGGAAAATTACGATATCCGTAAGAGAAGCGATTTAATTATGAATTGCTTTATTTTAAAATCTGTTCCTAAAGGAATTTCTGATCTTACAATATCGCAAATTAAAGCTGCAAAATCACAAGATATGACTGGGTTAGAATCATAGTGACGCGAGTCACATATCCCCCATTGTGAGCACCAGCAAGCAGTGTTATTGTTAACTAACATGCTTTATAATATTACTAATTTACTAATATAACTTTATAATTACTTCACTAGTCTTCTTAACATTTTAGCATGCACAGATTACATTTGAAGTCAAAATTCGACTACTAAATTCGAAGAAAAATTCGAGACCACATTGGAGAATCAGAAAATCTTGATCCACGTCTGCGAGGAAACTAGTAGAAGTTCTCAAACGACCTCTGCAGGATGCAA
The DNA here is from genome assembly GCA_028455555.1 of Augochlorella aurata. Lineage (NCBI taxonomy): Eukaryota > Metazoa > Arthropoda > Insecta > Hymenoptera > Halictidae > Augochlorella > Augochlorella aurata. The sequence continues at coordinate 2,210,841 of CM052165.1, forward strand.
AACTTTCGACGACTCTTAAAAAATCGTCATCGGTGTATTCGAACAAGGTTGTTGAAGTTTGGGCGAGAAGAACCAGCTTTAAAGTCCCAGGGACGGTAAAATCCAGCAGGTGCAAAGAAAGCCAATTGCAACGGACATTAGGTGGGTCGTAGTTGGTAGTGGAGAAGGTAGCCCGGCGGTGGTAGAATGAGGGATGGGCCGAGTGTCCAGGTTGGAGGGTCGTTTATTGATCTCTCAAGTCCGAACCTCGCCTCGTGTACAAGAGGGACCTAACCCCATCCCATACGCCCTCGTGACTGGCCACAACCACCCCAGCGGCCGCACGCCGAGACACTGGACACAACGACTCCCTCCTCAGCCTCTCCTTCCACCTTATTCCACCCTCTTGGGAAAATAGGTTCCCAACCAGAACCCTTTGCTCGGTGCAGTGTAACTCTCTGGACCGAGGTAGCTATACTAGCAAACTAAATAAAAGATCTGACACACTTACTCGCGCGCGAGACTCTTAATGGACGTCGTCACACCTTAATTCGCCTTTACTCTTTCCTTTTTTTACAGCTATGAATAAGGATGTTTGCGCCGGGTATGTTAAATTCATGATATTAAAGACCGTTTTTCAGCGGAATTGGAATCGAGGCGTCCCCTGTTAAGGGGCCCGCTCCTTTCACGATGAAGTAGCTTTAATTTCCCTTTGATTAAACTTCTTTGGATATATTCCTTGACCGTCCAGCAGTTTTCAGATTGGTTTCGTGATCGCGTTGTGCGGTTCAAACGGTAAAATTTTCTATATTGCGGAATATTTTGCTACTTTGTTTAGATAAAACTGATTAATAGTTAAGGGAGGGATATTTTATGAATGTAATAAAAAGAATTTTCATTAGGACGATTCATTTTTGAAGTATAATAAATCACAGCAAAAATCGGAATTCGTGTTTTATACTTTAATAAATGAGTTTGTAAAGTGTTACTTTTATTCCTGACACAAGAGAACCCCGATATTTTCTATAGATATTTTTATACAAGCCAAATATTATAACTAGAGTACGGATTTTATGTGAAAAATTGAGTAGCTGAAATATAAAATTCTGAAAAGATACGAAGACTTTATTAACATCGTTGCACTAGTTGCAACTCGTCAAACTTGTTAATCCTAACATGCTTAAGGGAGGATAAAAAAATTTCGAACAATGTTCGTTTAGAAATTTCTTACATTTTAGTTTAGCAAGACCCTAATGTATTATTTAACAGTCTAAATAAATATACCTCAAACAAAAAAGAATAATACCTAAATCTTTTAACACTTTATGCGTCTTGAAAAATTTATATTTTGCATAAAGATGCGCCGTCTAATAATTAGATTCTTATAGGCATCTATGTTAAACTTAGGTGGTTGCAATTTAAGTAGAATAAAGATTAAAAGAGTTTAAACATACTTTTAATCTATCTTGCAACTAATGCAGGCAATTTTTATTTCCCACAAAAATCCGAAATCTAGTGATTATTAATCTAGCACTGCAATTGAATATTCTGTTATCCAAATACTGGGGTTGTCTCGGTCGGTACGGATGGCACGTGAAGTTAGACACACGGAAGGACAATGTAAGAATCTCGTAGCGGACTGGTTTTTGTGGGTCGAGTTATCCAATTTCTGGGGGTAGCTGATAGATTCGCCAGTCGATAGCCATTCTAGCAGGAACGCCGGCGTCGTTTCAGGGACGGGACAATGGAGTGAGATGTTCCCGCTTGAGAACCGTCCACTTAGCCGAAGGGTTGCTAGTTGCAGATAACTTATTCCAGCTTCGCCGGCTGGCCACTCACCCTCCGACGGAACCCTCTCGCGCAGATCTTGGCCGGCGAGCAGCAAGCGGTCATCTTGTCTGGCTCCCCCGTAATATGGATCGTACTGTGCGAGCCATTTCCACGAGGTCTTAACAACAGCGTCGGTACAGGTTGTCGATAAATCGAGCCCCCGTCCGGCTCCCTTCTGACACGGCTGGGCTCCGCGAGCTGAAAACACCATCCGACACCTGATCGCATCCACGTTACTGGTCAGTTTTACACCGTTCCGGTCGGTTTTACTTCTTCCCGGCACTCTCCGCTCCCTTGTTTCTTTGCTGCGGAGCAACGAGGTGCCCTTCTACTGCCAAAAAGTCAAGATGCACTGCCGGAACCGGCGCTGCGCGGCGGCGCGAGATGATTCGTTTGAAAAGGGGATGATTCTTTGACGCGTGTCGGGGATCAACGCTCAACCCCTGTTCCTCTTAAACGTACAACGCGGAGTACCGAAGTGTGCTTTCTGTGATCCAACGTGGCGAATGTATTCTCTTGGGGAGCGCTTTTCTTTTCGGGCTGCGTTTGATCGTGCAGTCTTTGGAACTGTTCGTGACAGTCATAAGTACGTGACAAAACTGAGTGGGTTGAATACAACGCATTAAAGGAAAGACAAAAATGTTCCATTTTATCAAACGATCATATATTTTAAGAATACATTTCTGTTAACATTTTTCAGCTTATTAAAATCATTGAAGGAGAAAGAAATTTCTACTTTGTTTCTATACCTTGGTATCAATCGTATTTAAAATTTTTTAGTTCCGGTGCCAACGATGTGATAAAATAGTTTTCCATTTAAGCACAATCGACTTATAGAGAATGTCTTTTATAGAAATGCATAATGTAGTAACAATGATATAAAATTTAATTTCATGTGGTAGTTCATGTGTTAACAATGCAAAGAAGTACGTAGTTTTCCACTTAAGTATAATCGGATGCGGTAAATGTTTGATTCAATGTTCCACGAGACGCGTTAATGTAAATTGGAACGAGGAGACCGGAATGATTATTTTTGTTTGTCATTTATCGCGGCGTTCTATCAATGATAAATTGAGTAAGATAGGTAAAACAGATGTTCATTGGATTGGCTAAAACCATTATTTACTACAATTCTACGGCGTCGAAGATAATCGAATGATTTCAGGTACGGCTTTTCGAAGAACCGACGAGTTTCATTCAACTTCTGTCAATTTAAATCGTCACAATCAACCTAAACAATGGAACTCGAGCAAAATTAAACTAATCTAGTATGGAATAATGAATACATCTTTGGCTCCTGAAAATTTTATAAGCGCCCCGAATAAGTAGCGGGCCAACCGGTGACTAAATCAACGAATATCCGTCAGCCGTGGAAATTCAATCAATTTACAAACTCCATTCATAGACTCTCCTATTAAAGGTGCACTCGTATCATTTGTTCAAATTGTTCCTATTTACCTTCGTGCATCATTTATTATTTCCTTGATCATTCATGCATCGATTTCTGCATAATTTACACGCTAAAAGGAATATCATTGCAGTCCTTCAATCAATATTCCGCCGTGATCATCGTTTTGTTACGTCAATTAAGAAATTACGAGATATCTCGTTGCTTATACACACGTTTTCGTGAATTTTAGGTTAGCCTATTTTAGTAGATCCATCAATATTTCATTGATTTCAGTGATCATAATTTTTATTACTCCTGCTTCATAATGCAGTTCCACACACACCAATTAAACCGAAAACTGCACACTATTAATATTGCAAAAATGTTATCTTCTTTCGTGAAAATGATTTCAATCGTTTCATTCTCTAAATACATGTTTAAAGACCAGTCACGGTGTGAGCTTCGAAGGTTTCAGTTCGCAATCATTGCAATCAGATCTTTCGCTAAAAACGATCGTATCTTGTTAAACGACCGCAGTCTTCCGATTTTTGTGAGATAATGGAAAGTCGCTTTCAGCGGTTCGCGATTCCAGCGGAAGATAAGATCGGTAGACGAACGTTGTAAACGCGACGGAGTGGTGAACAGACACGTTAGTTGCTTAATCATCGGGACAAAACGATTCGCCGTTAATCGTCCCACACGAGCGTATCCCGACGGAACGTATAATGCCACACGGGAAAGCACGGGGGAAAGATCGAACCCCCATTGAGAGACGTTATCGTTGGGATCCCCTTTTGCTCTCTCCTTTGCGGTTCCTTCCCGGAACGCTTTGCATTCCGTTCGCCCGGTTCGGCGTTTCGTTTTTGCAGGAAGCATCAATATTTATATTGCATAATGCATTCGTAATTGCCGCGTGTACACTCTATTTGTTCCGATTTTGTAATGCCATGAAAATGTATGAAGCGATCGCTATTATTAGAAGCGGGATGCAAAACTCATCGTGTGCCGGCCCGGTTAACTAGGTGTAGACAGGTGGGGGACAGAAGGTAAATGAAGCGGGGAATGAGATTGCAGAATTATCAAAGAACTTTCTTGCGTGTGAACTTCTCCTCTCTCTCCCTTCCTTTCTTCTCTCTCTCTCTCTCTCTCTCTCTCTCTCTCTCTCTCCCTCTCTCTCTTTCTCTCTGCCTTCTCCGCTTCGTCGTTCCTCGACGGTCGTTGTTTTTCTCGTCCCGTGTCGATGAATCGTTCTTGATCAACGATTTCGACGATGCTGCGATCTCAACCGTGTCAAAGGATCAAAAGGGACGATTGAGCTCGTTTGAAACCACTATTGTGCAAAATTCAACGATATTTTCCTCGTTCGGTAAGCGATTCAAACCGTGGATCACGAAGAAGGAAGCATTGCTTACTGCGATCTACGATTCTGCTTTCCGCGACCACTCTAATGAGATTAATTACAAATCTAAAGTGAATCCTCAGTTGAGGAGACTTTGTAAAAACAGTGTAAGCCAGAAATGCAATATTCTAGAAGGAATGAGAAGACTGCGATCTTCAAGCTATTAACGGAACTTGATTTATTTTTATCTTTACACGTAATTGAGACCACAATAGCTTGGAGACATAGCAAAGTCTTTTTCTTTCTTAGATTAATAATATACAAATTTAAGAAATAAAGAATTATTTTTAGATGGAAGCCTGTATGTGTCACATTTTAGATGTAGAAAGAATTGCAAGTACCCATTTTTTAAATATGCGAGCACTGTAAATTCCAAACTTTCATAAATTACTTGAGGATATCAAAATATAAAGAAAGGCTAAAATATATATTTTATTAGGATTTATTGCAAAAATTTGTCTAACGTCCCTAAGTTGCTATTTGTACAGACATACAGATTCTAAACAGAAAGATTCGAAATTTTAAATTATAATACATTTTTAATAGAAATTCAAATTAATTAATTAATTAATTCAGATTTTGTATACCATAAATGAGTATACGAAGCACAAGATACTATAAACTTTTATAAAAACTTAACAATGATACTATTTTAGCTTCAATTTACCAAAAATTATTTACACAACATGCGCATATTTATTTAACTCTTATTATTTGCTCCAATTTTAGATCTACATAAAATCCTCAATTTAAGTATCACTCAAAGTCATGTATCATTTCCTGTATGTATCATTTTCTGTGAGCATTAACAGCCTCGATCAAAACTTAGGGAAAAGTCTATTCAAAAGTCTATCCAGAAATGAACTTCCGAATACTAAAGAATACTCTTGAACAAGAGTCCCGAAATTTCAGCTTGGACATTTTCACCCGGAAGAATGATTTCCACGAAACAATATTTGCAGTATCCAGCTCAGACTGGACACTCGCGCGAAACTTCGAAAATCATTTCGGTCACTCAACCCTGCAAGTTTTCCTCTCGAGAGTAGCGGCATCAGCTGCTCGCGGGATTAAGCTGCCAAACAGATTGTCGAGAACTCTGTGTCCACAAGACACAATCCAACCCTCGGAACCAGCTCTCGAGAAGTAAAGCGTCCGAGCATTCGCGTCGCATAATTTCGGCGAGTTCTCGCCTGATGTTCGTGGGGTCTACGCAGACCCAGTTATAACACAATGAAGCGTTAACGGCGTAATAACGTCGACTATTGGTATCTATAATCTATAATTCCAAACGGTTTTAAGTAGCTTAAATTTAGAGAATTGCGACGACAGATATAGAGAGGGAAGACGAGTTCTATAATAAAGTATTATTTCTATACTAAATTAGAAATTTATTTGCTAATCTGTTACCCTGTTCAGCTTCGTACCTGTAATAATCATACTGCAGATTTTTATGGAAAATATTAATTGTCTGAAGCAATTTTAAGAAACAGAAGTGAAATAAAAATGTATTTTCATTTACAATTATTTTAATAAGACGGAAATAGTGTAACAATATATTTTAAGTTCTTCTAGTGTCCTTACAGTTATGTATTTGACTATTAATTTTTGTGATAAACGCATGAAACCCAGATTCTAATAATTATACTAACCATTATTGTGACTCTGTGGATTTCTTTTGTAATTCACTTTTCGTTTTTAAACTCTCTGTCAAGAATATGATACAACGAACCTAAGATTCCTGTAATCCCCTTTTAATCGGCTTCTATCTTACTCTCAATGTATTTTCTACGTCCCTATAACAGAGAATTTTCACCCGTAAATACTAAATAAATAACATTAATATTTTCGAAGTCAAATACTTCAAAAATCGACCTCCCGATCGATCGCATCTTTCCACCGATCATAGCGAACTACTATAGCTCGAATTCGACGCGGGTTGTGCAGGCGGCTGGGCGTGCGTGATGCTCGCGGAAAACAGCCGAAGCGGTCGCGCGCGAGTCCGAGGAGCCAGAGGCCAATAAAACTTAACTCCTAATTAAGAAGCGTGAAGGATGAATCTATTATCCGCGCGGGGGCCTTGCCAACGCAAATACGCCGGCAGTAATGTCGCCGTTGGTACAAACATACCCACGGACACGGCCGGGCATACGTGTTCATTAGGCGTATTTGCTGTTTAGCATTTCAAATTCGGCGGGAGCGCCAGCGCGATACAGAAGCCACGGGACCGGGTGAACCGCGACCGCCGCCCGTCCGCCGCAAACCCTTTTGGCAATCAAATATTTTAATTTAATCGGCCTGCTAATGATACGTCTTACATTCGGTACGTGGGTGCTCCCGTTTCACCCGGCCGTCACCCGGTTCGGCATCGACCACTCAATTCGACCCGCGATCGCGCACTTAATTGAACGGCTGTCTTCGGAAACCTTCCAGACGGTGTCTTCCAGTTTTAACTCGAAGACAAAGGCAATTCTTTCCAATTGTCTTCTTCGTCACGCTTGCATTATTTTTAGAATTCATCGAATATGCAGCTGTGGACAGATATACACCGAGGAGGAAAATTGAGTTAGTACCTTTTAAGACTGGACTAAATGTCTCGAATAGTTTTTAAATGTCAGAGGGACTAGTTCACTGTACAATGACTGAAATACCT
>CM052165.1:2218188-2231142 GCA_028455555.1 Augochlorella aurata
TTTTTTTTAATTTGGATAATGACGTTTTATCAATTCGAAAGCGTCGATATTCTTGGAAAGCTTATTAAGTAATTTCATACATTTGTGGATCAAGAGATTTTTTAGTACCTTTTTAGAAATTTTCGCAAGAGGTTAATACGATGTAAAAGTGTTATAGAATATGTAGAACTCGGTGAATCGGTTAAATGTTTATTAGGAATAATTAAGAAACTGGAGATTTCAACGTCTTGTAAAAGAGAACTGCAGATTTAGATACAGAATGTCTTCCATGCAATTATATTTCTGCTTCTGGCCATTTACGAGCCTGTAGAACATTTCTGTCCGCGTGTCGCAACATCTAAATTGGATGACTTGCTTCAGATTGACGTCAATGTGACCGACAAGCACAGAAAACAAAGAAGACATACATAGTACAATATTTGATTTACATCGTGTCAATGCACGAAAACGAGATCAATTGCGAAGCGACGAAGCAGAACCCTTAATTTCATCGATTCCTGTGGAATATAACAGAAACAAGGAAAGGTAGAACGCATGGCACATGCATCGAAATAAAGAATCTAAAGAATTGTAGAGCATTTTAATTCTGTCTAGAAATTTCTTTCAGAAGCGTTTCCATATTTTAAATTCTCACGAGAACAGATCAAGGAAAACACTATTACACTGCAGGCTATTTATTACCGACAAAAATTCCTATCGTGTCAACGAAAATATTAATTTTATTATTTTATAATTTCTTAATTTTATAAATTTTTATTTAATTTCTGTATTTATTTCTATGTATTTTTATTATTTTTTTATTTATCGTATGCACTAAATAGAACAACATTGCAATATAAGCAATCCTTTATTATAATATAAACTTTTGATTTTAAAAGACGTATATTTATTAAAATATTAAATTTTACTGGAACGTTAATGATATGTTTTCTTAACTTTTGTCCGTACGTGTATATAGAAACTGTATTAACAATCTATGTATTACATATAAAAATTCTACAGTATTTATCCAATAAAAGAGCTTCCTAAAAAGATTCCTGAGACCTACATATCTACGCACAAAAATTCCCTAGCATTAGAGATATGATTCGAAACGAACCAGTCGGACCAGAAGTATCTAGAATCATCACTGATTAAAAGACCACTTAATAAGAGTCGAACGGTACAGAAATGAGCTATGCGGCATGATATTCCTAAAAATAAACGTCTCAATCCGCCTCGGCAGTTCGCGCAGAAAAATTTGATCGCGAAACGACTACCCCGGCATCGACTTGCCTCGGATCGCTCGTAAATACTCGGAATTTCGTTACAGTGTTACACGAAATAGCCATGAAACGTTTCCAGGTGATAAAGTAAACGTCCAAATTGGCCTGAATCGCGATCTTAACGGCGGCCACGCACGGCATCGCGGGACGAGGCGGTTTTTAATTCGCGACGATGGAATCGCGGACTTTAATCGCGTCTTCCCATCCGGCGGACCGCCGCGAGGGCCGATTCATTGATTCATTTGAATGTGTTTTCCTGGGGCTACAGGGATCATGAGGTAGCCCCCTTTCGCTTAATCGCCGGAACCGTAAATATCCCGGTAATTCGTTTTATCTTAACGTTTGCACCTCGATGTAACGCGCGCGCGGCCAATTGCGAATCGGCCGTGCGTGCGCGAAACGATTTTAAGGACGGCGAGCACCGCCACGGCCGCGATCGGCTAAGGAGAATATATTCGCTTAATCGGCCTATTAATGACTCGCTTTATATTCTGCGCGTGGGTGTTCATCTTCGCGGAACCGTCACTTCGGTGGCGCCTTTTCATTCCATCCGCGATTTCGTTGCTTACGCTCAAACCTTTTTCTTGAACGAATTTCGCGATCTACGAACTACAATAGATTGTGAGCAATACACGATAATACAATGTGAACAATTGTACAACTATATTGGCAACTATAATTAATAATTCTAATTATATTATAATCACTGCATTAACAAATATTAAATATTATTATATATATAAAATAATCGATGCAAATATAATATTATTATTTTTGCAATTGTAATTATCATTATGAATATCATTATGAATATCATTATGAATATCATTATGAATATCATTATCAATATCATTATCAATATCATTATCAATATCATTATCAATATCATTATCAATGTCATGATAAATAACGTTATGAATATCATTATCAATATCATTATCAATAACGTTATGAATATCATTAGCTATATTACTATTATGATCAATATTATTATTAATATCATTATCAGTATCGTTATCAAGAATTAGTATATTGTCGACCACTGTAGGAAATAGAAGTATTCTGTGGTAATAGTAGCAGTGTACAATTAAATAAAGTTGAATGTTATTTATAATATAAAATTCTACATAATGTTTTGACAACTTCATTTTTCACCTACACATTGTTCTAATAATTGTAGATGAAGATGTCAGCGTTTCTTCGGGAAGGATTAAATCGTTTTCACACTTATTTCGAGAACATTCTGTCTAATACTAGAACACACGTAAGAGACGTTATTTATGCTGATGCTGATCTTTATTTCACCCGCAAGCAAACTCTCGCTGTACTCTCCTCTGTTTCTTCGTTAACACGTTGACTACCATATCACAACCCCAAATAATCGCACGACTTCAAAGTAGTTTAGCTAAGGAAACTGAAAATGGCAAGCTAAAGTCGACTAAAGCGATTGCTTCGTTAACCCCTTGGACTATAATAACTTGTCAGACTCGAGGTTGACAATTAAAATTTGATTCTAGAAGAATCATTTGATTCTACTATCTAGAAACCGAAATAAGAGAAAAGTTGCCATCTGCGACAATCGAAATAATTAAGGACGAACAGGTGCTAATCAACGTAACTCTGAAAGGAATCACGATTCACAGATGCAAGACCATTTTAAATTGTGCTAAAGTTTGAAATCTGAACAATGGTCTTGATTTTTTGTAATTTTCCAGCAAATTTCCGGGATAAAAGATCGCAGATTTCGTTCGGCGAGTAACATTGCGGCGTCAAAGGACCTGTTACTCGCCGATCCGTCCGATCCTCATCCGAGGAGTCGCCCTCCCCCCAGAGCAGCCCTCGACGGACGTAATTCTTGGCTGTAATTTGTATTTAATTAAGCAAGTCCAGTGGCAGGCCGTCTCTCCCTCGGCGAGGAGGTAGTTCGGTCGGTTTGGTCTGCGCGTTGGGGTTCATTAGGTTATTGAAACCTTAGACAATGTAACTAGTGGCTGCCGGGTACAGTGCTCCAGGGGCTTCGTAATGCCCACTGCCTCGAGTGCTCGCCACGACATTTTGCATCTCTCTGGCCACTCCCATAGCGAATGGGTCTACGACCGCCCGTGAACGTCCGCCACGACCGACGCAACGATCTGCTGAACGCCGCGGGCAGGCTACGTCCCGAGGACGCGCGAGTTTATATGCTAATAAGCCACATTAATTAAACGGGCCGCGCGTACGTCCAGCAGCAACAGCCGCCACCTTTCAGACCGGACGCTCTCTAATTCTTAGCCCGGAACCGGGAAAAAGCTTGCGAACGCGGTCGCACGGCGCCACGACGCGATGTGTCCTCCACTTCGAATGACAGGGGCTGCTTAGGAATTGCCACCCGGATCGCCGCGATCACCATTTTTCTTAGCCTTCTACATCCTTCTCCCGGGTCTTATAGCTTTCTTGCGAGCTATTTTACATTCTATATGCCTTATAGTTCATTTACTATCGTGCATTTTACTATGCTTTCATAAATTATGCAATTTTTCTGGATTACCTGAACCATTTTCGGAGGCCTCACAATTTTCTTGGGATTCGTATAACAATTTTATATTCCTTACAATACTGTCGTGGAATTTACTATATTTTTCTTTGTTTAAACTATAAATAAACTTCTTTAGTCAAACATATATTATAATAGGAACCAGTATAAAATCAGATGCCTTGGTTGCATTCAGAGCTCGATGATTATATTGTTAACTAAAAAAGTTATACCTGGTGTCATTAACAGTAGGTTCAAGGAAGAAATCATTTCAACAGGTTCTAAATTGTTTAATTCACGATTATTAACATTATAAAGACAGTCTAGTAGAAAATTTGTTGAATGAATCTGTTTCGACACGCATAAATATTCTAATGGAAATCACTAAACATCCAATCAAGCATATGTTTGTTCCTTTAGGAAGTCGAAACGACAGGGGCTGCTTAGAAATTGCCACCCGGATCGCCAGGACACGATCCGATGCGAAGCGACGCCCCGGCCCGAAACGATCTCGCCTCGACCAGAAAACCCGCGTCTTGCCGCGGCCTTTTTTGAACGCTCCGCACGCCAGAAGAGCCGCGCTGATTGACGCCGCGATGGACAACCCGCTCCTGCTACCATGCATAATTTATGAACCGAGCAACGGCCAGCCGGAGACCGTCTACAAGACTTCTCTTCAGCGAGCTACCCCGGCACGTTAATTCTAGTGCTCGCTGCGTTTGATAGAGCTGCGGAATTGATTCGGTTTGTGTCATTCAGCCAGTTAGCCACCAGGCTCGGGCGTCAAGTGATATTCAGAAGCCGGGTCTTTATACACGATCATCGTTTTCTGCGATCGTTGTGGGAACGGGATGATGGGATTTATTTTCGCAGCTATTTTAATTATGCGATGCGTTGGTATCGCCGTCGGATAACCTGCTAGACATGAATTTCTACGCTGTAACAACGAGACGGAGGCGTTGTAAATATCGTAAGTAATTTACGTGGATTTATTTAGATTTTTCAGTAATTTTATATCAGTGTACGTTTGAATTAGGAAATCTATGATATAAGTTTTCGATGAAATTTCTTGCGAAATTCTGTCGTTCTTTTCAACGATTCGAAATTTCATCTTCACCAAGCTGTTCGTCTTTCAAATAATTTAAGCCTTCCTCGTTTCATTAGCGAATGAATCATTCGTTTCGAGTCGTTAGCAGGATTATTCCGATTCTTGTCACTTAGAAGATAAACGCGCATTCGGTAAGAACGCTGTCAAAATTTTCTTGCGAAATGCAATCATCTCATCCAGTAATTCTTTACTATTATTTAAGAAAGACGAAGGCAAGCTTCACCTAGACATGTTATAAGGACCACTTAGATTTGGCCATCTTCGAAGATATACTTAAAACAACTTGGAAGTTCACTATCATACTTATTAAACATACTGTAGACTCTTCAGCATTGTAATTCTCTATAAAAATCTTCTACGATGACCAAGAGGGCAACAAGCTTCACCTGGAGTCTATATTATATATAATTATATTCTAAAGTTGGTGAATATGATGCTTAGTAACATAGACATTTACTTAATAACATACACATATACAATTATCTTTATGGATCAGTCATCTTGTACCTTTTTGATCTATCAATTCCTGGTGCTAGCTTCTTAGCTCGCCGGCATTTTGTCCTATATTTAAACACAATGCTCGGAGATGTTCCAGCAACGATCGTCAATTTTGTATCAGTTCGTTCAGACGGAATCCGAGAATGACCAGCTAGACAGGTAGCAGAGTGATTTGAAGAATCCCTGATCCGCCAGCGAGTCGAGAGCGCTGAAACCCCGAATTGTCCCGCGATCCCGCGGTCGCGACGGCTACGTATTATCCCGCGCGGACCAGAACGACTTCGGCTAATCCTCGAATGCATCTGCTCTTCCGTAATATGTCTGGGCACGTTCTCCCTCTTTTCCCGCGCGAATCGCCTCGTCCTCCCCCTCTGTTCTGTCTGTAATTTAATATACGCACGAAAATGGAGACAGTAATGACTCGTATGGTTTCCCGGCTTAAAATTAAATGCGACTATCCGAGTTAGTAAAATTCCTAATTCGTGCCGCTTCCAGATCCTCCTGGCGTACGGTGCGCGCGAGCCACGTACATTTTTCGTGTGATCTTCCGGGGCTTCGTTTCCTCGTACCAGTCAAGCGAGCGGAAAGGTGCAACTGGACGCGTTCCAAATTAAATTTTGGCCAGGGAAATGAAAAAGAAGCAGACGGCGCCGTATGCTCTCCCGGCTCCGAGGTGGTGCGCCACCCTCCTCCGCTCCTGCTCTTGCTCTTGCTCCTACTCGTCCGAGTACTCATCCTGCTCTCGTTCTCATCCCTCTGTGCAGAGCCACCGCTCCTACGACGCCGTTTCCTAGCTCTGTTTTCAGCCGGACACCGGCCGGAGCTCGGAAAACCCGAATGATTCTTAAATAAATCCCTCTTCCGGCCCGCATATCCGTCTGACGTCTCGCCGCCGGCTTATATGCGGGCCTTTCCTGCCATCTGACTCTCCCTAGCGATGCTCCTTCTCCTCGTCTCTTCTTTCTCTTCAGCGAAAAGACAATAGAGCAGCTTCTCGCCGGACCACCATTATTATTTTCGTCGTCGGACTTGGGGACGATCAATTTCCCTGGAACTGTGTTTCAAATTTTTTGCAGATTCCGCGACCTTTTTCGTGGAACATACAATTGTTTTGCGTGTTGAATTATTTTTTGGTAGATCTCGCTAGGTTCTCAGAGGCCCCACAATTTTTCTGAAGCAACTGGAATTGTAGATTTATAATTTTCTTCCTAGGCGTGCTTAATTAATTTACATGTTTAATAATTTGTTGGTGAATCTTTCAACGTCTTCATAGTTCCTTTAATTTTTTGGAATATCTAACACGTCATTGTAAGTTGTACAATTTTCTTGTAAGATATACTATTTGCCTGTCTAATTACTTTTTAGCATATCTTACAATGTTTAAATAGTTCTGGACTCTGTACCAAGATCGTATAATTTTTTCTCAGAGCCACACAATTAGTTTATACGCTCCTTAATTTTTTCGTGGATCCTATTCGTTTCTATAGATCCTACGATTTTTAAGAAATGCAGGAAGATCCGAAAGATAACGTATGAACTCACTAACACGATTAGAAAGCGACATTTATTTTTATGTAACTTCTGAAACGAAGTTACGCACAACGAAGTTATTCCAGAGCGATAGCAATCTCTGGTTATATGTTGGTATTTTGATCAACTATCGCAGTTGCCAAGTGAACGTATCAAATTACAAAATGATTTTTACGAACTTTAAAACAATCTGTCCCTGATGTCCTTAAGATCAGTGATAAGAAACTAAGATAAATTCAGAACTAAATTACAAGTCAACTGCAACGACGTTGCGATCTAAAGAGTGATTAAAGAATTTTGAGTAAAAATTGTGAAGACGCTCTTCCAATCGATAGTTACTATTCTCTTTCGATAGAAATAATTATTTACAATTAGACATCGGGGCACTCAGTCCTCCACTGAATTGTGGTCCACTGATCAGTCGGAGACTAAAGTTTTCCGTGGTGGAAGCAATTACTGTCGGATTTAATGCTAGGAAAGTCTACTTAAGTAGAATCAACCTTTCTGCTCGGCTAGACTTTTCTCCCTCGTAAACTTTCTTTGGATCTCTTACTCCTCGGTTTGCTTTCTTTTTTGTTATGCATTTTGTTAACAAGCTACAGATTCTGCAGCATCGTAATTCCCGGCTATTAATAAGGTACACATAGTTGCAAATCACTCGGCAGTATCTAGAGTTTTACGGGAGCTTATCTCGCGATACGGTTTCTTCCATGCTGTCTCCGATTAAGAACCTGTTCTGATATGAGAATTGCACGTTTGAGTACCATGGAATATATAATGGCGACGGTGTTGGTGCGAAATTTTTGTTGGATGACTAGCTATACAGTTCGTCTTATTTGTGATTTGTTTTACGCGGGGATGCCTACGAAGCAAATTTCCGACTTTAATCATCGTTGGAATTGGTTACTCGGACTGTTACACGCTGCAATAATCATTTCACAGTTTTTTTCTCTCTCGTTCTTACACTTCGAAGGTATTTAGTTAACGGAATTCGATTAAATTCTCAGCGTGTCACAAATAACTCAATTTAGTCGCCTTGATATCACCGAGGAGCTTCTGAAATTACGTTTAAAAAATTTAGACATTAGTAAGCCAGCGGCGAAGTTACGAAGAACAACAGCTGTCATAAAATAGCTGTCAGCTAATTCTGATACCTGAGTCAATTAAAAATTTGTTTAAAAGCAGGACATCTTCTGCAGACTAGCAACACATTCTCTTAACAAGAATTCGATTTATTTTCTCTATTCTGGCAGAAACTAAACCTAAACTAATAATAATAAATACTATTATTTATTAAACTTAACTTAAATATTTATTAGTCAGGTTGTACATAGTGTAAATTGCGTCAGAAAATCTGATAATCAGAGAAAAAAATCAATGTTGTTGTTAACATTAAAGTTATCATTTCTAATAATTCTATAATAATTAGTGGACAGTGGATCTTATGGAAAATAATTGTCTGTATCAACAAAATCCACGTTATGATGAAATAATTGAAGACTATGCATAGATTGTTTACAGCTTGGAAATGATTAGACAAACAAATGTCTATTGAGCTCAAAGCTCCTGCAAGCCCGCAAACGATTTCAGCCGAAAGATTCGCAGGCCTAAATCGCCTAGTTTCGTAGTCGTCATTTCCAAAAGCGTGATAGAAAACTGGATCATCGATGGCGCAATTTGCCTTCAGATTAAATGACGGACGATCGGGAGGGTTAAACGAACAGGAAACCAATCCGACGTCAGCTCTGGGTGACGTTACACGTGTAATGTTTATTGTCGCGTTACATTGTAAGCGCGGTTAATGCGTGCACGATGATGTCACGCGCACTGAAAGTCAAATAAATGATTGGCCGCGGAGCGAGCGAGCGAGCGATGCGAGCAGCCGGACTCTTTCATTAATTTCTCTAACGTTTCAGCTCTTGCGCGAGCTCTCATGAGGGAAGTTATATTTAAATATACGCGTTCTGCCGGGACGGAGAAAAAGGGACGCGCGGTTCTGCAAAAGCAGAAAGGGAAAAAGGAATAAGTGGGATAGAGTCAGAGAAAAAGAGAGAGAGAGAGAGAAATAAAAAGAGAGGATAGGTACTACAGGCGCAACTGTAAGTAACACGAAATGTATTCTATATACCGAGCGCATCGTACGCAAACGCTCCGCGGCTTTAGAGACGTATAATGTTCCGCGATTCTTATCTTGTCCCGCCGACGGTTTCCTCTTCTTATCGTTAATTATGCGTCTTTTCCTAATTTCGCTCTTCCTTTCCAGGGAAATGCTCGCGGATATTTATGTTCGATCTCGCCCACCACTGACAACCATTGTACCGTCTCGAGTTCTTTGTACGCGTGGGTGTACAACAGTTCGCAAAATCTAGGTCTTAAACATGTCATATTTATTTTACACTCGACACGAAGTTGCATAAAAGCTCCTGTAATGTTCTTCGTAGATCCTACAATTTTTCTGAAGCTCCTGCAAGAGTCGCATGGATCTCAATTTTCCTGCGAATCCTACGGTTTCTACGGCTGCTACGAGTTTCCAAATGTCTGTTGTCATACCACGAACTTTCTGACGCACGTGGAATGCTTTTGGAAATCCTGCCACTTTTTAGATGACTACATGGGTTTTATACATCCTACAATTTTTCGGGAACTTCTAACAAGGTCGTCGTATGTTTTACAATTTTTTTGTGGCGTCCACAATGGTCACGTTGATCTTGCAATTTTTTTTAACGCTCTATGGATTGTTTTATAGATCCTATAATTTTTGTAAAACTTCTATTTTCACAAATTCTACAATTTTTTTTCAGAATTCCAAAATGTTCTCATACATTTTACAATTTTGTTTCATGGATTTTTCTGAAAGTTTTGTGAAGTTTTTCGCGGTCATACAATTTTATTATGCACTTCACAATGTTCTTATAGATTTTTTCTTTTAGACTTCTTTTTATAGATTTTTTACACCATAATGGTTTTATATATTATAATAATAATATATATAATATTATAATTATATATATTATAATGTTTTCTCTGTACCCTACAATATGTTCGTAAATATTGTAACCTTGTCTAATTTCCCACAATAATGTTACAGATCCTACAATTTTCCTATTAGCCGCACAATATTTCACGCACTTGTAATTTAACAGAAGTCCCTATTATGGTCGCGTAAATCCTACAACTTCTTCGCGAACCATACAGCTAGAATTTGTCCCAATTCCCACAACCTATTCATAGAATCCGAAATTTGTCTAAAAGTACCCGTTCCAGTGGATCACGAAATTCCTTAACGTACCCCGCAACTAGTTTTATTATATTTCCTAGACATTGAAACGCGAGTCGAAGTCTATCTGGACAATAAAACCCAACGATCCTAGGTGTTCGTTTATCGTAGATAACTCCCACTAGTTATTATTATACGTCTCGTTCTTTTTCCCCGTTTTTCAATGAATTACGGTCCGAGGTAGCGCAGTTCGTTCTCGGTTTAAGTGGCCGTTAAATAATACGTACGTAGAGGGGAGTGGCAATTGACGACTTACAGCTGAACAGCTCGACGCTGTTCTGGTCTCTCCGTTCTTTCCGTGGTTCGCCGTCCCGGTCTTTCTGCGGCTGTTGGGCCCCGCGAGCCGCTTAATTTCAATCGAGAGAGACACACCGAGAAATGCTAATTAGATCGTATTTATAGCGCGGTTTAAAGCGCGCGGCATAACCGAGCGTGGATCGGTGTGAACCGCGTTACCATCCGACGCATCGCTACGTCGCATTTCGCGTTAATGGCCACAATTAGGTGTTTTAATTAGCGCCTCCGCACGCAGTGGCAGCTGCCGGGCTGCCAAATTAGGGCCGCCACGAAACAATAACTGCCGATTGAAGAACCTAATTAACGAAGAGGTTTCCTCGCCTCGGATCCTCGCGCGGCAGCCAGCCAGCCCTGCTCGCTTGTAACAACCGAGCCGGGCTTATAAATTAATAATTGGCTGTGATCTCGGACGAGATATCATCGGTCGCCTCTTAGAGTGCCACCGGAAGAATAACCTTTGTAATTAAGTGCTCGCGAGGGACGCGCCGCGATCCCGGCAACCGCTTTGCATATCGTGATTGGCTGCCTTCGGGAAACGGCCTCCGCACCGAAACACGGCCAGAGGAAACGTCTTAATCCTCCGGTATCTCGGCCCACGGGGCTCGCTAGTAATGGCCCTGGAATCGCCACCTGGCTTACGCGCACCCCTACCTGTGCTCAACCATTTCCAGATTTTACTTATGTCCTCCGTTTAACGACTCGATTGCTCTACGCGCCTCTGCCGAAACACGCCTCCCGCTGTGCAACCTTTTCTGTATCGCTAACCTTTTGCTCTGTAGTAACGTGTCAGACACGCGATCAAGATTCGTATATACTCGACTACAATAAATACTAGCATTATTCATTTCTTTGAAATCGAAACGAAATTCGATTCTCGTCAAAATCTATGAATGAAAGTGAATGAAGAAATTCAGGAAACAAGAGTTATTAAAATTATTAAAATTTATTACTATTAAGAAATCGTAGTGCAAAGAATTAACAGAAAATTAATCCGCCTAGTCGATTTATTTAACAGAGCCTCTCAGTTCAACCATTTTCGAATGTCTCTAGAAAGTTTTAAGTTAGAACTCAGTCGATGTAACTCCCTAGCAAAGAATACGCGGCATTAACGCTGCGTATAACGTGTCCGCATAATAGATCAGTTACTTACAATTAATTACTGATCTAATCGCGTTTTGCATTAACGCCGTACGAGTGTTCGAATAATAATATGATCACTAGGCTGCGGATTTCATGCGTTCACGGCAAGAACGAATGGCTGAAATACAAAATTGTGTAAGTAAAATTTGATGATGCAGTTACTCTATTTTCAACTTACATAAACGATGGAAAGAAACTATTTTTATTCAATATCTGTTTGTGTGTTCGCGGGATTGCCTTTCGTTCGCCTTTTCCCTGGATAGTATTATAACATATCTGTTTCCTTATAACGCCGAGTCGAAAGCAGGATCGCTTTCTACATGGGCCACGAGTCGAGAAGCCATTAACGGAAAAACGATTTCTTAAGTAGATATTAATTTCGCGAGCTCCCTCCGCCGACGCGAAACCTCGGGCATAGGAACGACCGGTCGAAAGTCGAGAAAGTCGTGGGTCCAGTTCGCTTTCTAATGCTTTTAGAATGTAATTGACGTACGATTGACGCCCGTCTGCGAATCCGCGCGCGCTATTACCGCGAGTTTGTCCATTAATTCGGTACCAGGAATTTCTTTTTAGCGATACTCTCTCTCTCTCTCTCTCTACCGTACTCTCTTCTTGACTGTCTCTCTGTTTACTCTCTCCCTTCCTCACTTTCTTCTTTCTCTTATTTAATCTCTCTCCTTCCTCTCTCCCTGTCTCTTACTGTCTTCTCTGTTATACACGATTTCTGTCTTTCTCTCTCCATCTTTCTATCTTTCTCTCTCTATCTCTGATTTTCTTCTCTGTTATACACGATTTCTCTCATTCCCTCTTCATCTCTTTCTCTCTCTCTCTCTCTCTCTCTCTCTCTCTTTCTCTCTCTCTCTCTCTCTTCCCCTGTCCCTTACTTTCTTCTCTGTTGTACACGATGTCTCTCTTTTTCCCTCTATCTACAATTCTCCGTCTTTGGCTCTCTCTCTCTCTCTCTCTCTCTCTCTCTCTCTCTCTCTCTCTCTCTCAGAGTAGAACTGGAACCACGATCTTATAAATACACCGGGCGCGTATTTACACGGACACTGGAGGTGGTACAGTATGCGAATGGCCTACGGTTTGGATCGAACCGAGCGGTTTCGCGGTTTACGCGGAAGACGGAGTTTCGGGTCTCGGCCTGGGAAATACGGTGTGCAACCGGAAAAACATTTGGTTGCTGCCGCCACACGTCCGTCTCCGGAGATTTAATGATGCTCCATGAAACGAGCATTGTGATTCATGCGAGCACGAGAAGCGCCGGAGCAAGATAATCGCCGCGAACTTTGCGAATACGTCGCTCAGTTCTTTCGTTTTGGTCTGC
>CM052165.1:2231600-2263679 GCA_028455555.1 Augochlorella aurata
AGATCGTTCTGTAAGATTGTTTTGCAAGATCGTTCAGCGAGATCGTTCTACAAGATCGTTCTACAAGATCGTTCTACAAGATCGTTCTACAAGAACGCTCGCTGTCGGACGCCGTTTGCCAGCGTTCCACGCGACAAGAATTAATCGACCGATCGATAGCCGATTTCCTCCTTTTCCCCGGAGCCCCGTAACGATCGGTTGTTCCTAGGCCGGGGCGCACAACAACGCGGTATAGAACGGTGGAAATTCAACGGCGCCACGAGGAACCGTGTCGGGCCCTGTACAACGCGCGGCGGCTTTAACACGCGCCGCGGACAATCGCCGGCCGATAGATACATAATAAGCGTGGCGTTGTACGCGTCCGTCCGTCTAAGGCCGCGGCGGGCTAATGAAGCCTAGGCTAGTTAGGCGCGATGTTAATTAAATGATATGATCATTAGTCATTATAACGTCATTGTGTTGCCAGCGACTTGACACTCGGTGTTGTTACTCGCTCATGGGACCGCAGCCGGCTACGAGTATGCGGAACGCGTATCGGACAAGCGGCCACGCCCGATACTCGCTTTTCTATGAATACCATGGCCCTCAGGATTATCCTGATCCCGATCCAGCATAATTAGAATGCCCTGACGTCACTCGCAGATCGCGCGATTCACGCCCGCCGCGGCAATTCGACGCCCGAATAGAAATTCAGAATAATTTTGGGACAGCGATGTTTGGTCTCGTGGGGGTGTCTTATGATTTGATCTAATGTTTTGTCAACGATTGTGGACTGATTCTTGTATAGCAATTTTGTTTTATGAGGTTTGGCACCTCCTTTACCGTGATCAACGCTGATCTTGTTGGAGGTACATAATATCGATATTTATACGTTTATAAAGACGTTGGACAATTTTTTTGGAATCGTATCTATTCTGGATATGTAGATCGATGTTTCCTCTTTGCAATGAGACCCTAAAAGTCGATGCATGAAGTTTTAAATGTCATTTCATTCAACCTTGAATGACAGGAGTACTGTCAACTTTGTGGTACGGTAAGGCCCATCGTGATGGTTTTAGATGATCGAACTTCGTCTTCGTTATGATTCCATAAAAGAATTAAGAAAAATCGTATGTCGAAATTTGGGATTCCTTTGTAAAGAGGAAGCTTTGATCTTCAAATTCGTGGTACCTTGAGCCACTAAAAAAATTGTTTAAGTTTTCTAGAGACGTTTCAATTTACAGCATTCTCACAAAGACGTGTTATATTACTGTAAAGTAGAGGATACATGTATTGCTTCAAAGCTCAGTAAATCGACTAAGAAAAAATCATATGCCAAATTTTAAGGTATTATTATAAAAAAGTATTTCCAATCTTCAAGTCCGTGGTAGATCGAGTCGTGACAATAATTTTGCAACGCTTCCAGAGGCGATTAAATTCGCGTCAATTTTTAAGCCGACGCATTCTGAATTTCCCATCTAATGCACCATGCACAAGCATCCTACAAGAAAACGAACAACGTGTCATAACAATAAAAATCGACTAATAGATTGCTGATTTGATGCAATTATAACAAAGCTGGAAAAGTGAAAAACACAGCAACGAGGACGACCAAAGAATTTAGAAGTCCTGTTAGCCTGTTCCCAATCTACTGAGACTATTAAAACAGGAAATGCTTTAATTAACTCTCGCTCTATACAATCGACGCAGGCAACGTTTCTTTTGGCTAAAGAACCGCAGTCTACTTCGAGTAATCATAGAATCCTATATCAGTAACATCCATCAAGCCAGCTACGCAGCGTGATGTGCTTACACGTTAGCTCATCGCCGTAAATACGTCCATAAATACAGAGATCGTTGGTCGTCGAGGCAGCATAAACGGTAGCCTAATCCCGAGGAAAAATGGTGCCGAATTGAGACGTAAATTCGCGGCGAAGGCGAGCGCTGGGATAGTGGGTTAAGGTTATTCGGCTCATTAGCGAAGTTAAGCGCGGCGCGAACGCGCCTGGCGTCGCGTCGCGACGTCCGCCGGGCCGGCAATCGTCGGTAATTGTGACGATCGATCTTGATCGAAATGCTCATTTCCTGTTTGCCCCGGCTACCGGGATCGTCCCGCGCGCTGCGCACGGTTTAGCTAGGCAGGGCTGTGTTCGGCGAGGGGGATGCGTGGGGCTGGCTGTAGGGTCGAAGGCTGCCTAGCCGGCGCATCATTAACGTGATTAATGTTGAAATAAATCAGGAGCTTCGAAACGGTAGTCGATAAATCCAATAATTGCGGTATAATCATAAGTAAACAGGTAACGCGGCTCGCGTTAGCATATCGCTGCCGGCGATCGGCCCGGATAGACCACGTCGCATTACATATGCATTGACTTTCGATTCCAACCGAAGACTTTTCACACCCCGAGATCGCGGCCCAGCGCGGTAGTTTCCCGTAAATGAGTTACCGATCCCCGATCGATTAGCACGAGGGATTCGCGCTGTTGAGACTCGCACAATCCGTTCACGAATTTCTGGAAATCGAGACTTACTTGTTCGTTCTCCGTCTGTTGATGATTTGCTGATCGCGCATTTGATATTTACGAGCTGTTAATTGGTTAATTAAGATAATTAAGACGCATATTTCATAGTTACATTTTTATTTATAAATGTCGCTAAAAATAGACTCTGTAGCTTATTCAGTGTTAACAAGACCGTAGAAATCATTATTTATAAGTCCTTATAAATTCTTACTTCTAAAAATAAAAAAATTGAGCATAAATACATACGATTTTAATCAGAATGTGTCTTTTACCGTTTTTGGGTATTTTCAACACTAAGTTTTCGGATACTTTTAGAGTAGCATTAATGCTACAACACATCGTTTGCAAATAAAATGGATCACTAAACTGTGGACATTCGATGATTCTAAAAACATTCGATCTTCCTTGTGATCGATCCAGACGGTTTCGATCTTTTATAAAGATCAGCAGTTTAGCGACGAGCAAATCGAAGTCTGAGGAAAGTTAGTCGAAGTGGTCTGAACGTTCCGTTTATTTCGGAGGTTTTGGCCGGGGACCACGGTGAACGGGGAAAGATCGATGGCCGTACGATCGGCAGGTCGGACAACGGCCGATTTTTTCGCTGGGACTTTTATGGTCGACGAACGAGGCGGAGGCAGAAGAAAGAGACAGGTGATCGTGAACCGTCGACGCGAGAGGGAAAAAATTCACGGCGCCGAGAGTTTTTAATTAATACGGGAATTAATGGGGTCGCGGTGGGGATAGTCGAAGGCGATCGGTCTCTGAATGGCTCTTTTATTATTACGATCGAGGGATTAAGGACTCCTCGTCGGGGCAGCGGAATGTGAAACCTTGACACGTAATTAGCACACGCGACGGGCTTATAATGAACTCCCGTAATGATGTAAACACTCGATCTTATCGGTGAACTCTTCCGGAAATCGGCCCGCAAATGTTCTGTTATAATTCGTTACGTCGAAAGTTGTCGGGCCGATGCGATGGTAAGCGCGATGGATCCTGTGGCAATTAAAAAGCGAGGCTCGCGGCGGGTTTTCCGCAAAACGCCGTGGAAAAAACGAGCGAAGGAAGGAAATATATAAATTTTCCTCTCGTAACGAGGGAAAATCCATTTTGGAAGGACGCTCGGCCAGCGGCACTTGATTAACACTAGATTTAATCGATCTCGAAACGAGCGCTCCAATTTAGAGGCGAAAATAGTTGTTCCTTCTGGAAACTTCCTGCGTAACCTACGCGATCGTTTCGAGAGCTAGGATGACGCTTTTGATTTATTAGCGTTTCACCGAAAAATACAAATTTCATCCGCGATTCGCTCCACCCTGGTTCAACGTATTGACACATTCGGTTTTAGTTTGCAACGTCGAGAGTTTAGTTACCATTGATCGCACAATCTAGAAATTCATTCAGCAACGGTTGTATACAATTAATTCTAAACAAGAATTGAAAATAATTGTTCTAAATAATTCTGTTCTTTGTTAACGCATAAATACCTTGATACCCATTATTAAATTATATATCTCACAAGAGTTGCTGTATTTAAACAAAATACGAGGAAAACCAAACTCATAGAGTATAATTACAGCAACTTACACACTTTTCAAAGAGATTGCAGCAGCTAACTAGTTAAACAAAGGAATTGATAAATAATTTGCACGAGAAATTTTATCTCGCAGAAAAATTCGTAAATTATTAAGAGGACTAGGAAGAAACAATTCTAAATGAATAAACGAATAGATGTCAGCAAATCAAGATTCGAAGACTATAAAGAGCAAGCATTATGAGACGAATAATAAAAGTATTATGAAACGAATAATAAAAGTTTAAAATTTAAGATAGGAATGTTTCCGTTGTTCCCGAAAGTGTTAATACATTCTAGATCGTAAATTTATTTCGCTACGATCCCCGGGTAAATCGTTGATCCGCCCACGCTGGATGTGAATACACCGTAGACTTATTCTCCTTTTTCGGGAGCAGAGAGATGGAAATAACGCCTACGGGCAGCAGCCTTCACCCATTTCTCATCGTTTCGCCTTGACACGAAACTTTCATTCCATTTTATAATAATCCTGCTTTGAGGCGAAACGATACCGTTGTTATTAGACTCGGAGCTGTCGCCTGGCCGCGCGGCCGATGCACAAAACGATCGAAACGGCATAATCGAGCGCCGATTAATATTCATACGGTGCACGCGTCGCTGTAAATCCAGACTCTTTTCGCGAAGCGGATGCGACGACGACGGTGCACGGTGCAGAGCGCGTCCCCCGATCAATAACATCCGAACCATCGATATAAGATAATTGACGAATTATTCATCCGTTTGCTTGTTAACTTTATACCGCACTTACGCGTGCAATTAGTCCGGTTCCGAGACTGTAAATGACGTCTCTGTTCGGCCGTGTCCTATCGTCTCGCGATCTACATGCGCGCGTCCTGAATAGATCACTGGCGTTTGCATAAATTTACACTTTTACGGATTTGTCCGCGGAACCAGAAAGCGAACGGCGATTTATCGCCGTCATTAGAGACTTTATCGTGGCTACGCGAACAACTAATTATAGCCCGTCGGGATCTTCATTTTCTACACTAATAAATATGCGCGAATGCATAAACATGCGCTTCCAGTTGCATTCCGTCGAGAAAACGATTGCTGACGATTGTCCCAAAGAGATCATCTTCCATTCCTCGCATAATATTACGAAATGTCTGCGCGATATTTGTATAGATCTTACTGAAACGTTATAAGCAGATTGTGGATCATTGTGCAAAATGAAAATTGACTGCATCGATTTCAATAGACACGAATAGAAATGTCATTCCGTTTTCAATAATATTAACAAGTAAAATATAGTGTCAACATTTTAGCGCTAATATTCTGTCAGTGTTAATATTCATAAATCCGTTTAATCTTTTTACAATATTAAATTTCGTTTTCATCAGGAACGCGCAAAATCCGCAGTTCAATTATAAGCAGAAATCGAACTAATATACATATGCATTCTTGCAAGTGAAATACGCTGGACGTTCGTCGCGTCCAGAATCCGAACTAAAATAGCCAACCAGTTTTTCTTATTATTGATTTCTATGCAAAGTGAAGAAACAGGTAAATCAAAATTCTTAATAGATTTTATCGTCACTGGCTAGTCACTTAAGGGATGCAAGTGTAGTAAACAGTATTTTCTAGCAAAGAATGCATAAACAATAAGGTGCTAGAAACACCGACGATCGATAATAGAACCAAGAAGAGCTATCAATTTTTACGAAAGTGGAACACGAAGAAAGTGGCAAGGATCAATACCACGGTCAGATCGAACCAAATTGGACCCTAATAAATACGCTGGTTGATTAATAAGACCGGAATGGTCGCCGCGAATGATTCAGAACAAGGGATGCCATTTAGCAGGTAGCCGCGGCGAGCCCGTTATAAATCTTTCCGGATCCTCGTCGATCGTCGCCGTTGCGCACGTTGCGGCCGTCGATTAAGAATTAGATAATTAATTACAGCCGGACATGATGTAGCAATGCTGCGACGATATTATCGGCGCATATATTTGGCTACAGGTTAGGACACACCGTGCAGGGTGCTGCGAGTGTTGAGTTGATGTTTGCCAGCTGATTGATGATGTAACATCATCCCGGTTCGCCCTCCCACCGATTTCCGCCGTTTCACCCACCCTCCGACCCCCCCTTCGCCCAACATCCCTTCTGCGCGGTGTCAACCCTCTCACTTTCTATCCTTCCGCGCCGCCTGCGGACGGATACCTAACGCTAAACGGATCGCGATCTATATTACGCGTATATCGGCCCCGTTAAATAGATTTCAATGTTCTAATCCTAAATTAGTTAATTAATTTATCGACCCGGCAGCGGATAGCTGCCGATCTCCGCCGCGATTACAGCCGCCTGGGACCCCGGCTACCATGTTGTACGGTGTTTTACGTTCGAACTCGAATTTCGGTGCGTTCTGCTTGCTTATCGGCGACGTATGAATATTAATCGGTAATTGGGTGATTAATGAGAGAAAAAGACGATCGATCGCGCCACGTCACCGCCGACTAAGTTTATGCAGATTCGAGTCCTGACGAATCGAGGCCACGATTGCCGCCATCGATCCGTCCAGAAGTTGATTAGGGCGATTATCCGAGAATTTTTATGATAGTAGAATTACACATGCATACTGGGTAACCTAGTATTACAGTAGAGCAATTCTTGAGACTATTTAAAGAAACTTTTTCGTTGGCCAAAATTTGTTCTGATCTAAGAGATCCATCTAATCGCCTAATTTTTAAATCAAGCTCTACATTAAAACAGAATTTTCTATCCAAGAGAAGGTACTACAATGCTAAAATCAAAACTTTGCGATATATTGTGTGAGCTTTGCGATGACGCCTTCTTAATCACTGCTGTCATCGTTTATCTATAGATTGCCAATTCGATCTGTTCACGAGGAAAAATCGGAGCTGCAATTTAAAACAGCAGGATGTTAATAACTGGGAAATGAATCATTCAAGACGTCTTGTTTTTGCAAGCCTACTCGCTCATTGACGTCGCTATAATCGAAGAAGACACCAATTACTCTCAAAAGTTTATCTTCAAGTCATGTTAATTTCTAGTAACTTCATAATTTATTTCACTTGCCTTTTTAACATTTTAGCATATATGGGTTATGTTTTAACACTTTGCCGGCCGCTGTCACGCTGGCGTGACTTTTGCTCGCCAACGGTTATCGGCCGGCGTCACGTACGCGTGACACCGGCTCAGCGCAGCGTCGATGTTTCCACTATGCTTGTAAGTGCCCAGCACTAATATTTTTGAGCTTAGGATTTTTTGGCTAACAGCTGGTATGCAATTTAGACGTAAATTAATTTTCCTGCCGAGAGGACGCATACTTTATTGCTTACCTTTAGGATTCGCTTCTCTCTGCCTCAATAGTTCGCCGGCGGCAGTGTAAAGGCGATGCGAGAGATGAGCGGCCGGCAAAGTGTTAAGATTTGAGTAAAATTTTCGAAAATGTGACTATGCCACTAGTCCACGCATATGCATGCGCTGATTACGTCTGACATCGTGCCTATCGGAAAAACCTTCTGGATCAACCCGATATTTCCGTGGGCACTGTCAGACCCACTTCTTCCTTCATCAGCTGGCACTATTTTGCAAGAAACTAAGAAGAGGACCGCGATCGGGCGCAATAAAACGGCTATTTTTCAGCGCCGCGGCCATGCGATTCGAAGCTCGAAACTCTTTTTTTCGCAGCGTTCGTTTCATCGGTGTTTAGCTCTGCAAGGGTGGCGGATGGCCGTTCGCCGGGGGGAGGTTGACGCGAGGGGCAGGCGCGGGAGGGAGGATTGTAGGTGGCCTCCACCTACGATAATCTACCCCCGTGGCCCCCATAATGCGCATCCCTCCGGCCGCAATAATGATGATTTATTTCAGAGCTAAAAATTGCGCGAACGCCGAGGCATGAGTAATGTTCCGATGTGGCCCCACCCTCCGTTGCTGGGCCAGCCAGCTTTTTTATCCGCGCAAACGTTATGAATTCCATTGACCCGTTCGGGGTGGTAGGGGTCCGTGGCGTCGAGGGCTGGTCCTCCAGATAATGGCCGATCCCTATTTATTTATCCGAGCATACGAGCAGACACGACTGATCGTCTTCTATTCATCGAAGAGGCTTTTTGATTCCGCAGATGTCGGCCGTGCTTTAACCGCAAGCCTCGGGAATTCGCTGCGGAAACAAGCCGGGGACAGCAAAACCCGAAACCGACTGGGGATCGCCTCCCGGTGCATTTCCGACGCACGACTCGGTAGTTGCGCCGATCGACGATGTTTTAACCACCTACGCTTCGCGCGCTGTTCTCTGCATGTGGAAAATTTAGCTACCCCTTCAGCACGAACACTCTTACGCTGGATTTGAAGTATTATTAATTTTTACAAGATACTATTAATAATCGGCAGGATCAACCGTTTGAACTATAACAATATATATGATACACGTGGTGAAGGTATTATATATAATCCAATAAAGACGATTTTATTCTGTTAGGAAAATGATTAAAGACGTAGCTGCGAAAGAAATTACAATAGAAGGGGTTGAAGAAACTTTTTTTTGACAGCGAGGTTCGACCAAGATTATCGAAGTCATGGAAATTGAGGATGCACAACGTCCTTTTATATATGAAATTTTTATAACATTTTGAAAATGACCTGTAACCAATTTGATTTATGAGATTAAAATTTGAGCGAGGCGGAAAATGTGGTCAATATACGTCTGCTCACTTTTTCCTAAATGTGAGGTTTAGCGAATATTATTTGGATCCTGAAAATTTGTTTCCCCGCGATTGAGAATAGTCTGAATTTAAACAAAACCAGCCCTTGAAACAAAATCAACATTTCCGTCCGCCACACCGTATTCTAAAAGCTGGAAGCTCCGAAAAATTCGGAATCTGGAAAAATCGCGCGACCAGAATTCTAAAACGGTAATCAGTCCAACGACCGGAATAAGGTGTGCTTAAGTGATGGGGCTGATTCCGGGGGATGAGAGCGCAACACCGATTGCAATTATCCGCGCGAGGCAGCGCGAGGAATCAAAACATTATGAACGCACAAAACGATTGTTCGAACGTCAGCGACGCTTGGTCGCGAGAGCAGCGAGGGTGGAAAAAAAATGGGTAGGTTCGTTCGGTGGGTGGAGAGAGGGTGGTGCGGGTGGGTGGTTGTGTGCGTGTATCTGTGTAGAGAGAGGCGATATCGGCAGGCGCAGGGCGGGCTGGAAGCCGACGACGCAGCAAACAGCATCGAGATGCACAAAAATCGGTCCTTTCAGCTTAAAATTACGGTTGTCGCGTGGGTGGCAGAATAGCTGATGGGGTGGTATTGTACGGGGGTGGCGTAGACGGGAGATCCGGCCACTATGCGCGGGGTGGTGGGTGGGCCCCGGGGTGGCCAGGGTGGTAGAAGAGCAAAAGGTAGGGAGAGGGTGGCCGAGGGGTGGTGAGTATGTGTCCCGGAAAAAAATCCATACAATCCGATCAGGACAATGTATTCGTGTGAAACGCTCGATTGTCTGGGTGTTCACGTGTGTTCGGACATTGATACGGAAGCCAGATCTGAGCGTGTACTGATAAATGTGAAAAAATCCCCCATTTTTAAAACCAGCGTCGCCTGCCGGCGCGTGATGCTGCTCTGCGTGAACGTGTGGGCGAACGTGTGTTGCCCGAAGAATCAGCCCTGGCTGTGCCTCCTCCACCGCCTCCTCCTCCTCTACCATCCTCCTATTCCCCCTTCTCATCCTCCTTCTCCTCCCCAAAGCTCGCCCAACCCTCTCTTTCGGCCGCTGCCACTCCTCGATGCATCTCGCTTCCACTCGTCCCGATTCCTCCCTGTTTTTTTCCCGCCCCTGCCGCGCTCGTTTTCTCTCTGTCTCCCGTCGCCACCCCCTTTCGACGAGCGGTATTGTCGAAACAACGAGAGCGGCTTTGTCCTTTGGTCCCCGCTGTAAAATCCTGGGCGTATTTTAAATTCGCGGCATTTTATCGCATTCGCTATTTATCGACGGGCTGCACGTCCAAAGGACTCGTCGCACGCTCGCTCTCCCTTTCCATCTGTCTCTCTTTCTCCTTCTCTCTTTTTCTCTTCCTCTCTTTTTCTCTATCTCTCTAGTCCTCTCTTTCTCTTTCTGTTTCTCTGTTTTCGGGCTCTTTCTCCCGATTTTTATACCGTCCCTCTCTTTCCCGCTCGCATCGGAACAAATAAAACACCCGCGCGCTCGATGCCCGAACGATATCGCCCGGCGATCATCGCCGGCATGATCTTCGCCAAGAATTGTTGGTGTTGCGAGAATACGATAGCTGAGGGCTCGCAACATGCCAGCGCGAACCATGTACCAGCTACAAAATTGCTGCCAGGGATCGGTCGATTTTTTGAGTCCCGCTGTCGATGGAGAAATCGTCGGTGCTCGTTCCGACGATTTATCGATCGGTGCTCGATCGGTTTTACCGCCTGGTAATTGGCCACGAGTGAGAATTATTGTCGCATTTTTTTTTAATTTGACATTTAAAGACATTATTCACAAACGCGTGTGAATTTGAGTTTGTCGTAGGGGCCGCTCTTTTTTTCGGGGTAAATTCACCCCATATCTTCTAATAGTGTAAAACGAATGGGACGGACACGTGTTTTGTACGCCACTATATTTATAAACGGAAATTGCGCGAAAAGTTTATACAGAACATTAATCTGACTTAACACAGTCGTAACACATCGGGTGGAAATGAACAGAATAAAAAGTAACCTGTTTATATTTCATGCTTTTGAAACAGGTCACCAGCTAGAAGACTGACACCGCTGCGAAAATGCGCGAAAAGTAAGTGAAACAATCATCGCCAGCCCTTTAATATTTAGAAAAAAATCCTTAAATATTACAAAATCATAAAACGCAACCTCGAATGAGAATAATTTCGCTTTTATTCGATTTTGAATATACCAACACCATTGACAAGGAAATTCAAACTTCGTTTGACCAGTTTGACCAGTCTACTATCTATTTTTCAATGATCATCACTAAAGAGGAGCTGACACTTACGCAAACACGTCACGTTCAATCTTATTTCTACACTACCGGAAAGATTGATGAAGTAACCAGCATTTCTTGCAACTTTAATTCGTTTCGATTGGTCAGCAGAAGCATCAATTTGCATAAATTTGCACGGTCAGGCGATGAGTCCGATGCCTCGTTTATCGAGAAGCAGCGAAGACGAGGTTTTCCGTAATGATTAAAAACTAATTAGCGGTATCCAGTATGAAGAATAAATAGGGTGATGTACGTGTTTGGGGCAGACGGTCCTTCGTCACTTTTCGCGGTCGGTGCCCGGCAACCCCTTCGCGTTCCTCTTTCGCGTCGATTTAATTGGACGACTCTCTCTCCTTTTACCGGTTCTTACGCCCGTTTAATTATCCCGCGTCCGCCTCTCCTCGCGATAAATTTATTGCCGAAGAAAGGGATCCGCGAATTTTCCAGCCCTATTGGCCGGTTTCGGCTTGCGGGATTCTATAACGGGTTTATCGAGGATAGCTTAAGCAGATACGAAGAATGGCTTTAATTAGTAAGAGGCACGAGTGCCCGCCGCGGAATAAAATATTCATGTAATTATGATGGTATAATAAATTTGTGTAAGAAGTTACAAAACGGGAACGGGCGCCCGGCAAAATCGGGTTGCAAGAAGGAAATTCGTAATTAGTTATGCAACGCCGGTGAAAGTAATTGGACGTGCCGAATTAAGAATAAATTAATACATATTCTTCGCTTTATTTTCCGTTCGTTCCTTGCTTCCTCGACTCTTTTTTTCCCTTCTTTCTGCCTGCTTTTTTATTTTTTATTCCGTGCGCCTGAATCGCGATTCGTTTCCCCTACCCCCTCCCCGCGTTGCACCGACCGACCAATTGCATTTCGCTCCCAGTAAATTGCGCGCCCCATTCACGCGACGATAATTATACTTCGTCAAAAGAAATACTACAGTCGCGGTACAAAAGTGTGTTAAAAGCGCGAATTTTTGACTTATGACCGCCATTAATACACGATTATCGTACGAGGCAATATTCGCCCGCTGGATTCGATCGATGCGGGCAAGATCGATCCTTGGATCCACTCCGGTCCGCGCCAAATAAAAGGTTCAAGGTGCATCCACAAACCAATTTAAATTCCTAAGGAGTGCCTCCGCTTTTTAGCTTCTGCGTTAGCCCTTTAAATTGACAGCATTATTTTGTGTTGCAACAGAATTCTCGAGGATTAAACAGCTTGTTCCACGTATAGAGAATAAAGTAGCAACTTGTAGATTCATCTACTTTTACTTGTTCCATATTTATGAATTTGTAGCT
This sequence comes from Augochlorella aurata, assembly GCA_028455555.1. Classification (NCBI taxonomy): domain Eukaryota; kingdom Metazoa; phylum Arthropoda; class Insecta; order Hymenoptera; family Halictidae; genus Augochlorella; species Augochlorella aurata. Next base: position 2,243,963 of record CM052165.1, read on the forward strand.
TCATTTATGTCTGCTTCTTCTGTGTTTAACAATAGGAGAAATCATTTATCTTTGTTTTGTGATTATTTTTTAAAAATGTTTTGCATTATTTACTTCATTTCGGTGCATACAAAAATTGATTAATATGTCATTCAAGAGAAGATTGTTTATATTAATCCTGAAGTGGTAGAACTCCAAGTGGTAGAGTTCTAAGTACGTAGACTAATACAAATCAACTGAAATCAATGGAACTTCATATTTGCGATCAGTATTGGACTAATTAATTAGTGTACAGAAAGTTTTGCTGAAGTCGTGGATGCTAAGATACCATTTGGGAATGAAATTAATTTATATATGTGTTTCAGACGGGAAATTATTATTAAAAGTATCAGTCTGGGACAAATTGACCTGCGAACGAGCATTATTAATATTCATATGAAAGTCTGTCAAAATTGTTCCATATTTTGACTCCACAGCGGTACTAATTATTTTTATTTCCTGTAATATACATCAGCTCACACTTCCAGTAGAAAATAATGCACAAAACCCACGACACTATAATGCAACACTATTCCGAGTACAAAAAGGCATCTAAAGGTGCCTTCTTAATCATAGAGATTAAAGTGTCATCCGCTCATAAAAAGATTAAACCACTGTAAAACCCATATAGTAAAATGAAATTCTAAAAATACAGTGAAGTAATAAGAAACTGAGAGTACCAGAAGAGCCATTAAAAAATCTTCAACATCAAAAGCAACCTACGAACCAAAAGTCATTATTCAACTAATGCCAATACTGTACAGTGGTACTAGTTATTTGTATACATTCTAAAATTAAATTTACAAAATTCCAAAACGAGGTAAGAATGCCGAAAAAATCAACTCGCAGACTAAAAATCATGATTTAGCTTTCCGACGAGAGAATCGCCCTCCGATAGGGGTGTAAATTCACGATTATACGTGGAGCGGGATCCTCTAAAAAGTCTGGCGGATCGTCCAGGGTCCTGTACGCGGACGGCCGGTGGTCGAGGCCCCGGAGACGAAAGGTGTTCCGCAGCACTTCCGGTTCCAGCAGTCGCATCAGCAGCTACCGTTCTAATAGGATAACGACGTGTTCCAGATTTCGTTATACGAGCGTGAGCGAGTGTCTATGGCCGGGGCCAGTTTCGAGCAATGCTCTGTAGAATGCCATAGAGCAGGGGCGTCGAATACGATCACGAGGGGGATGAGGATGGGTAGTATAGGAGGTGGAGGAGGACGAGGCAGCAGGAGGAGGCTGCGGAGGAGGAGGAGGAGGAGGAGGAGAGGGTGTTGGGGTATAACGCAAGGGGTGAAGATGAGGACACGAATAGTCGGATTCGTTGATAGCGAGTAGGTGTACGTTCGGCTACCAATCAAGCGGCCCCGAAACCTCATCGGTTTTTTCCTCCTGTTCGATCCCCCTTTTCCCACCCCCTTTTTCCACCCGCTCCCGAACCGATCGTCCGTCGAGCCGACCCCCGCACCCCTCGGTCCATCGTTCCTTTCGCTCTCCCACCGCATGATCCTCTCTCTCTCTCTCTCTCTCTCTCATCCCTCTCCGCCCCAACCGACTCACCCCATACCCCGGCAATGTTCCATTTTTTCGCCCGGCTATCCCGCAACTCGAACTCGCGATGCAATTATAATCCAGCTTTATGAAAAAAGAGGAAGGAAAAAAAATGCATCGCAAATGTGATTGAGCACCGATACGGTGGCGAGATTGGTCGACGGGAAGGGGCGGTAGGGGGATCGGTGCAGGTGCGGGGAGGGGAGGAGGTCGGGAGCACGAGGTGGAGCAGGGTGAAAAGAGGGTGGCATGGAGGGCAGCGAGTTCGTAGGTGGCAAGCGGCTCCAGAGGGGGGTCCGCGGGGCGCGGTAACGGGGTACGGTGCAGGTGCGGCGGGGCGAGGCGGGGCGAGGCCGGGGGACGCCGAGAGGCGTGCTATATAGTGGCCCGGGACCGGGAGGGGGTTGAGGGATTGGTCAAAGCGCTTGGTTGCCGGTGCTGATAAAAAATTACACCCGAAAAAAGTATCGCCGTCGTCCCGCCGCCCCCGCGGCGGCCACCGGTTACTCGTCCCCCCGACGCTCTCTTTTTCCATCGGTCAGCGGTGTCTCTGTTGCTCGCGGACCCCCGCCGGCCCTGCCGCCCTCTGAACGGCTCCACGGCTCGACAAGCTAGCCAAACCTCGGGTATACATTATTCCTGCCGGCCAACCCCTTTGGACGGCGGAACACTGAAAATTGTTCGGAAACAAATTCAACCTTCTCCTCCTCCTGCTCCTCGACCTCCAGCCTCCTCCTCGCACCGGTCGTTCCCACTCCCTCGGCGGCAGACGTGCTTCATACGCGACCGCGCGAAACGACGCTCGTCTGATTGGAACCGAACTTTTTTGTCAGCCCTAACGTTGATCGCTTTGTTTATCGCGGGGCCGCGCGGTCCGCCGCCGGTCTTCGTCGATCCTACGGACCGATCCCAGAACGAGAGCACAGAGAGGGCATGGTTTGCGTAAAACGCGCGCGGTTTCCGGTGACATCATTTAGCGGTTAATTTAACGCAGCCGCCGCGCCGCGGCCAGCTACGCAGAGCAGCGCCGATTGTCGCGCCTGCGGGGAGCGACACCGACGAGCGAAATCACCCGCGGATCTGCTGATTCCTCCGGCTACGGCAAATATTTAGCACTCGTGCCATCCGCTTCAAACTCTTAACACTTTCATCGCCACGACAACGTCCTCAAAAATTCCGTGAAATTAGTACTCGTATCAAAATTGGAAAGTAAGTTATGTGATATCAGTTAGGGCTGCTGGTTACTTTGGGGTGACCAATTACTGTGTCTTCGGTTTGTTTTCGGGCATATTCTTTTACTTTGATTACTTTTTTATTGCAATATTTAATGTCTTATTGATAATTATGTCGGAAAACGAATCAAAGGATCAGCAATTTATTACCCCATAATTATTGGTTCTACCGCTCTACTTTTTAAGGAGATTAATTTTAAGAAAAGTAGAAAATTATAGCAGGTTGGTTTAAAAACTAATTCTTGTATCTAAATAAATAATTACGACATCCACACATGGGTGACGTAGGAAACAAAGTTTTAACGAGTGTTGGTAGCGTTGTTGAAATTATGGTAGATGGAGAAATAAAATAGTGTACAAATTGGAGCAACAGAGTTTTTGAATTTATTTATTAGTGAAATAAGAAATTTCAATACAATTTTAGTTAGAGTAATATCCAAGCGGGCCTGAATGTGCAGTCAGTGCAAATTGCATTGAGATAGATAAACATTGGTTTCGAACAATTGAGAAGTGTGAAAATAGTAATTGCAAGCGAAATTCCACGGTTTTAATGTATTTTTGGTTGAAGAAATTTTTTAATGAGCGTTCCTACAGATTATGGACATAATACATTAAAATAGGAAAGAAGTGTTAATAAACATTTAAAAACAAATCCTCCTTTTGAGTTTGCTTAAAGAAGTTTTCAAATAAACTGTACCATAGAATTTGATCACGTTGTAATAAAGTAGTAAAGCATTGTTATCAGATTTTTCACTGCAAGTATGGGACTCCATCACCAGACCAGAGACATTTTAATTCTCCACCTAATTCGAAACAAAGGAACTTTCAAACAAACCCGTCTGTAAGATCGCACTAAAATAAAAAAAAGACTCCGTTCCCCGCAATTATCTTCTCCCACAATTATCACGCACAATGATTCTAAAAACTGTATCAGTTTACCGTTCCCAACGAAGTAGCAGAAAAACAGTCGCACTTTTTGGTATAATCTTGCATTATACAGCGCATAATTACTGAAATAATTAATGAAGCTAAGAGAACAAAGGCGTTTTCCTTAATGAGGACGAAGAGGCCAGACCGAAATAAAAATCCTGGTAACGCGAGAAATCGAGAGATTCGTAATTAATTTTCCGACGGCCTAAAATATTGTTCGTAGGTCCGGACCCAGTTCGACGGCGAGCCCGTTGCAAAATCGGGATTAACTATTTAGCGAAGTTTAATGGATTCTATTTCGAGGGCGGGTGCCAAGGAGGACAATCGAGGAATCGGTCGACGGTGTTGGGTGCCTCGGCACGCCGTCAGTGAAAGCCGAACGATAAAAGGTTTACAGGACACGTCGTATGAATTTTTAAACAACTCGCTACCGCCGCGGGGACGTGATTTCGTGCCAAATTTGGTTCCAATCGGTCGGACGACGACGCGGCTCCCAATCCCGCTCGCAATTTTCTACCCGCGTGCCGGCATTAGCCGCGCGATTGATACCGCGCTGATACAAATTTGTCTCCTTCTGAAAAAATTATGAAACCTCCAAACTCCTGTCATTCACTCTGTCCGCCGTGCTGTAATCTGACTACTGATATGCAAATTCCCGTCGAACAGTCCGCGAACGCGTTTTATCCGCTTTCGGGCACTCTTTCTTATGGGGGCGCTGTCACGCGGCCATGAAAAAAGGATGCTTTTCAAATTGTCCGCAGCGAGAAAAATATCCGGGTCCCATTGGCTCGCGATTTACACCTTCCTTTCACTTTTTAAATTTCTATTCACCATTGCATACAATCGTCGAAAATGTATCGGATTTATCTGGTGCATCGAGTTTATCTCAGGATATTTAAACGTTCGTCTATCGCATTTACGACAATCTCGAGCAAAATAGAATGTTGTTCCTGTTGTCAGTAGGTTCAACAGCTTGAACATGATATAAGAATATTGTTTCACTCGTATTAATACATTTTTCACGAATATTTAACTCGTACATTTCTCACCGATTTTTCTGACAACTGTATAGGGTCGGTGGTTCACGTACAATTGTAAATTAAATGGTTTAGAATCACAATGGTCTAATTGAAATTTGCGAAAATTTTCTCTTCCGTCTGCAAATGTAATCTACAGATGTTGGAATGTCTAAAAGATAGACGAAATAAATTATAAAGTTAGTATGAATAAACTTAAGTCGAGATTATCTTAAAAATAAATTTGTAAAGAATACGTGTCAGTAAACAATATCATTCTCCATTTTTCACAACGAGGAAAATGTTGCTAACGCCACAGTTTGGAACAGCGGAACGTATCCGCAATGTTCCATCGTAACGCTGCGTTCGTTCTCGATCGCGAAAAAAGGGAGATTCAGACGAAACAGTTAATTATCAATAAAACGACAGCGTCATTAGGCGTATGTTCGTTAAAATGATATTCTGTTACCAGTGCCAGACCGAAACCTCCAACAGGATTTTAAATTAAATTTAATTATATCACTGGCGGGCGTTAATATTCTACAGACGGCCGCCGATGCAAAATATCATCCAGATAAAGTCATTCAATGGAGCTAATATGATTAAATTTTTTGTTGTCTGTTCTTTGTCCTTTTTCTTTCTTTGTTTCTTCCCTTTTGTTTGTTTCTTTTCGAGAGAAAAATGTCAGCCGTTCTCCGGGGCCGGACAGAGATTGCAGTTGTAACGCATTGTACAATATTTTCCGCTGTGACGCCGGCATTATCTCGACCTGTTTCATTTACTAATTAGTAACGTGATATCATGAGCGGTTTTTACAGACCTAAATGAGAAAGGAAATGAGCACGGTGCCAAGACCTTTGCCGTGCGTTTTGTTTCGAACGTGCAATTATCGTCGTCCGCCAGAGTTTTTCCGACATTCCACAAACATTTCATCGCGCCGACAAACCGGCTCTAACCTTCTGCTGCGATTGCCGGGCGAATTTTGACCCAGCCGCCGTATGGATACGTTCACCCTATTACACGTTTCGTTATTCAAAATCATTCGAACGATCCAGGTATAGTTTTCATCAACGCGAAGGATAATTTATTAGAAGCTTTTCTTTGGCCACAGATTTTCAACTTGTATTATCTACAGTTACAAACGCAATTATTTATTAACTCTGCTTTATTCGTTTTTTTTATTTACAAATGTGTAGACTTAATAATTCTACATTATTGGATTTATATTCACTGCAGTTCACAATCGCTGCGAGTACATAAAATTGAAAATGAATTGGCAAAGAAACTGCTACAAATCGGGGACTTTTATTTATTATAAATGATTATTTACTATTATTGTTTCCCCTTTTTTGCCATTTATACGTTATCTTAAAACGTGAAATAGTTTGCTAAGACAAAATATCAATCTGTCATGTATAAAATTGTTAAAGAATAGAGCTTAGTCTGCGGAAACAAAACGTATGGAATAAATAGAAATTGCAATCTGCAATTGTTCTTCTACACTTGCGTTCATCAAAATTAATATCCGATGCTGTGGAAGCTCGCTGCGAGCGGATTTTCGAATGAAGCTAAACTCGTCTTGAAAAAAGAGTTTCGACAGACCGAATTTCGCACGTTCCTTCCATCAAAAGCTGTTACTAGACTACGAGCAATAAAAGAAATGTTTTCGGAGCACAACGGTGTTCGTATTTCCGCGTATCGAATAATTTATTCCGCGTTTTTCGCAGGGAAAAAAAATTTCATCCAGAAAGCTAATTTCTCTGCAAGCGACATTAAACTCCAAATTCACGAGTGCCGCGAAATCTTTTTCGATTTGTGTAACGCTTTTATAGTCCGGGCTCGGAAAAAACGCATAAACTGTTGTTAAAGTACATTCGGATGTTTATTTTATTCCATTTTTTTTATACCTGTGAATGGTACAAATGCAGGAACATCCGCAGTCTGGCTATTACCGTGAAGCTTCGCGCGGCATATATTTTACCGTTCGATTTTTATGTTTAATGTTTATTCACTTTTAATATTTGCAAAGCATTAATGAAGTTCGATATTAATTAATACGCGTCAGCAGGGGCGGGGCAGATCAGAAATGATATGAATTCAATAAAAGATGCTGAAAAATATTTTCAATTGCCGCAAAACAAATTATCATCCCTCGTTATCGATTATTAATTACCAGTCATGGCTACCATTTTAATTTCTCGAAGCTGCCATCGAATGTATCCTCCGCCGAAGCTTCGACTGATGGATAATTGTCGTTCGTGTTACTGCGAAATGTACTCTTCGATCAGCAAAGAACTATACCTGATTACCATCCGCTGGATGTTTTATTAAACATTTGGAACCGGGCTGTCGCAATTCCAATTTTATTTTGAAATTTTTACACCTTTGTCAGAAAGACTTTTTAGGCATCACAATACAAGCTATACAATTTTATCAAGAAGAATTCCAATTAAAAATAGGGCACGGACAAATACGTAGAATATATTTTGTCATAAAGATCTGAATTGCAAAATGCAACTGGAACGATGATAAGCGATCAAATATTATCGGGAAGACAATTCGAACCTCACAATGGAACAAGAAGAAAAATGCAAAACAGAATGCAATTTTGTGAGAAAGACTTTCGTAAGATAAAGGTAAAGCATAAATAAAAATATAGAACAAATTTCATGTGGAAGACTTGCTAAATTATTATAACGAAGACTTCGTGATTCCATAAAAAGAAATTTTCATGAGAAAGACCTTCTAACTGTCAAGATAGAGCATGTATAAATCTATAGAATGCAATTTTATTAAAAAGATATACAAATAGAGCGTAGATAAAAATACGAAAAAAGCAGGAAGAAGATAACGTCCACACAAATTAGTGTTAACATCACACGTTGCTGCTGGTAAAAGTTATTCGTTTTTGCGCGATCATTAAGACTGTATATAATATGTAACAGCAAATTGATTCCGGATCGAACAACTTGCATTCCGTAACGGAATTAGAAAGTCTCGTGCCAAAAAATTTCATTGCGCTAATTCTGCGCGCATTACAGGAATTATTCTAATATTATTAATGAATTCCGAGGAGAAAATGCCTGGAACCCGAAGCGACCGAACATCCTGCGTTACCAGGCGATAGTCTATATCAGATAGGCGAGCAGTTTACAGTCGGTTCGTAAAATTGTAAGATCTGAAGACGATACGAATCGGGAGGAGGCGTTAATGCGATGTTCCTAGTTACATTCGTTACGAGTAATTACGTCCACGCAACCGGGCCGATCGTAATCTGCCGTGTAATCGAAGCAGGCCTGTTCCTAGAATAAATAAAACTTCCTGGAACCGATACCACGCTGCTCTCGCCGGTTTGATTTACACGCGATTATTTAACCTTTTTCTTTTAATTGAATTAGGCGATATCCGAGTCTAGTGCCTCGGAAATATCGATATTATCTGTTAGAAATGCGTTCGAATGATTTGATAAAATGTGTACAAAATAATCCAGTTATAAATCTCTAAAATAAGTTTACGAATTTATATATAAGATATTTTCGACATCTTACTTTTTGACATTAGTAGACTCTAGTAGACTTGAAATTTTGAAAAATATTTAATGAATTTTCTTTTTCAAAAGTCTGGAAAATTAAAATTCTCACATGATTTTTTAAACAACGAGATATTTTATTTGCTTCTGCTCTCGTTATAGCCGCGTTCATGTTACTGAAAAAGTCACTTCATTATTTAATATCGTCTCAACCAGCTAAATACGTCTTTTCGAAAAAGTATCTTGTTCGAAATGAGAAATCGAAAAACATATATTATATGCACCAAATATCAGCGAATATATATGTACAGTATGAACAGAAAATGGCGCCCTGATTTCTTTTAAAAAGATGCCTAATGTGTTCGAAAAAAATGACACTTGCTCCATTAGTGTCCAGGCGAATTGCGGCTTGCGTAATAGATAAGGCGAAAAATCATTGTAAATAATTCGCGGTGACGTAATTGAGCTAAAATATAATTGGCCGGAAGATCGGCTGCCATGGCGTAACATTGCACACCTTGTGGCGGGGCACTCGCTTTCTGTTATCTATGCTAGCGCGAAAATAACCGTAATCAGTCGACACTGCGCGCCACATAATCCTACCGCATTACAAGTGAACATAATTTATTTACTACGCTCCAATTAGCCGTACTGCTCGCCTCATAGAGGATCGAATTTTACTTGTTGCGTTTAATCACCGCTTCCTATTGCCGCAGAACTGCCGCACGCTGAATTTGATCGTTCCGTAATGCGTGAGCTTTGCATTTTACATACGTTTCGATTCCTTTTTCCTTGCAATCTTCAGGAGACTGCCGCCTCCGCTTAAATGAATTTAACAGCTTCGCAATCGAATGGAGTCACCAATCGAGACCGTACTCTAATTTCAAACAATTTTTATATTACTAAATTTGTATTGCTAATGTCGGCTGCTGTATAAAATTGAATCTGAGTTTTCGACATTTTTGTAACAACGAGTGCTTGAACTATAAAATTCATTGTACGATTACTTATAGAATTTCAACAAGTCGATTTAGTTTATTCATTAAACAAAGAAACATCGTTTATAAATATTCATTTTAATGAGTATAATCAAGTCTCACTTTAATTTCTACACTGCTTAAACATTGAAATGGAAATTGAACTACATATTTCATTTATCAGATCATTATTTACAAAGGAACACGTTGTTAATAGGACGACTATAAAATATTGATGTATCGTTAAAAATATTTTATAAACATAAATATCGATGTAAGTCTAAACAACGAGTTGTAAATTGAGTTCGTAGGGAGTCATACGTCCCTAAACCTCGCGACACACAGCTGCAAAAAGCTCAGCAGTATAAAATGATTTCGATAAAACGAAAACACTGAAATAACTACATTATACATTCAGCGTAACGTCAGTCCGGCAACAATTATAGCAACAACAACGCGACCAAAAGAAGTCGCACTTAACATCGTCCTGGATTCCAATTAACCCCGATAATTGCACATCCTTATTCGTCTCCTGGCGAGCGCCCTAACAATTTGTTTCTTTCCTCGGCCAGCGATTTGTCAGCGAAACGATACGCAAAAGAAGCACAATGAAACACCCTCGATACCTAGCTGCCATTTAAATAACTTGCTTATTTTACTTCGAACCAATTAGAGTCTCGCAATACTCCTTTCACCGGGGCGACGCCGTGCGCAGCGCAAAACCATAAATTCGCACGAACCTTTTCAGGTCCGGTAATAAAGGTGAACGATTATTATTAAAACACGCCGTTCCCGGAATATGAAAACTGTCGTTACAATGTTTTCCCTGGAACCGCTCCCCTTCGCCCGTCGAAACCAGCAGTCGATTGTGCGCGAGAGATCCTAATCGCGGCATTGCGTGAACATAATCTCGCATTACGAGTACAGGCTGACCCTTGAGCCAGCGCCGATGACATAACACATAAAACAGTATCGGAGCAGTTAACCGGGCTGCGGACAGGAGAGGCGAGAGGAGAGAGAGGAAAGAAGGGAGACGAGAGGAGAGAGGAGGCTATGCTGCTTATTTTTATTTGCGTCCGGAATATATTGCGTAAGCGCGCGCATTAACAGCGAAACGTCATGCGTTTTATTCTTACGTCCTTGTCGATCCGACGCGACGCGTCCCGCAGCGAGTACATTTCCGTAAATTAGCCCGGCTAATTCATCGAACTGCATCGCGGACCGCAGCCGGGCCAGACAGCCGCGGACGGAGAGAAACAGAGCCACTAATTTTTGAATATTTCACACACTGGCCGACGATAAAAATCGATGTTAGCCTCGTTACCGGCCCCCGGTCCACTGCGCCTGGCCGCTCTATCACGCGTTAATTGCTTTTTTCATTATACTTAAAAAGAAGGCGGTCATTATTTTTGCTCTTCCCTCGTTTATATACGTGCCAATGTGTGTGGAGTATCTCTCCGTGTCTGTGTACCTGTGCGGGCGTGTATATTTTTTTTTTGCGTTCCGTTCGTCGGCCGAATTGAATTTTGCAAAATATTCTGTCGCGACTAGTCAGCCGTGCTGCAATTGTCGATGTCGATGGAGGCTGCCAATTTTTTTCATTCCCCGCGATTCTGTCGGCTAAGTTGCTCGGCGAGCGAGCCTGCGAGCGAATTTGTTGGGCTTATGATTCGCTTATGAAATTCGGAAGGGATCGTTCGATTTGAAGATGTTTGGCGGAGTTTGTCGTATCTCGAACTCATGAATTATATTGAAGATTAATTTAGTGGTGATGAAATTGTCGATGCTCGATAATATTGGCGGTTCGATTTGGCGAGGATTGATGAGGATTGTTAAGGTTTCATGGCGTTCGACGATGTTCGAGAAGCCGTATACTTTCCAAACGTCGTCTAGTCGTTTAAATATTGGAGGAGTAAAATATGTGGAGAGTATGCAACCTCTTCAAACCATTTTCAATTTCAACATACTTTAACATATTAGAGAACTATTACTAGAGAATTACATAAAACGATTACTAAAACATTCATGTGTAACACGCTTTACTATAACGTAACTTGAGCTACGTTTCACTTCGCTAAAGTTTACTATTGATTGGCGAAGTTTGATGGTGTTTGACGACGTTTCGAAAGAACCTAAGCTTTTAAGATATAAATTCTGGACAAACAATTACGCTTAAGATCATTGACGAGATTGAATCTCGGGGAATGCTTCGGTTTGAGAACGTTTGACGCAGCTAACCGAGACATCGTCGTAGTAAATAACACCCTGGAAGGTCGAAATTTTGCAAAGTTACTTAAATTTGGAATGTAGCGAATATCCAACCACATCGAACAGGTTTCAATCGTTAAACCTGTTAGTTAAACGCCACACCAGCAAAGTTCGTCCGGAAGCTGTAGGAAAATCAGAGAGCGAGAATTCCGATTTCCAAGCGGTTACTCGCGACGATCTACGGTTGGCTCGAAGCGTTGAAGGTTCAGGTCGAAGTACAAGAAATACGTTCAAGTCCGTCCTATTTCTCGAAAAGAAAAATGCGAATCCCTTGCCGTGGAAACTGGATTCCGTTGAATCGTCTGGCTCCGGGAGGAGGACGCGGTGCGGAGGAGAGGATCTCAGAGGCTTCCCGTCTCGACGAGAAGGCGCGGGGCATGAAGATCTGTTGAAAACTCAACTCCTTCTTTAATTAATTATGCAAATGGCCGCCGGGCACCATGCTTAAACTTTTCGTTCGAGACCTCCGCGCGCCACGGTAGCTCCGGCCACGGCGTTAATTATACACCGAATAATAACAATTATTACAATTACCGTGAGCCGCCTTGCTTGCCCGGCAACCTCCGACCCCGGCGCAAGGAATACATTTACGCTCGGGGCGCGCCTAACCTCGCCACCCACACCCGTCTCCATCCTCGACCTCCTGTCTGTACACTTTGAGCTGCCAAGTGGCTAGCAATTTGCCAGTGACACGTAGTTCCGGCCAGTGACTTCGTTCGGACTTTTCGTAATTGCCGGAATTCAACTGGAAGTGGTCGAAATCGGTTTCTCCCGGCGGTATTGCCCAGAAATTATCCCCTCCAATAGTGCAGCTTGGAGTGGGGACGTGACCTTGACTAATCGCTACAATTTCTAGTAGCGTACACTTCATTTTCGAACTGTACACGCTTCGCAAACCGATGTTCTCCGAGGTAGAAGTAGGTTCAAGATTAATCTCAAGACAAATTTTTCGACCAAGAGACATTTTATTTGAAACCTTGCGTTTGAATTTCAAAAGCAAAATATTATCTGGACAAACTGAAAATCTAATTTTTCATTGAAAATTGCACATTGGTTCCTATGCAAAATAGAATGCAATTATGGGAGTAATCTGTAATTTAATACGTAAATTTCGAATCGTTGAATTGCTCCACAAGCAAAAGCAGTGTATTTATACACATATCTTCAGATTATTTTCTAATTCTATTAACGGCGTCTGTAAAATTAATTCGAGTAAATACGGCGCCAGGAAGAAAGGCATTAAATTTTCCATGAGAACCAGTTTTCCCAACGTCAGTGTTCTCTTAAGTAGACTGGAACAGGCCGAGGTAAAAATAAACAGAATATCCTAGATACGGCCGGTAAAAATTTAGCAGGGGTCACAAATAGCCCAGGAGATTGGAGGATGTAATATTTTTGTTGTCGCCGATCCAGATCCACAAATTCGATCACGAAGTATCGACGAGGTGCTAAAGTCGTCTATCAGAAAATTAACGGGGAATGATTATATGCGAGCGTCAGGGTCCTCTAAAACGAGGCAGATCGATCAGCATTCAGATCGCCAATCTCATCCCTAGGCTCTCCTTCCCGGCAACATCGGCGACCTACACCCTAACCCTATATTTTTCCATTGATTCGTCCAGTATTCGTATCAGGGTCGAGGGTGGCCGAAGGGAGGGGCGAGATGTGGACGGCTCGAGGAAGGGGTCAGAGGAGGGACTGAAGAGTCGAGGCGAGGGGGCCAAATGTAATTAATTATCCCAGTAATGACTCTGACTGATGAGCGGCTGGACAAGTCCGGCCAGGTCGAAATAGCGTAGAAGTGGTGACGGCCTCGAACTACCACCTCGGCCGACTTATTCGATCCTCCTTTTTGCTTGGACGGTTGCCACTTCCTGAGTGACCGGTTCCCAACAGTACTATGTATTCATTTTGCAAGTGATATACTGGCTGACGGTGATGCAATCGGCGTTCCTTCATTTTTTTTCCTCGCCGCGAACGACGCCGCGCATTCTTCGTCGCGGTTGCAATCGTAAAACCGTAATTAACGGCGGATGAATGGATCGAGCGAGACGCGGTTTTCCCGTTTATTCTTTTTCTTCCTGCGGATCTAATTTGTATCTCGATTGAAATAGAATATTCATTGGGCTCGGACTATTTAACTTCCTGGGTCTTGGAACGGAATCGATGAAATTTCCATTCTTATATCAATGCTCGAAATGCGATGCTTCAGAACGTTGTTCGGCTTCGCTGGTTTTTGAATGTACGTCGATTTTCTATGGTAATATTACTATTAGCGATTTTCAATTATCTATATGAAATCATAACCTATAAAAAATACTCTCACGTAGATACATAAGTTTTTATACACTCTATGGGAATTAGAATGACAGGCAAATTATTATCGACTATATCTTTGACTAATCGTTCTCATTGTACGTACACATTTCCTTCATACATTTTCAGGAAATTGAAACAAGAGAAACTATCGTCCATTGTCTAAAACATTCTTCGTAAGAAAAACGGAACAAAAATAATTCTTTCTGCTGCCTGGAATATGCAGATCATACATCATAACCGTGTAAAGATTTACAGTCTATGGAAGCATCACATCAACAAGTTGCATCCGAGAAATCGAAAAAGCAGTAAAAGATTCGACTCGACATGGAGACACAAAAAACATTTAGGTTGATTGTAATTATTTCTACTAGTAACTTCGAAATATGAAAACATGATTCCGTTCTTTGAAGTCGGAATAAAATGTTCCTTCGTTATCGATAAATTAAACATCCTAATAAAAATATATACATGTTATACCTGATTCTATGAGATCATAGCAACCGAACGAATTCTAACTGATCGAACCGTGAAGATAATGAAAAGAGGTTAATCGTCGAGTGAGGTGTTTTGGCGGATCGACGCGCGAGTTGTTCCGAGTCGATCCGTCGAACGTGTTCAAGGGCCGTTCATAGCTGTTCCTGAAACACCGGGTCGTAGAGACAACGAGAGTCACGGAGAGGGGCTGTGCATGACAAGGTAGATTTATTTTTTTTCACACCCCACGCCAGGACTCACCGGGGGCTGGACGAGGTGTTTTAATATTTTAATAGGACGCCGGAATGGCCGGTTTCGTGACTTGGCGTTTTATAATGATATTCTCCCCGCGTTTCGCTCCTACTACCAGGAGAAAATCAACGGCCTGGAATAACCCATTTCGCTGGCAACTCGTTCTATTCTCCTAAAATAACAGCAGCCCCTTCGCCACCGTCGGCCGATCGCCGTGGTAGCGTATTTCTTACGTCCCCGACGCCATTTTCACCCCGGCGCGGTGTTGCGCGGTGTTGCGCGGCGTTGCGCGGCGAACGACGTCATTCGACGCCGCACTCGAGGATTAGCAATCTTTATTCGAGCGATGATCGTCCTCGAGGAGCGGCCCCATCGATCATGTAATTAAACGGTTCAAACTGTATCGGTGGTTTTAATATTTCAATGTGCTCTTGTACCTACGGTGATCTTGACACGGTGAATGACGAGCTAATTAGAAACCACTGGGCTTTAAATGTTACTTCAATTTGTAATACAGTTGCTAAATTTAGCTTTCACCGAAGCGACGCGGTTTTCGTTTAGCCTTCTCATTTCCTATCTTTTTATGTGTTTAACTTATTTTCCGTGTTCGTAGCGAACAGAATTTATTTACTACGTAGACAACGTATGCATTGACTTATTTGCTTGCATGTCATTCTGCAATTATTCAGCTCGATTTCTTGCAAGATTACTTCATCGTGCGGCTACCCGACGAGATTATGTTTTATTATTATGCTTATTTCTGGCAGATGCAATCGTAAGTTTATTACAATTCTGAAATGAAAATTTTTAATCAGTTACTCCAAGAATGGAAATTAGTTATTGCAAGAAACGCGAGCGTGTAAACTTTGTATACATTTTATGTAGTATACATTTATATATATATATATATATATTACTATATATTTATATATTTATCACATCGACGCGGGCTCAATGTCATACAATATCTTGTGCTGTTGTTACTCCTTCATGATCAGAGAAGAAATTTCTATAAATTTGTTAATTCGTATATTTTCCAGCGTTATATAAACTTTTTTATACTGATGAGAAGAATTTAGGTTATAGAGGATTGAGGAATGAAAAGTCGATAGATGGAAAAATTTCGATGAAAAATTGATCGTGCGTTTCCCAAACGAAATTATAAACATTTTGGAGCGACACGTAGAGTATCGTGAATATTATGGGCCTAAATGAATATTTTTTCGGGTTTCGATTGGTTTCAGGGGGCGAAGCAATCTACAATACAAGATGATGGTATCACGATTCCGATAGGTGATCCATGCTGAGTCATTCCACATCATCGTTTCAGTTCTTCTTTCGCATTCATCCACGGACACCTTTCCGTCTCTAATTTCCTCGTTTCAATCAATCGCCGAGTCCAATTTCATTTCGTCCATTATCATCTGGCTACGAAAGTCGATTGAGACGGAACAGCTAAGATCTAATTACCATCCAGCGAAATAACTGCACGTCCAATCGGTATTTGTACTTTACTATCCGGGCGACGATTTTAGGGTAGCTTCAACACTTCCATTACCACGATACGAATCTAAAAAATGTCATAAAAATGACACATTCTATTTATTTAAATCAAAACTCCAGGGTAAAATACCAACTACTTTCCCAGCGTTCCGACGACTTTGCGAATCTTAATAAAATTAGGAAATTATAATAAACTAGCTTAAAAGTTAATTTTCAAATCTAAGTAAATAATTTCGTCACTCACATTTGGATGACGGTGCAATCGAAGTGTCAAATGACAGGTGCGAGATTTCACTTCTTTTCGTTTTTTGCATCACTAGCTGCAAAGATTCAACATTGGACAATGTTTTGTTAATGCAGAAAGTACATTAATAAATAAACTGAGGGTTTTATGTAGCTATGAAGAAAAATAGTTGGAGAAATATAAAATCATGGACGCTCTATAGAGAATTGAGAACATGATTATTTTATTTTAATGTGTGTATACTTTCTCATGGATATTATTTTTATCTTTCTTGCATATGATTGATGTTATTTTTATCTTTCTTTATCGTTGATGTTATTTTTATTTTTGTTGATGCATTAAATTTTTTACAGGCGGGCAACGACAAAAATCGCGCTAGTTGTAATCATAAATCTTCAGGTTGAATTTCTCGACGAAGATTTCTAATCACGAGTCGGATCTTCATAGCGCAAGGGGCTGATTATTTCACCACCCACAATACATTTCAATCCACGTGGTGTCGAACTTCGTCCTTTGAGGCTTGAAAAATATTTCTCCCGACATAAACAGTCGACAACGAATAAACTAACAAGCTGAAATTACCAATAACAACGTGGCGCGCGTATCGCGGAATATTCCTCGGCCGTCGTCTCCCTACGAAACTAAAAAACAAGAACAATCGGCCGCTAATGAGGACATTTACGATCCCGTTTCCGTTCGTCGGGGAACGCGACTCGAAAAACTGATCAGTGAAACGAAAATACGTCGCGCGCGGAAGAATCGGAGCGCGATCTCGCGTAATATTTTTCCCGTCGACCGACCGGTTCGGGAGTGATGCGTTAGGTAAACAGCGAAGGCGCGTCCTCGTTTGTATCAGCGGACAGGATGGCTCGCGATTAATTGCAGGTAGGGCCGTTAATGCCGCCTAATTTCGCGGAAGGACAGAAACGGTTCCGCCAGCCCGAGAATCACGATTCGTTAGCGAGCTCGCAATTTTTATCCGAAGGGGGTGTGGCGGAGCAGTAGGCAGCCAGTGGCAGCAAGAGGTGAAGAGGGTGTGCGTGGATCGAGAGAGAGAGAGAGAGAGAGAGAGAGAGAGAGTCGGCCGACTGGCCGTTCGACCTGTCACCGTGTATTCGGAAATATAACTGGATTTACGTCGCTCTATTATCTCTATCGCGAGGCGTCGCGTACTCTAACGGCGGCGCCCCGGCAAAAATTCGCCGGCCAGCGAAATTTCCGGTTCGATTTTTACATCGACAACGGACCGGCCGGTGGCCGCGGCGCGCAGCGACAAAAAAAACGGCAACAACTTACGATTTATAATGCACAAGATAAAACGAATTAAAAGCCCTGCGCGCACCCCCGGCTGCAACGAACCCGGGGGGAGGTGAGGGCTGGAAAAAAAAGAATTCCGGGACGAGCTGCATCGAAATAAAACTGCGGGACGAAACACGTCGGGCGAGGGGCACCGGGGGGGGCCGGGGGATTGCGAATTTTTAGCGGACTACGCAGCGCGGCGGCGGATCCCGGCAATAATTACTCGAACGATAGACGTTCATTTGAATTTTAATCAGAGTAAATTATTACGCATTCCGTAACGAGGCTAATCTTCGTCCTCGCGGATTGATAGAGGCGCTGCCGTGTAATGGAACCGAGGCTCTACGGGGGATGGTTCTTTTTCGGACGAACTCCCAGAATTAACCTCTTGACGTATCGCGCGTCTTCCTAGCTGAGGGATTTATGAAATTTAAATCCTGTTTCGGAATTTATTTCGGTACCGGCGGAATTTATTTTTACTGATTTTCTCGCGGTATCGGTGTGTTGTAACAGATGAGCCGTCGCTAGACACGATGCTGATCTTTATGCATTTATGGCATGCACGAATTTTTAAAGCGCAAGGGAACAGTATCCATTAACGAGGAACAGTAACATTTTGATTTGCGTTTTGCAATTAATAGTCTGTTCGTAATCTAGAAGTCGATGAAGGAAGATTCTAAAACTCTTTTTACTAAAAATGAAAAGTTAAAAAACGCAAGTTATTTTTTTTTAATTCCAAACGATTGCAATTTAAAAAAATATTGACATTAAAAGATATTATAGAGATATTAGAGATATTATAAAAGACATTAAAATACAAGTCCTCTCATTTACTTTTGAAAAAGTTACATCGTTTTAGAAGGTGTTCGAATTTCACCTACACGAACGAAATCAAATCGTTCTACAATACAACTCCTTAAACATTACAAAACTTCTCAGTAACATAAACAATGTTACTATCTTATTTGCAGAAACACCCTTATTATAATTCGCCTAAGCAGCGTCTGCCAGCAACCCCCGGCTTTCCGCATCGATCAGGTAAGCACATTGGCGGACAGTACCACGGTGTTCCAAGCCGACAATCCCCGAAAACGCGACCAGAAGTCAACCGGGTAGACAATGGTGGTCCCCGAAAACGAGCGACACCGAAACACAACCGATCGCTCGTCGAACGGGCAGAAGAACGGGAAAAGAGGGAGCGGCGGAAAAATTTCGAGTCGTCGTTCGGACTAGCCGCGCTATAGTCGGTATCCGATTGAAGCCAAATCACGGGTGGAATAAAAAAAGCTCTCTCACATGCACACACATACACACAGACGTATACGCATACACACAAAAGAAACGAAAGAAAAAAGGGAATCGTCGGGTTGCCGGAGGATGGGGGCTGCTGGCCGCGGCGAGGCGAAGGGGGATGGAGTTGAATTCGAGCGACCGGCGCGGCGGCGGATAGAACGCGGCGTGTTCGAACAGAGGTGGAAAGAAGAGCGACGAGGCGAGGAGAAGGTGGGAGGGAGGAGAAGGGGGCACGGCGAGGGCAACCTTTTATAATCCGGCAAAATGCGAAACGCGCGCGCCATTTTAATCGAAATAGGTTTTTGCCCCGAAAAAAAGTTCGTATTTAGAGAGAACGAAATGAGTTCACCTCCGGCTCGATGAAAGACCGATAAGCATAGCTGATTTATACGTGGGACGACCGAACCGGACCGAACCGAACCGAACCGGACCGAATCGAACCGAGGCGAAATAGTGTTCGCTCGTCGATTCGTTTTCGGTGCCTTTCTGCTTTCTCTCTCCCCCCTCCCTCTCTCTCTTCCACTCTCTTTCTCTCCCGCGCGCATAGTTCCCGTTTTTCTCTCCACCCGTTCACCCCCTCCGCGGAGACGTCGCACAGTGGGGCATTTACTCCGAAATCGCAGTAAAAAATATTTTCTGACTGAAATCATATATCTCTGTCCAACTTTTTTTGATACTCTGCGGTGAAACATTATATATGTGTACTTACGAACATCGAATGAGTTACAGAATCTGTTTCTTAAGAACATTTAGGATTGGAAATATAATTCTAAAATACAAATGTTGGGTGTCCAAGTGTTAAACCAATTAACAAC
>CM052165.1:2268570-2304369 GCA_028455555.1 Augochlorella aurata
TAATTACGAGTACAAATCGCATAGAACATGCTTAAAACTGTTTGTTGTAAAAATTTGTGGATATAGTTTGATCCAGCTACGTATTAATGCCGTATAATGTACGAATATCGCATCGGAGGAGTTAATGAATGCAAAATCCACATCCTAACGAAGAACAAATATTAACAATATTTATTACGAACGAGCGCAATAAAAAGAATTCGTTCCGACTTACGTATCATCAATTTCTCCAGACCGTAAACGAAACAGCATAAACGAACGATAGTGCAGTCAGTAGAATCGCTTAGAGTCACGAGACGGCCACGATCCGCGCGTGACAATCGCGTATCCGCTTCGTCGAACTCCGACGGAGACAATTAAGATTAAAAATTCTAATTTCTTCTCGCCTCGCGATTCCCGCCTCGTAAGTTAACAATGGAAAATATTGCGGCATCGATCCGGATAGGAGATACGGAAATCCTCGTTATTATTCCCAGCCCTTGGACGCGTGCGGACGGATCGTCGCGTTAAGCCGGGCCGGTTTTCCGCGGCGCGTTTAGCGCGCGCAAACCGAGAACGAGAAAAGCGAATTCCGTGCGTGGCGGAGGCGCGCGCACACGCGCCTACACCTACCCCAGTTATGAATATGCATTTTCCTCCGTTAAGTATGTGCAGATTGCGAGGCGATACAGTCGCCGGCCGTTCATTATTGTCGCTAGCAGCCACTCGCCATCGCGACACCGACCGACTGCAAACTCGTAGACCATTCGCCCGAAATTCCCCGCCGAAATTAGCGGGACGCGTCAATTGCAATCACCAAGGTGTCCAGCTCCCCTGGTGCAGACTAGCCTAACCCCGGAGCAGGCAGATGATCTTTAAACTATGCACCGATTGATATCGATGACGTTAGGGACACGGCATATATTAGTCTTCACTGACAGCCTAAATTGCGGACGTCTTTTGGGTGCTGAAGATGCAGTGGTACCTCGTGTTATGTTAAATCGTCGTATTTATAAAAATTCTGAACTTTATTTAGCAATTTTTTAGAACATATTTTTCAAGACATTGCTTGCCGATGTTGTTCCTGATGTAACGACAATTTATTTTATTTAATTGCCGATTATTGAATAATTAAGCGAACAATTTAAATGCTCTGGATCAAAATTGACGCAGGCACCGTCTTGCGAGGGTTAACTTCAAAGTTTATCTAAGTGAAAAGTCGAAATTGTTTCAAAAGGAATCATATAATTGTTCCTCGTGTGAAGAAGGAACAAAATCATTTCTTACGGAAAGGAAAAATGAAGTTATACGCTGTGAAATAGAAATTGTTTTTTATGAAACGAAACAATGAAATTGTTGCTAATTGAAAGGGATAGTTGAATTGCTCCACATGAGAAGGAGAAGCAGAATCGTTCTTTATATTGTTGAACGGAAACATTCTTCAAACAAAATGATTTTTGAGCGAAGTGAAAAATAAATTTAAAAATTGCGGAAAAGCTGGCAAAATTATTCTTTACGAAAATTAGAAACAAAATTGTTCGTTACAAAATCGGAAAACGATATTGTTTCTCTCAACAAAATCGTTTCTCATGAAAATGGAACTAAAATGGTCCTCGTGAAAAAGGAAAATGCAATTGCACTTTGTCAAAAGAACACATGGGGACACCACAGTTGCGTCATTCACCACGAATAGATAAACGCAAAATAATTCTCCATCGACTCAAAATTAAGAGGCTCGCAGACCACCGACGCAAACTCCGAGTAACCCTTTATAATTAAACGAAACGGTGAAAGTAAACTAAAAATCGCCAAGATTATACCAAGATCGACCATATGCGCAACGACAAAACGAGCCCGAAAAATCGTTGGAACAATAGCCCTCAAATCCCGACAAGAAAAGAAGATCACGATCGAGAACTCGAGAACCCGCATGCTCACCGCAGGATCGGGAAGGTGCACGCATCTCTGCGGATCGTTCACGGGGAACCAATTCCGTCCACCTGGATCGGTCCAGGAATATTCAGAGTCTGCGGGGAAGGGCCTCGATAGCGATCGGATCGCGCGATACCATCATCCCGGAATAAGTATCCGCGCACGTGTTCTAATTACGACGAGCAATTTGCGAGGCTTTTGTCGTCGTTGACATGCCGGAGCCCGCCCGGTGTCGTCCAGGGGTAGGTAGGGGGTGGACGGGTAGACGATTGGACGTGGCATGGAAATCTTTCCGGCGGCGGCGGCACCAATGCGAGAAAAAAAGAGAAGAAAGGAAGGAAGACAGAGGAGGAAACGGCGTTGGGAAGGGGTGTGTGTGTGTGCGAGAAAAAGAGAGAGAGAGAGAGAGGGAGAGGAAAAAAAACGCACGCTCGATCCGAGAGATAAGTAGTTTAGTTGTACGCGTGTCGCCGCAGAACGGTGCTCAGGAAGCGCGAGTGCGCCAGAAGAAGAATGCTCGAGGCTCGTCAGCGAGACACGCGAAAGAGACCTACGGGGGGAAGGGCGGGAGAGGAAAGAGAGCGGTGGAGGTTGGGTATCGTATTAAGGGAGCCGTCACCGAAGAGAGCGGAGAGAGGGCAGTCG
This sequence comes from Augochlorella aurata, assembly GCA_028455555.1. Classification (NCBI taxonomy): domain Eukaryota; kingdom Metazoa; phylum Arthropoda; class Insecta; order Hymenoptera; family Halictidae; genus Augochlorella; species Augochlorella aurata. The sequence continues at coordinate 2,271,127 of CM052165.1, forward strand.
GTGGGATCGACGGAGGAGGGTTCGAGGGGGTCAGAGACGACGAGGAGGGTCGTCGTGGCGCTCACCCTCTCGTTCCGCAAACAATGCTCCATATCGTCTCCATAATGAACGTGGGTATAGGGACATGCATGCTCGTCCCCTTGCAGTCCTAGTAATAATGAGCACGCAGATTATGCGTGGTGACTGGTGCTCGATATACCTACCCTCCGGGAAGGAAGCGGGAAGAATGCGAGGGCACTAGATCTCTCTTTCTCTCTCTCACTCTCTCTCTCTCTGTCTCTCGCTTATTATCTCTCTTTCTCTCCGTCGATGGTTACAAACGAGTCGCGAGCGATGCGTCGAGTACAAAGATGATCGGTTTGAATTTAGACGATCAGCGGAGCTGAACGCCGAGGGCTCGTTTCCAGATGATGATGGAGACGCTGCTGTGTCGTCTACTGCAGGATGAGGGCTGCCCACGCTCGCGTTCGATTAGGGAGGTATCGGATTCTTTTTGTCCCGACTTGTCACGGGATAGCGGTGATGGTGTCGTTACTAGACTGGATTTCATGCATTTATGGCAAAAATGAATAGGGTCGAATGAAAAATGGAAAAGACGTTAGAAACATTTAAGGACATTGTTAATTTATATTTCAGACAATTAACTTTGATAACTTTTGTTTTACATAAAGATCTGCCATCTAATTGTTACACATAGTGTGCGATGAGGACGTTTTAACCCTTCATTTTTACTAATAACCTGTTAAGTATGTTATAAGTCGAAATATAATCGCATCCCCTTGTCGTCAATATTTAAATATTCACATCAATTTAGATATACAATAGTTTATCCATTTCCTTGTCCTTCTAAAAAATTATTCCAAGCTACATCATCGTAACGGTGAAGAAAATAGTAAAGGGTCAAGAGTGTCACAGATAGACTGCGAATTTTATGCATCCGTGATAAGAATGCGTCGCTGCAGTTTAAAATAGACGAAACATTAAAAGACTGAACGAGTATCAAAATATTAAAAAATTCTTACAAAACTTCTGAGTTACTATTGTCCCCTACAACACACACAGAACATTTGTATTCTGCATAAAGATTCGCAGTCTAGAACTTTTTCCTATTGCAGAAGTCTGTCAGGTTAGGATACGATTCGATGTTGGCTTCGATTTCGGTTAGCTCTGAAAGTTTAGGGTATATGTCTGGGTAGCATTACGACTGGTCACCGCTAAAATAGGCTTGGAAAGTCTGATAGGGTTGGATTAGGTTTAGCCTAGGGTTGCTTGAATTCTACCAGGATTAGTTTATAATTATGTTAAGTCTAGATGTCTAACGTTTCAACGTAGTATTTTAGAATCTACGCGACACCAGTTTGCGAAAAATCCCATTCAATTGCGGTCTCAAAGCTTAGCTTACTAGAATTTATAGTACAGCTTGCCTGTCGAATCGGATTGCGTTAGATCCGAACTAGAATTCTCAATTCAAAGATGGGGAAAGCTATGAAGTTTGCTTCGAATTTCGGAGGTCTAAAAATCTAGGCTAGGGTAACTATTTCGACGATGCCACGATTTTGATTAACTGTAATTAAAAACCGCGAGGAACAATGATAATCGAAATAGCCCAAAGATCTCGTGAACGGCTTTGGAACACAGAGCTAGCTCCAGATAATCCGGTGGTAGCAATCCATTCAGCTGGAATCACATTTAATCCGGTCAATTGTCAGCGATCGTATAAATCATTTTATCCGACCGTATTCTCTCATTTCCTTATCTGATCCCGGCGGCATACCGCATGCCGGCGCGCCGGTAACCCCACGGAATTGCACGGCGATGAGATTCTTTTGATTCGGCTGGATCGGGCCAGGATGAAATCGGAAACTCGTCGGACACCGCGGTGCGCTCGAGCGTCCGACGGACTTAGACACGCATCTCGCGTGCGCCAGACAACGCGGCGTGGTTGGGCGAGGCGTGGGCCAACGGGGAACGCGGGATAATTCGTAAAACGGTCCCCTTTGAAGAGTTAATTTCGCTGTCCCTCTTTTCCGCTGGTCGAACTCCAGAAAAATGCATTAGCACACCGGTGACACGGGCTCAGGGCGCGCGGCGACGCGCCGATGCGCCGGTGCGCCGGTGCGCGCACCGTTTCGTTGCTCCACGGAAATTCCGGGCGCGGTTGAAAAGCAATTTCAACTTTAATTACCGTGACTGGACCGACGAAGAATTTCGATCCTGAAGATACGTACATGATTATCGGCATAATTCAAATTGGTTCCGTGGAGACACGGGGCCCCGGACGTTTACGGATACATGGGAACGGAGGAAAATCGAATTGGTACATACAGATTGCAACCGGAATACAGGGCCAACACCAGCGTGAATGCACCAATTAGAGTATCGAAGGATTCCACCGCTACCCGGCCCGAAACTCCAGAGATTCCTGAAGGACCTCGACGAAGGTATTTGTCCGGCGTCGTGCTTGCGGTGTTCGTTCGAGTAACGATTCGATTCGGGACTACGACTCCCGTATTCGTATCTGTCGCGATCCGTATTGTCTGTTACGCCTGTTTACACATTTGACCCGGATTTTCAGCCGGAACTTCCTCCACATACCCTGGGCCCTCTCTCGCTCTCCCACTTTCTCTCTCTCTCTCTCTCTCTCTCTCTCTCTCTCTCTCTCTCTCTCTCTCTCTATTTAGACGCGATCGAACTCGATTAAGGATGTAGAAATTAACTTCGTGTCCACGCCGCGATATCTCCTACCCGCTATCACGACACGCCGAACAACGCCGCGCGCCGCGTCGGCGTCGTCGGAAATTTAAATTGCTGCGACGCGTTTTCGAGCATTGCCCATTAATGAAGTTTCGATTCGACGCGCTCGTCAAACATCTGCTCGTCATTTGCTACGCCGGAACCTCCATTTTTAATGTACCAGCTCCATCTTCTATCATAATGCCGGTTATTTTGTTTTCTGTCAATAAACTATGCTCCTATCTTCCAACGGAAATTGATTCATTCTATTTATTTTTCATCGTTCAGTCCGATGGAATCTGGCTTTTATCGAAGATTCGACGTTTTAACGTTTAGTCGCGAGTTTGTTCGTAGAGTTTTTTATTACTGAGATGAATTCTTGATAATTGTCTTTTAAATAATAGTTTCGGGTGAAATTGTTGATTTTATAGAAGATTTGACATTTTAACGTTTTATTTACCGCGAGTATGTTCTTACAACATTGTGATGGCTGAAATCTGAGTATTAGACTTGGCCATTGTTTGCCAAACAATAATTTCAAATGAAATTATTACTTCAGAAATGTTGCTTTTATTAAAGGTTTGATATTTTGACAGTGTACATATTTATTCTGATTTTTAACAATTGTTATTGTAATATTTGCGGCAAGTAGCACATATATTGAATAAATAGCTCATAAATTTACAATCTGGCAATCCTCGAATTGTGGTATTTTCTGTCACTTTAAAACAGTTTCTTGAGAAAAAAACTCCACTTGAAATAGAATCGTCGTTGCCAGAAATGTGTGACAGGACGACAAAAATGTTGAACAGAATGCGTTAAAACAAGGTGTTGCAACAAGTACTAAGAAAAATCGTGTCTGACTTGTTTCCGAAGTGTGGAGTAACTACAAATCCGGTCATTTCCGGTATAACTGCGGGATCGTTGTAATCCATGGAGACTAAGCGTACCGATTGCGCTTGTGTCGGCGAGTGTCGCTCGCAAGAGCCTCGGCGAGGATGACGCCGAGGGGTCGAAGAGATTCAGCGGGGGTGGCGCAGGCTGGCTGCTGTCCGAAGCAGAGAATTTATAATGCGAAAAAAAACCGGGCGGCACCGCAGCACAACGCCGCGCCGGTTTGTTTCAGCAACGCTCAAGAGACGCCGACGGGCAAATGGTGTGCGTAACGCGGAGCCGGAATTTATATTTCGAAAAATCGCCGTCGCAACGCGCCGCTGCCGGCCGCGTGAATAGAGACGCGTGACTTTTTGATAGCGGCGAGCTTCGCTCTCTTTTTGCCACCGTGAATTATTTTCTGAGAATTGCTGGCCCGCTTCGTAACCACGGCCTCCCTTTCTCTTTCTCTTTCCCTCTCTGTTTGCATTGTTCCCGTCCTCTGGTCACGCGACAACGCTTCTCCTTTTGCGTTCTCTCTGCGGTGAAAATCATACTGTAATCCTCGATTATTCGAAAATTCCCGGAACATTTTTTCGCAACGACTCGGTTAGGAGACTGGCCAGTTACGATTTTGATTTCGCTGACACCAGAGAGGCGGCAGTTCGCATTTTTCATACTGGTGTCTCCGAGCGAGTTGAAATGACCCATTTCGGGTTGTTTTGGCGCGCCTCGCATCGGTGGAAGCAGGGAAATAGTTTGCCGGTAAATTATTAAATAGCTGCATTTATTTCTGCACGTGTTGACGTCATGGATAAATGTAATTCTTAGGTGACATTAAGAACGAGTCGATTTAGCTGTCAGTTCTACCTGTGTTAAAATTAGGTGGATATTGAAGTCAAGTTATCCCTAGCATGCTTAAGAGAGGGTTAAAAGATGTCTACAGAATTTTAATATTTTTGTTCCAACCATGTTCTTTTATACACTTTTTATACTGAATTTTTACAGGTAACTAAATGTATTATTTAACAGTATTGTATAAGTAAATATACTTTGAACAGAGAAAATTATATTTATAGTATTTTCTGTTACATTAATACAATAATTCAATGCCAAACAATTATTTTAATACACGATTCGTTATGAGAAGATTCGAGTAATGACAAAATAACAATTCGGTGACGATTTAAAATAAAACCTTGACATAAAACAATTTTTGTATCCTCCCACCGAAACCAAAATTTTTTAAAAATTACTAAAATTGGTAACAATCATACAAAGTTAATTTTAAGGCTCTCAAAGTTCCAAACAGTCAGCATAAAACTTTTTAATCAATTCGTATCAGGAACCCCAGTGATCTTGGAGACCTCGATCGCCGGGGCTAGTGGCTCCATCGTAAAATCCGAGCGGCCATCCAAATTATCGGATCCCATCGCAAATATACATAATAAGGTGTTCAGCCGAGGGGTGTCTGGGGTTCGATCGAGGGATGCCAGCGCTGCAGGGGTTGCTCGGCGATCCGCTGGCAATACTTTCGCAACGACCAGGCAGCGGCCCCGTATCCCCGTTAATAATATACGCGGAAATCAGATTATTTGTCTGCCTCACTGTTTTAATTTTGAACGATTTTTCTTTTTTTCGCCTGCCTCCCCCCTTCGTCCGTGACGCGGCTCTCTCGCGCACCCCTCGGCCCATCGCGCGACTCGCAGTTCAATGTTTTTACGCGGGGTGAGGTCCGATTGGTCGGCGGCCGCTTTCCAAGTGGGGTGGGAAATGAAAGGCTGGCCACTCTTCGTCGTATACGCGAGATCGTACGAGTAACACACGTGGTCGAACCGGAACGTGTGCTCGCGACTGGTAGACGAGCGAGAGAGAGAGCGAGAGGGAAATAGATGGAAGGAGAAGGAGGGTGAAAGAGGGAGGAAGCGGGAGAAAGAGAGAAAGAGCGTTGGAAATCGGAGGGAGAGGCACGCAAACGTACGATACGTGCGAACGAGTGTTTGCTGGTAAAACACGATTCTCTACTCTCTCGGCCGCTTACCCTCGCCCCGCCGCGAGATTCTTGAGCAGTCTCGCGCGCGCGTTGTCGTCGCCGTTCGCTAATAACGCGTAAATAGCACGGCGAGAACGACGCCGTGGTCGCGTTGCGTCGGTCGTTGCCGCCGATTTTTCGCCGGGCCGTTTACAGAATCCGAGCGGGAGGTCCGGAAGTCGATACGTAACGCGGAATTAATTAAACGCGAACGATCTTTCGTGTTCCCGGCCGGCTACAATGAAAATATTATCGAATATTTGTGCAAGACGAAGCTCGATCATTTTTTCCGTCGTTAATTGAAAATTCGTGCAAACGCTCTGCCCCGGCCCATAACCCGGCCTCGAAAATTTTTCCAATCGAACTACCCCCGGCGCGCCGCCCGCCGCCCTTTCCGCGGCTACATCATGCCGATTGGTTAATGTCCGGGGGCCTTTGAAGAGACCGACGAAAAATAGGAAATCCCCGGACGAAAGTATTCTATTCGTCACGGGGCAGGCGATTATAAGCGCGGCGGCAGGTCGCTACTGCTGTGTCTGTGCTTGAATTTCTCTCTCTCTCTCTCTCTCTTTCTCTCTTTCTTTCACCCTCTCCACCCTCTCCCTCTCTCTCGCGCGCTCTCTCTGTCTGTGTGGATGTGTGTACGCGCGCGCGAGAGAGCCCAGCCTTTTACATTTTTACCACGGCCGCGCGAGAACTCGATATTCCGACAAACACCGATTGGAAATGTTAAAAGATCGAAAGAATTTTAATGAAAACCCCCGACCACCGGCAGCCCGGCCGAACGTGCCTTTTAATAGTTCATCCGCGTCCGTTTTTTCCTTTTTTTCCGCCGCCCCGAACGTGCCCTCCGCAACCCCCCACGACCCTCTCGCCCCGCCCGTCCAGCCTCTTTTTTTCGGGGGGCGGCAGCGGCGGGGCGGCGGGGGTGGTTACGGGCGATCTTTTTTTTTATTCGCTACGTTTCGGTCCGCGAGTGGTCCGCCGCGGCCGGACACAGAAAATATATATCTGTTGAAAAAGTAAAGCGACCGCCGTACGTTCGCCACTATTCCGGATGGACGGGTGGACGGACAGACGGACGGACAAATGGAAGGGTGGGCTGGCAGCGGCGCGGAGGGGAAAGTCGACTGCTTGCACCGAAAAAAAATCCGAGGGTGGGGTGAACGATGGCGAGAGAGCGAGAGAGAGAGAGAGAGGGAGAGAGAGACAAAGGGATGGTAGGACCGCCGTCGGTGGGGAGCGGGAGTGAGCGAGCAGGAATTATATTTCCTCCTGCATGTTTATTTTTCGCGTGATTACAAACGAAGTTAATCCGAATCGAAGGAAATTAATTTTATTGTCCGCCAGGGAGGAGAGCCCTCCACTCGTTGTCGTCTACGTTGTCCGTACCGATCTTCCCCCTTTGTCGGGGCACACGTTGGCGCCCAGCTATTCGACCATTATTATTTTCCCTTCTGACTTTTCTTTTTTTTATCCCCTCCCGCTCATCCCGGCTGGTTTCACTATCTGTGACGAGAGAAAGATCCGGCGGACGTGCAATTCGCCGGAATTATTAGCAAGAAGTCGCGCGTGAATGGCGGCAGAATTAAAATCGAAATCAAAGTCGTGGCCCGGCTGCCTGGCAGGCACGCGGACGAGGACACGGTATCCCGTGACGCGACATCGTATTAAGTGGTTTATAATCGATAATTGGCAATTAAAAGTACGCTCGCGTCCCTGTCCACGATGGGATATTAAAACCGCGGAGCTGACGGCGGGATTCGGCCGCGTTTCGCCGCGTGATCGATGAACAATGATCGTCTGAAGATAATGGTAATGACTGTCCATGTACCTAGATCAATTTTGATATCGTATTCGTTTGGCCGACAGCCTCAGAAAAAAAATACTAATTCGCCGCGTCGAGCGCACGTTAATTTTATTCCTGCGTGATTGACGTTGCTGGACGACTTGTAAACAATCTGGACAGCGGTACAGATTTTGTTACGTGTCAAATTTTAGTGCACACGAGACTCTGTGTAAATAAAGTCTCAGCGGTGTAAATATAATTAATATTTTAATTTGTCTAAGGCATTTAAAAATAATGGTGTCCTGATAGGAGAAAATGTTTGTGAATTTATTTTAATCAATGTACTGAAACGAATTTTTTGAAATTATGAAAATCGAGCCACATAATAACGATGAAATTATCTACGCTTTAATTTTACCATCGTATGTTTCAATTCGTAAATATTGCTTGTGTTGTTTGAAAAGTTCAACAATAATATTTGTATGTATCACTAATAAATCGGTATTTTTACAATAGTACGACGTGGTTCAATTAGGAAGGGCCAAATCATTAAACATGGAATAGCGAAAAGAGGTAACTGCATTCGTAATTAAATTCACTTTAATTTCGAAACGATACCTCGCAATTACGAATAAAAATGATACTTTCAATATCACGGCAAAAATATAATTTCCCAGGGTATAATGCAGGCGAGCGAAGGTTAATAGGAATGTTAAAAATGGTGGAAGTTCAAGTTCAGCGCTCGGACCGTCATCATTCATCGGGCGGCCGGGCGTCGAATATTCAATAATATTTATAAATAATATTTACCGACGGAAATCGATGACCGTCCGGTTAGCGGGGCGCGATCATCGAGTAATTGCGATCACGATAAACAATCATCGAGCTGAATAACAATAATCAATTAACGAACGCACAGAAATGTACAAATACCGCGGAAACGGGCGGCCGGCTGTTGACAAAGAAATTATTATTTTCGATTGATAACGCGAGCCCGGTGAACGATGACCCGAGTCATCGAGAAAGTGATGAACTCGAATTCCAGCCTGATTACTCGTGCGCGCTCCATTAACTCGAATTTCGTGCGAACCAATCGACTGTGCCAGTCATCGCGCTCCGCAAACACCCTTTCCAACAGGAATTTCTTCCGGGATCATCGATTGGCGGGTTTTGAATCCGTACACGCGGCCCGCTCGCCTTCAATATCATTTCTCGGGACCTTTCAATGACCTTTTCGTAAACGCTCGCCCACAGATTCGCCGAATCACATCATTTAATTCCTGTAATCCAATTAGGCGATTAACTAAACGGACCGGCAGCACGATCTCCCCGACGCTCCGCGAAATATAATTGTTTACCTCTCGAATTATTGCGTGCACATAGTTCAACGAGCCTCAGAAAACATTCCAGCAATTATTAGCAACATTACTGCCAATTAAACATTCGAAAAACATCTCTAATCAGTTTTCCTTTCGCGTCCTACTTCGATATTTTCCTCGAAAAACCAGTACATTCAAACTTGTTTTCGCGCGATTGTCATTCATGCGATTTTTCTCGGATGAAAAATACATTGGAAAGCCATTTTCATACGATTGATACCGGTTCTGAGAGAACTTCGAATTTCCAATGTTTAAAAAAAAAGCATGTCCATATATAAATAAAACATTTAAGAATGTGCATAAAGACTTATTTCAGTGTATAAATAAATTTATAATACTCCTTATCAATTGTTTACGTAATTCGTGTGTTTCATATGGTAGTTTGGACTCTGCTTAATGTATATTTAATAGAATCGCAACTCTAGTCTTAATTAATGTCTAATACTAATTTGTTGAATATGGTGTTGAAACGTATTAAAACGATTAAAACTTTGAGTCCGATTTATTCTGGGACTGTGAGTGATAGGGATTCTGCAATGGTTGGAAGCGGGAAAGTCTCCCCTTTGAAATGAATTTTGTTTCATCCCGATACGACTTCCGGTTCCCGAGATATCGTCGCGTAAAACTAAGGGGTGTTTTAAGTGGTTTTTCTATCTTTTTCCCGCCCGCGCGCTCCGTCCTCTCTCTGTCGCACTCATTCAGAAGCTGGCCCAAATGCGGGCAATGACCTCTGCGGCATCAATGAAAACCATGAATGAAGTGTTTTTTGCTATTACTATTACTATCGCTACGCGCAGTAGAACCCGTGGTACCGCGAGCACGTGGGACGGAGGTAGTTTTCGCGCGAAACTTTCGAGCCTCGTATCTCGGTAGCCAATCGAGGTATCGACTTCGAACAAAATTCATTTTCAAGAACACGCTCGCGCCTATACGTCGACTACACTTTCCATCATAATATTACACTCCTTCCGCGTGTGTTTTGCACTCAAAGTTTTACAATAATACATTCATGAAATTTAATCAATTAGCCACGAAGGTTGCGTCGATCACGAAAATATACCGCTGCGAGCAGTTTTTAGTCTACAATGTCCGAACCGAAAATTGTACGGACACGGGCCCCGAAATAAATTACTTCCTGCATTAAACAATCATTTCAAAGGGTGAACAGAATTTCCTTTCACGGCGGCCTCTGTAAAATGAAATGAAACACTCGCCGGATTGTCTTTATGTTGACAAAAATGTTCGCGATGGATATCGACGAATTATCGAACAGTCGAGCATTATTAAGTTTAACTAACGGGGTGTAACAGATGAACGCGAACTCTTCAGCGTCCGCCATAAATTCGGCGGAGCGAAAACATAAGTGATTTCTAACTGGACCCGGTACTCGTTACAAATTCTATCCCTTGATTTAATGAAGAGCACACAGACCGAGCGTACGCGGCGACATAATAAACACGCGTGACAAATATTCATCATCCGCGTTTGAGTATCGATTTACAGGGGGCACAAAACATCAATAACCTGATATCAAGCTTTCCCGGCGACGTCGCAGCTGGAGGATGTATTTGCGCGCGGCGTTAGAGACGCAGTCGAACGCGTACACGTGCTGCACCGTTTAACCCAAATCGCGGGAACGCCGCGTATAAATCATTAGGCATTAACCGCGCTAATTACAACTGTCTCTAAGCAGCTACATTAACGGCTGAACTGGTCTCGTCGGTTCCGGGAAGACGGAACGAATTTAACCGCGCCTATTACGGAACGATCCTTAACGACTTCTCGGAATGCAAATTGGCGAAACACGCACGCCGATCGGCAGCCTCGTTGCATCGCGGAAGACGAGCGGCTCTGGTCGCCTTCGATCGACATTGCCATTCAACTCGTTTTCTTCGTTCGCACGATCCTCTGTTCCTCTCTCCTTTTCAATTAACAATTTTTCTAACCCGAAATTTTTCGTCGGCCCAATGTGCAAGACCAAAACGGTTAACGCGAATGCGAACTCACAGTGACATACATTTTAATTCACACGCAATGAAACCGCACAGAAAGATTCTACATCGATATTCCTAGAGCTATTTGAAAGAAAGAGACAGAGCTCGGCAAAAAGTAATATGATTAATGATTAGCGATTCTAACTTGTTTGTTATTATAATTAATTTATTAGTGATTAATGATTCCAACTCTTTCGTTATTATAACTAATTTATTAATAATTAACGATTACAATTCGTTAGTTATTGCACATTATTATAAAATCGTTATAAATTATTATAGACTAGTTACAACAACGAACGAGTTATTATCGTCAATCATTAACCAGATTATTTTTCACCCAATATCTGGAAACAAAATATTTGTACATGTTTCGAGAAGAGAAGTTATATTTTGCAATACGTTATTTCAAAATTGTTGCATTATATAAGTTCTGAAGAAGTTGTATTATACTATTTCGAAAGGAATTATTACATTATATTGATCCAAATATTGCAAAGCATTTGAATATATTTGCAATATGTTTACAATATATTGCATTTGCAATTCAAATGTTGCAATATGTTAAGCAATCAATCTCTCAGCCAGGGAGAACAGTAACTGATTTGTAAATTATAGGCATACAGTAACTGGCTGCAGAACAATCTTTTTTTCTCCTAACATTAAATGCAAGATATTTTGTCATAGGAAAAGAAACTTTGAAAATCCTTAAGTCCTTAAAAAATGTCATTTAAATTGCAGAAGTTTATTAGCGAAAACTCCTGAGGTCTGCTAACAGAGCACAGCAACAGGCACCTATTCCCTACCCTAACCCAAAAATAGTGTGAAGTAGGTAATCATCAGGAGTCGCGGAAGCTTGCGGATCGCTTGGTGTGAAATCCGAAAGCAGATTTCATTTGACGGTGGTCGTCGCGACGCCGGCTAGCGGCCGTGTTCCCTGCACGCACGCATTGAAACGAGTCCACCACCGCGGGCGTTTCTCTGCTGGTGCTCTCGCCCGCGGGCACGGCGTTTCTTTCCAGGGTAATGTCGTGTGCGGTGAATCATTATTTATTTTTGTGTTTCACGCTGTCGGGTGTTCCGCGGACGAAACAGCGGGAAGAGAGCGAGGGTGCCGAGTCCGATGGTGAGAACGAGCGACACACGGGGAAGCGCGAGCGCAGAGACGAGCGCACGCATATACGTACACGCATATACCAGCGCACGCATATACGTACACGCAGTAACGCCGGGTAAAAAAGAGCGCGGTGGGACGCGGGTGCGGAGGTGACGCGCGAACGCGGACCCGTCAAGAGAGCAACAAAGAGACGGGCACGGACTGACAGACGGAGATGGAGTATAGCGAGCAAGGGGGAAAGGGCGAAAAAGGGGGCGAAAGTCTCAGTGTGTGTACGTGCGGCTGTGGGGAAGAGAGGATGCTTCGGCGAGCGTCGCTCGAGTAATTATTACGGATTTTCCGGATCTAATTCTCCGGACGGTAACACGACACAATTCACTCACGCAGATTGCGCACGAGAGGATGTAAATTCCTGTCAGTCGGACGGTCCATTTCATCTCCTCTTTTTCGTCGGCTCCTAACCGACACCGAGGTCGACGCTGGACGATTATTCGGTTTTCCACTTTCTCCTCTGCTCCCACCTCCGGCCCCCACCCACAAGCCGCTCCGACTCTGTCTGACTTCCGTCGATGCTCTCTTTCGCCCTCGTACTCTCTCTCTCTCCATCCTTCTTCCCTCTTTCTCTCTCTCTCTCTCTCTCTCTCTCTCACTCTCACCCTCTTTCTCCCTTTCTCCTCCTCCTCCATCTCTCTCGCTCTCTTTTTCCTTTTTCTTTCTCTCGCTCGCACTCCCTTTCACCCTTTTTCCTTCCGCGCGTTCTCACTCTCACTCCCCTCCACCCGTTTCCCTTCTTCGCTCCGCGCCCGCGATCCTCCGTTTCACTCGCCACCCCGTTCTCGGCTTTTAACCGCGATTACGGGTATCTCGAGTAGGCCTCTCGAGATCGAAGTAAAGGTGATTCGTGTTTCCTCGTCCGCTGATTTCCTTCGTGCTCGGAATTCAAGGTTACCGGCCCGCCGCGGCCCCTGAATATTACCTGAATTCCCTCCTAATAGAATTTCGGGCTTCATCAGCGACCCTCTCTTCTCTCGCCTCGGTCCTTTTTTCTCTCCCGTCCCATCCTCCTCTTCTTTAATCGCTCCTTCCGTTTCGCCGTTTTTATTCCGATCGTTTCCACGAGGCTTTTCAGCGCGAGCTAAAGCCGCGGGATCCCGCGCTGATCTTACTCGACTCCCACTTCGCCACGTATCAGTTACCGCGACTTTCAGACAGTTACGAGTCGATTTATGGTAAAAGTATCTGTTATGGAACGCTGCTCGGCTATGACAGCTGCTTGAGGTAGAGCAGCGTAAGTAATATAATTAACCATCGCATGACGGACAATAACGGACGGTGACAGGGTCTACTTATTTATTCATTTTTTAATTATTGCTAATATTGTTATAATGACACGTGGCTATTTCTTTATCTATAATAAGCAATTTATCATGTTTTCTTGCATGACTTTACACTTCCTTACAAACGGGTCGCCGTAGACACGGCCGTTGTCATGCGAGGATTAAAAATAGATAGAACATAGGGAAGTGGATGTAAAAAATTATGCGCCTAGTTTCGAACATCGTTCTTTATAAATTCATTCGTGAAATATTGTTTATGTTTTTCACTGAACCGATTTATGGAACAAATGGCATTGGTTTTTCATTTTTAATGATCCTATTTTGAAACAGGCATTTCAAGATATTTGTTTAATGTAGATGTATCAAATTATTCAAACAGCTCCGTTTTCTTATAGAAGATACAGACAAATTCTGACTGGTTAATATATATTTAACACGGAAAAATAAAATTTAGGACACGGTATAAGAAGCATGCAATTAACAATATCATATTTATCTGATGCTAAATATACATAACGTATATGTATTAGTACCTTATTTGCTATAATCTTATTACTGGATTTTTCAACGATCGCACTGAACTAAATAACTAAACAGTTTCAGCCATTTTCTATCAAATAATGATCCTAAAAGACGTCATAACGCTCTCGTTCTTGTTGTGCTACATGTTGGTCTATACTAAAATTATTACTGTTGATAAAATGCATCGAATCCACTTTAGCTGTAAATTGTAGTCTTTTGAAATATATGAAATAATCATATACAAAACGATTTATTATATAGGTTAATAAACATCACATCTGGCACTTTAATTAAGTAACTGCACTATCTGAATATTCATGTCGCTCTGCTTGGCCCGGATAATCGAGGTTCCACTGCAGCATAGCTATCTGATTTTTATTACAATTTCTTTCACAATCTGCGTCTTTTCTCCATCCAGATGCATACAAATAACCCGCTAAGCGTACAGAAATTTGCATAGCGATCTGCGATAAATTGGCTCGATCTAATTACCAAGGAAACGTTCTCACTGTATAGATCGCACTTTCCACAAAACGCCGAGAAACGATTATCATTAACCGAAAGATTATCAGCGATATTTTCCGCGGCGACTAAAACGCAATATGATTGAAAGTCTTCTGGACGGATAACAGACTAATTACGTGTTATTAGTAATGCAGCCTCGATTTGTGGATCAATCTATCCACATTATATACCGCATGCTCGATATCTCGGAATTCTCACGCGGTTTCTTAACTAGCTTGCAGCATTTCATTGAAATCAGTCCGTCCGAGAGCCGTGGAAACGGGAATGAACGAGTAAGTATATGCTGCCAGTTGATCTATCATTAGGAATACCGAGAACAGCTAATCACCAGTTGGGCCAATTTCTCTGACCCCTGCCACTCTCCTCGTCCACGAGCATTCGGAACGGATCGTGCCTGATGCTGCCGGAGAGACGCGCCCCGTGCACTTAAAATTCCAGGCGTCGCTTTTTCTCTGTCCGTCGCACCGGGTTTTACCTCCAATCTCGAATTTCACTCGATCGCCTCTCACCGAGGCTACTGAAAATCTGATCCAAAGCTGTCTGGCCGAACAATCCGACCCAGAAATCGCGCGTTCCGTTTCCTGTCGTGCAACACGTTGCTTCTCATAATCGGACGCTGGCGAAGCTCATTAAGGACCGTTGAAATCGGTCATTAATTATTAGTCGGACTTCGAACGAAAATATTTATTGTTTGCTGTAACGCGCGATATTTTTCCTTTTTTTCGTTGGTTATAATTAGAGGATTTGATGCATTTAAGGCAAAACTGGGTAGTTACAATTTAAGACAGCGTAAAAATCAGTTTAAAACGTCAATGTTTCTTGTTCTTATTTTGCATAAATATCCGCGGTCTAGTATCTTCATTTAAGCCTCCGGGTTTTAATTTGAGAAATAATATAGTTGAGTAGCACTATATTGATCCGTCAGATTATGACGTACCGATACTACTTCTTGCGATAGTACAAGCCACGGGAACTTGACGCCGACTCACTTTCTCTTGTTTTCACGAATTCCGATTCCCTTAGCAAAATAGAACACTGCACGCGAGATAATAGTTTACAGTCTAAGCCAATTGCAGTTATTAATGCTCTCGGTAATACTAATAAAGCAAAACTAATATAGCTGCGTTTTCGGTCCCCCAGAATTTCTGCATTTCCGTGTCACGACTGCGCCCGGTGAAATAGATTGCTCTAACTTTTCAGGGACTGAAACAACGAGGCAGAAAAGCCCATAAATAATCTGGATTGCCTGACGGGTAATTGTTCGAGTGCCGGTATCGTGGAATCGACACGAGCCTAGCATTCCGCGTAACACTTTCTGTCGGTTCGAGTATCTCATCAGGCCGAGCAACCAAAACGGAAGGAAAAGAAGTGCGAAGGGGTGACAACGAAAAAGAAGAAAAGGAGTGCACCGCGGCAGAACAATATCTGTCGGTCGGCGCGATAACTCGCGTGACGCCTAATTAAATGTTCTCCGCTGAAAACATCACATTCAGCTGGCTAGAACGATCTAGATATCAGGCACCGTGTCACCGTCGCATGCGACCAGCCACGCACAAGCACACACCGTTCTCGGAGACGGGCGTGTGAGTGGTCATTAAGGATGCCGGGGGCCACTAATCGTCATCAGAGACGTATTCACCGACGACTTCGTACGCAGAAAATATAAAATTGCCCCTGCGCGTCGGTCAATAGGCATAATGATTATTTTCCGCGGTATAATGAGCGCTAGTCTCCCTCCTCCACGCCCGCGCGCCACTGTCGCTGGATTACGTCTCCGTGTACGAGGGATAATAAAGGATTCCAGGTCAATAGCGATGTAATGAGGCACCTGGCCGCATCATATAGCGTCGCATCGCGGCGATGGCGATGCGAAGGCTTGGCTTCTCGCGACAATTCATAATTTGTTGCGGCCAAGTAGAATGAGACGTTCTGCGATCAGACTCGTTCGCCTTCGTAAATACAGAATTATGCGGA
The DNA here is from genome assembly GCA_028455555.1 of Augochlorella aurata. Classification (NCBI taxonomy): domain Eukaryota; kingdom Metazoa; phylum Arthropoda; class Insecta; order Hymenoptera; family Halictidae; genus Augochlorella; species Augochlorella aurata. The sequence goes on from CM052165.1 coordinate 2,287,402, forward strand.
ATTATGCGGAAGATGGTTTTGCTTCCGATGTTGGATCTCATGGATTTCGTGGCAGAGTTGGGAAAAATTTTATTCGGATAAAAGACAAAGTCTAATTTATTTAGATATAAAATTTATTTAGATATAAATCTGTTCGGATAAGAATTCATTCGAGTAAGAATTCGTCCAATAAAAATTCATTCCAATAAAAATTAATTCGAATAAGATTTTATTTGAATAAGAATTTATTCGTACAAGAATTCATTCAGAAAATAGTCGATTTCAATGAAAATAATAAAATACAATATTCCACATTACTTTTTACAATTAACTTCTTTTTAAAATATTGCATCACCGGTGTCATCATCATTAGTGTAACGATAAATCACATAAATATATTCTTATAAAATTACGCAAAAACAATCAGCAATTATTTACATTATTATTCGATCGATAGAGATTGATAGAAATCGATATTCATACATATTATAATTTATTATTCGAATACAGAATTGTTCGAATAAATTGATAGAATAATTTATAAAGAATACTGAAAAATCGTTATTTGAATAAAATATTTGACTAGAAACAATTCATGGGAGTAATTATTTCGGACAAATATTTCTACGAGTCAATTGGAACGATGCCTAACTCTAGTCTTTATATGTAGAATCGAACAAAAACATTAATGTAAAAAGGTTTTAATAATCGTTATTTTATTATATAAACGTTTGATCCCTGGAAGCGTTCATTCATTGGACAGGACATCCTAATCTATTCCCAGCCCTAACCAAACCGCAAATGAGAAAGAATCGTCGGAAGAAAAATCAACTCGTCTGTGTTACGAGAGAGTCAGAGAAACGAAAAAGCCAGGTAGCATGGCGCGTCATCGGCAGTATCAATAGACGGCCCGCCATTGGTCGGAACGTTTTCAGCAGCGCGTCGAATTTTTACGAGGGCCCTGGTTATTCGTTCGATCGCGAGCCGTTCGCCAGCGATTTTGCTTGCGCATATTCATTAACGGCGCGGATAATTTATTTGGCCGGGGATAAAAACATTTTTCGGTGGAAAAAGTGCGGCGCGAGGCGGGCCGCGACGGGTCCACGCTTCGGTGGGGAGGGACGCACGCGTGACGAGAATTCCCAGTTTTTGTCCGGGTAATAATGAGAATGCGTGTATTTAATTTTGCGCCGGATTAATTCGATTCGGTCGCGAGGAGAGAGTCAGCGCTCGTTCGAGGAACACTCTCTGCCCTCCGTCCTCGCCCCGGGCTATAGTTTCCACATTTTTATTTGTCTCTTTTGTTCCCGCGGCCGTCCCGCGCCACTGGGAAAATTGAATTCGACATCGGGAACGGTTTTATGCGGGCGAATTAAGGCGGCCGAACCTAGCGCCGCATAAAAATAGCATCATAAACGTCACCGTATTTTCGGCCGTTTCCGGTCCGCTGATTCAATGACTTCCACGCCGGACAGAGACAGAAACAGAGGCGGCGGGCCGGGATCGATGGAGAGCGGGTTCGCGGGGACGACTCTCAATTATGTTAATTAATTTTTAAAGCGATCCTCGCCACTCCGCTGATGCTTATTCCGCAGCCGTGAATTATGGAGTCTTCCGCGTGTCGACGGTCACGGTTAACCCCCATATGATACCCAGGAGCAAAGATTTCTCTATGACTTTTTTGGTTAGTCACGAATCGACTGCGGATTTGATGCATTTATAACAAAAATGAGTAGGTGGTATTTTATAAGCAATGAAAATATTATTTGATAACGTCTATGTACTAATTTCAGCTCACTGAAATTATTTTACTACTTACTAAAAAATTTAAAAACGCTACCGTATTACGTTCAAATCATCAAAAAGGAAATAGTTGTATATAGAACTCTTGTCTCTAGCAACTGTCGCAGACAATATTGATTCTGCATAATCCACAGTCGAACGATAAATAAAATATAGGTATGAATTAATTGATAACGGAAGTGTTCGAATAATCATAATGATAGATAAATCCGAACTTGTCTGTAACACAGGAAGCAGAATGATACAAATTTAATAATCTCAACCAAATAAAACGGTCGAAGAGTAACGTACACTGTGTCTGGACATAAGTGTTTTCCGATCGAAGCAGACCAAGTTAAATGTTAACAATTTTTGAACGAAATTTAAAATTACAGTGAAGAATTTTGCATGAACTGTATTACAAATTGGCAGGGCTGGGGAAAAATAGATATTTAAAATAATAAATAGACTGTAAATATTTTTATCTTCTCATGTAATACAAAATTTGGCAAACAATCTTTTCTGGAAATGATAATTACATATCGAATTAGCATTTCCAATATATTTAACGTTTACTTCTTTATAAGTTTATTTGCCAAGTTCTGTGTTACTTGAAAAGATAAAAATATTCATAAAAATATTAAAAATCTATTTCTCCCGAGCCCTGTAAATTGATTAATAATTATCAGCACGAAATTCGTGTAAATCTTCGCAGTGGTTTTCGAAATTTCCGCGAACCAGTCAGGGTATTAAGTAACAGCGGATGTCATTCCGTATAATTTACTCGCATAATGCCGGGCCCGCAAATTGAATCGTTAGGACTAACCGCATCGAAATAAATGGCGAGGTCGCAATTTAATAAGGACCAGTCACCATCTTCCGGTGATTAATTCTTGCTAAAAAGTTCCAGCAACTTTACAGACTCCTTTCTCATGGATCCTAACTTCTCGGAGTCATTCTCACCGACCGCCATCCCCTCGCCCAACGGGCGAAGTAAACTTTCGACCCCCTCCAGCGAACTTTCTTTCCCGTAAAACAGCCGGCAACGACATCGCCGGCTGTGTATCTAAGACCATCGACACCTAATGTATTTAATTTCCAATTAGCCCCGGCATAATTCGATCGATATTTCGTGGGCATTGAATCCGGCTCGCCGTCTCCGTTGCCTCCACTTTCGCCCACGACTTTTCATCCCCTCGTTCTTCCCGTGCAAATCACATTCAGCTCAATCACAAACAAAATGACCGATAATGATTCTGGTAACGTCGTTTGTGCATTTGTTTGAATAGTTCGTCTGAAAAATCGATTTAAGTCTGGAAGAAACAATTCTTACGAATTAATCGGCAGTCGGACGTTTATATCAAAAGTATGCATGACAGTTTGTATAAATTTATCGCTGTTAGATCATCTGGAAAACTAGAATCGATATTTAAAAAATACGATTTATAAATTCTAAGAATTTCTAGTAAAAATCAATTTTGGTCTACGGCATATAATTTGAAGACGAAATCGAGAACTGTCTTTTGAATATCGATTTAAAAAGACAATTTCGAGAAATAAATTGGTTTAAATATTTCACGGAAAAATTAATTCGAGCCTGAGGAAAACAATTTACTAGAAAAATTAATTTAAACAAATAAATTAACATCAGTTTAGAAGTTTCTCTGAAGAATCAATTTACGTTTGCAAGAAAATTTAAAGAATCGTCAGAAAATGGTTTCTCATTCGACTTAGAAAGATATTAATTATTAAAATACGTCTTCGCACTGAAGAACGAGAAAATAATGAACGAAGTATTGTAACTATTAATTTCGAAGAGGTGTTTCGATCCTGGAAGATTGAAAAGCGGCAGAAATAATTGTCGGATGCCACCGTTCGCTGTTGGGACCATGTAGAAGCCATCAAAGAGAAGAATGCCGTTGAATAACAAGGACGGAGCCTGCAAAGGATCAACGAGTGAATTCGTGTTTTCTTGAATCATTGCTGTAGCGTCGGTTCCAGTAATCAATTCCTGGTTCCTTCCGTGACGTTGGTCACAAGACGACGACGATCTGTGAAACAATGGGAAGCGAAGGGTGGGTCGAGACGATATCGTGTGCTCCTCGAGTCTCTATCTAGCCGGTTCTATCTTTTATTAGCATCCCGTAGAAGCTATTCCGTGGCCCTTTCTCTATCGGCGAACCTATCCAGGCAGTTTCTCTCGAGTCCCGGGCGTTTCGCAGCCAAGTAGGAGTACCAGAAGTGCGTATTTACGAGCGTTCCCGTCCATAAAGCAACCTCGCGCCTGATTTTGATACATTCTCCACTCGCAGCACTATCTCACGCGCGAATACGACCTACGTAGCCCATACACTTGGGATTTATGGTGATGCCGCGGAAGTACCGCGATAGTTCTGTTTTCTGGGTATTCCGGATTTTTTAATTCCCCCATGGCTACTAGTCGGTTGTCTCACGATACTGATTTTACGCGCCGGCCCCGTCCTCTGGCAGAGAAACTCCGTCCATTCCTTGGGAGAATGTTGCACACTTTGTTCTCACTACCAATATTTGATTTACGCTATTTCTATTAAGAATACACGATTGGTATATTTTGAAGATATTTTTCCTTCAAGTGGCTAAAATTATAAATTTTTACCACACACTTTTCTCTTAAATAACTTTAATAAAACTTTTTTCAGATGCTCTTATTTCATATAATTTCAATTAAACATTTTCCCAAATGCATTTGTTTTATATAACTTCGATAGAAAGTGTTAGTCACGTGCATTTATTTTATATAACTTTAATAGAGTGTTTTCGTTACATGTTTTTGTTTTAAGTGTCTTCAATAGAACATTTTTTTCTGATCTTTCTATTTTACGTAACTATAACGAACTGTTGTTTTCACATGCTTTTATTTAATAGAACTTCGATAGAACGCTTCTTCAAAATATTTCTATTTTATGTAACTATGATAAAAATTTTTTTGTCACAACCATTGTTTTCGCATGCTTTTATTTAATAGAACTCCGATAGAACGCTGCTTTCAAATATGTCATGTTACTACAAAAGAAAATTTTGTTGCCAAATGCTTTTATTTTATATAACTTCGACAGAACGTTTCTCTCAGATGTTTCTATTTTATCTTTAATAGAAGCTCATTATTTTCTGGTTGTGTATATAAAACAATAAATTGAGGAAGACTAACCTGACAAATCGAAATAAAACTAAGCGATGCAAAATGGATTACTGAATATAAAAAATGATCAATAACCATAGGAAAATATGTAAAATCGTAGAAATATAGATCGATTTTCAAAGAAAAAATCCTGAGAGATTAAAATTGAAAGCACGCGATGCAAAATGTGTTGCTGCACGTTGAAAATCGTCAATAACTATACAAAAATATAAAAAATCGTAGAAGAAAATCCTGCACAATTATATGGTTCCAGGAGGATTTTCGAAAAGGCCAACCTGAGAGGTCCACAAAAGACACCGGAAGCCATAGAAAAACGTGAAAAATCAGAGAAAAATATTCCCCATTCGCTTTCGAAATCAGTTGCAAAATATTAAAAGCTTAAAATAACAAAAACGTAAAAAATCGCGAAGAGTAAGCAGCCTGGCAAATTAAACTGCAAACTGATTTCAGAGTCTATTTCGAAGCACTAAAAATTTTAAATAATCAGACGGAAATGTCAAGAAGCATAGAGAAAGATAGCTCTATCCAGTAACGGGATTAAATGAGGATATTTGAGAAGGTTTCGTAGAAACTGTGGGACGCTGGATCGCGAATGGGGTAGCCAGGATCGCTGAGGTGCAGGTCGTGGGTGGAATAAGGCTAAAACAAAGAAGGATATCGCGTCATGCGGGGAGAAAAATGTATTATTAAAATATACATTTAGGCGTCGGCGGAATAATGACGTGAGAGCTCGATTATGCCGGAATAAATGTATGGGGAACGCGGAGAAGGGCGATACTGGTATTGGGCGGTGGTGTACACTGGGCAAGGGGCATTCGTCCGGTGCCTGCGCGGATATATAAGCGTCTCTGCATATCGTAATCACAATATTATGCTGAAATTGGGAGGGCCGAGTTTCCCATTTCTATTTTAATGGCTTCGGGGATTTCAAACGGGTCTGAGCCAAGCGTCGCGTAATAACTTGTATCCCCTCCCAACGGCCCGGGAAAAAAATATCGAAAGGCCCTGGGACTCGGTTTACGATTCTCGTTTTTCATTCGGAGTATTTTATTAAACCTTCCCGCGCTGGGGAATGAAACGTTAAGCTATGCACTGGGTGTTTCCGAATTCCGTGTAGGTGCAGTCGCTCCGCTACCGAATCGTAAAACACGGGGAAAGCACGAAAACCGTTTCGACACCCGCCCCGACACCGTTCCCTTCTCCTTCCGCGAAAGTTCGCGAATTCAGACCGGTAACCGGGCACGAATTATGCGAGCCGCCGACATTAGCATAATGGATGTCGCGATTATGCTCGTAATTGCGCAACTTGCGAGTTATTCCGATCTGAACTCGGTCATTATTGCCCCCGAGGAAAATCGAGCGGTCCGCGACCACCGTTTTTCTCAAATGCTGCGAAACACGGCCTGGAACTGTTGCTCTATAGTAAAAACTTTATGTTAGTTTACTCGCGGAAGCCTCATTTCACACTTTCTAACTAACAGTTTTACTGCGTATGTTGCACCATGGATATTTTATTACATGATCTGGAGTAGGCGAGGTTAGGTTTTCGTCTTACAGGTGCACGGATTTTTCTGTACTCGGATATGTTTATTATGAGGGTATTCTGTTGCTTGTTTGCTTTAGATTTTAAGAGTAAATTAATAGAATTTAAACAAACGTAACATATATTCTAGATATTTCTCTACACTAACTATACACAATAATATACAGAATTCTTGGTTATTTAATCGGTTGATTTTTTAAAGAATGATTGATTTTGACAATGCATCCGGGATTCTGTCGATGTTGCAAAAATTTAGCTGTATATAAAAACATAGACTACGCAATTCATTAATTGATTGGTATTTTAAGAATAATATATTTTAATGACGCAGGCCTCCAAAATTGTTTTAGTGTTGTAGGAATTTAGCTATACACAAAAATATATATCACCCGGTTATTAATTGTTTGATATTTTAAAACTATTATAAATCGATGACTGAGATTTTTGGAATTATTTCAACATTGTACAACAACTTACGTACCAAACTATATAACGCCCAGCCAATTAATTAGTTGATATATCAAGAGTAGTATACATTGATTACTCAAACTTTTGAAATTGTTTTAGTATTTCACGAATTTGAATGCACAATAAAATATAGAGTTGCCAATTACGAATTGGTTAATATTTTAAGAAAAGCGTACTTTTATGCCATTTCACGTTTATATTTAATTGCTTTTTCGGCGCGTGTTCCTTGAGAACCCTCGCTTTCGGATATTTCAAGTTGAATAAAATTTTGATTGTGACATCGGAATGCCCCCACAAATATTCCCTTCGAAATGTTTTATGCAAAACTGTTTGCAGTCGCGAGCCCGCAGTCAAAGAACAAAAAATTCCCGCGGAGCGAACTGTTGTCGCGCGACGCATCAAATTAATACGTTCCTCGGGACTTTTATATCGCCGCGTAACCATATAATTTTCACAAATCCACCGGAAAAATGTAAATCGCGATTGTTGAGATTTTCATCATGCAGCAGCGGCCGGGAGAGCTAGCTAACAAGAACGACTTTATGCGGATAATCAATTCGTTTTTTCCGACCCTTTACTGTGAAAACCGGTTTCGTCGCTGTGTCTGAATTATCTGTGGAACGTCTCTTTCCGTTACCCTGTGGTAATTAATAGATTTTATGCGAAATAAAAATTGCCTGCATCGATTGCAAAACGTAGGAGCCTTGTGCAATCTTGATTCTCCCTTAAATGATTTTAATAAGCTGTAATTAATATACCAATATTTTTAGTCGCTTTTAAACTATACATTATTCTACGTTTCACCTATACATTTTTCTCATAAATGCGTACGGTTCGTAGTCTAGTAATTGGAAGATTTCGCGTATTTTTTAGGGTTGTTCGGACTGATCGGGTTAATCGCGTTATGTACTGCGAATTGGATAGTTGAATTTTATGGAAGGGTCGCGAGATTGTTCTTTTCAGGTTGCACTATGATTTCAGCGGGTTTGATGGTCGTGGGACGAGTGAAAAACACGTGATCCCGTTATGCACGGACAATCATCTTGCTGAGCCCCTGGGGGCAATCATCCGCAAGGTGTATTCGAGTCAAGGGTACGTTAACGATTCTCTGAAACGTTTCCCCGAGCGTTTCCCACCCGACTCGAGCCTGGAATTCCCTTACGAGCGGTAGAAACAGTTACACCCTCTGCTGGAAACTGCTGATCGATATCCACTGATCGAACTTCCTTTCCCATTGTTTGTTACTTTGCAAATTCCGACGATACTATCTTCACCTGTCCCTCGAAAACTCGTTTACTGGCTATTCAAGTCCAGTTCAAGTCCGAACAATATTTACATTGCATTATACTTCAGGATAAAAATTGAAACGCATCTCGATAATTGAACAGCTCTTCGCCGAAGTTCGTCCAACATCCCTATCTTCGAGATTTTCAAACTCGAGCATGCAAATAAAAAATTTAGTATACCGCAAGCGTCTCTCTAATGATTAACGTATATTTTTACCTTTTTCAGTTATTATGCAATCTCTTTTTATGTATTCTTTCTGTGTACTATCTTTGATCAACTTAATTTTTACCTTTGTCATGGCTATTAACTGTACGCAATAAATAACAAAAATTACGGTAGTAGCGCAGTGCATGTTTTATTAATTTTACGACGACTGTCCTTTTACAGTGCGCTGTAATTATTTCTATAATTATACATGACATTTGATACAGTCGTTTAGTTTTTCATGGATCTGTAATAGAAATCGAATAACGGAAGGTACTATTTTTCACCACCAGTCGTTAATTTATGAAAAGGAAACGTGGGCATAATTTCGACCCCTACAATAAGAGTTTTATTATGTTCATAAAACCGTACATGTTTTGCTAAACTTTATCAGAATATTCATTTTATTACACGAATCAGGAACTGCATCTGCGGTCGGTTATTACTGGATAGAGACCATATGGTAAAATCAAGATTATAATAAAATTTTACAATATATTCAAAGGAACGTGATAAGACTCCAAGCACGTGACATATAATTCAACCGAATTTTCTGCTCTATCAATTAACGTGTGCAATTTTGCATCGATGTTCGTATGTTCTCAGAAAAATTTCCAAAAATGAAATCAGGTAAACAATAAAAGACCGAACTTGTTTTGTAAACCACTATCAAAACCGTAACTTAAAAAACGCTTCGAAGCAAAAATCATCAAGAAATTACAGAATCATGACAAAGAAAATTCAACATTATTACATTATGTAATGTGTAAATTATCGTTATAAGCTCAGACAACAAATTTTAAAAACCCAAATATATTGTCTACCATCTAAAAACAATTCTAAGTATATCTGAAAGACGTAGAAAGAAATAGATTAAATATTTAAGATTAAAATGTTGCCATATCGTTCCCATTTCTAATTTTCGTCATAACTTCTGAACAAAGCATTTATGAACTTTCCGTTACACAATATTTTAGTCTTATTTTTATATATAGAACTCACTCCCAAAGTATATACGGAAAACTGCAGGACTCCTGTATATTCTCTGAATAAAATGATTGAATTACCGTCCGATTTAGTTCGAATTAACGTTACGATTTTCTCGCGACTCCTTTCCAAAATTTTAGAAATGGGTGAAATTGGCGGGACCCGAGACCTTAGTGTTAAAATGGACACACGAACGCGAGGAAAAACTGTAACAGTTGGTCGACGGGTCGCGTTTATGGTGTCCGCGTTAGAAACGGAAAGGGAGAAAGAACGCGGCTGGAAGTTGATGTCGGGTCACGAAACAGTCGGCTTGTCACAAGGACAGAAGCAAGCGGCATGAAAGCGCAGGGAGCAGCAAGGTGTTAGTCCGCACGGAATTTCCTACGCTTGATGCCGGATACGAGGCTTAATTGCACCGCCACACAATGTAAATATTCCGCGTCAGTTAACCGGCCGCGTCCACGCACGGGCACACACGCCGCGGCGGCCGGTTCGCAATATAGAGGACACGCGTGTGCGGGCCACGCACGCGTGTGAATGAAACCGACCACTCTGTCATCTACGGTAATGCCGGTGTGTCATCGCTCACTAGCGCGTTATCGTCCACAATGAATCCTTGCAAACCGGCCTTTTTATTCCTCCCTACGCACGTATCTGAGCAAACAGCGTAATATAGATGATTGCGCGCGGCCCGTGCCGATGACAAACACTAAAAATACGATGATGTAGGGCGCGGGACGACTGATAAGCCGCACCGCGGACCGCAAGATCGGACCACTGCATATTTCACGGGGAAACTATGCGACCGATGTCCCGTCGATATATTACCGTTTATTTTGCGGTTACGGATCGGCCAAATTTGATTAGAATTTATGCCAGCCGATTCCACGATCGACATACAATACCGGCTTTTTAAGATCGTTAACGCTGCGCACGCCGTACTGTCCTGTCCAAATAACTCATTCCCGTCGCTTATACCACTGGCCGGCGAAATTCGTTCAAGATTTTAGGCGGATTTTATCAAGGTGCTGTTAAAAGTATCTCGATGCTTCTTCCAAAAGTACGACAAATTCTAACGTCACTTGAAACGTTGGAAAATTTTTCTTACGATTAATTCTCCTATGAATTTGAAGATCGAAGCTTCCTCTTCACAATGACACCGTAAATTTTAACTTGCGATTTTTTGTAACTACTTTATAAAACAAATTAAGAGACCAGATCAATTGTGTGTAGGTTTACTGTGAAGTCGATGGTGCATTTTTCGTTCAAAATTTCTCAAACCGACTAAAAACGAATTCTATGTCAAATTTCAAGGAGTGGTTGGAAAGACGAAGCTTTAAGCTTTGATTCTATGGTATAGTAAGATGCGACAAGAATTTTGTAAACTTTTCAGAAATGTTTCAATTTTTTAGACAAAACCTGTCTTCAAAGATGACAAGAATTCAAAATTCGTGAGTGACAATTTTTCATTGTTCTACATTTTTCTACAGCAAAATGTCCACTTAGTATAATGTTCTTTTATGGCACATATTGCTTTATTCTGATCTGAAAACAGCATCTTTCTCAAACACGCTTTGCGAGGTTCAAGCAAATGAAACATCCGTCCTCTCTATTGCAGATTTCTATCGTATAGATTCCGAGGCAAAGTTTGAGATTGCACAGCGACATTAAATAATCGGAGGAAGCGAATATATTAAATAAGCAGAATAAGCAATTACTAGAGATAACACTGTAATTCGAAGATGTATTGAAGCCAAGTTTCGATTGTCCAGGGTCCTCGAGCAATTCCTCGGCGAAATATTCGAATCAACACGGATTGGGAACCAGCGAGCCACGAATTTCTCTTTTCCTTCCGCGATATATCGATAGGGAAGCGCAAACAGTGTGCACGGCGACCCAGCCGAAGGAACTTCCTAATCCCTGTGGCCGGCTAACATTCAAACCCACGGCAGAGCTCACCGAACCGATAGTTACACCTCCGCGCCGAGATACAGGTAAATGCCTGTTTACAGATATCGGGGCAAACATTAATACGAAGTAGCTTCCGAGTCGGGCTCCAGGATTATGTTATTCTTGGACGAAAGAACCTCTGGTGACTTTCTACCGAAATTCATTCCGGAAACAGCGCGACTATTATAGTCTTCAGGTAAACTTCCGAGAACGATCGTGCTCCAATCTGGTTAAAATTTTGCAAATTGTCTAGAAACATAATTAATTTAGAGTAAATGAAACGAATTATGAAAGCTTGCGTCAAAGTCAATTTTGGTTCCCAATTTAAAAAATTTAGTTAATACTGAAAATTTATATCAAAAGTTTACTATCAATTTAAGTTTACAAGAAAGTAGTTTATATAATTGTCTGAAAAATCAATATTAGTCTGCAGGACAGAATTTATAGAATTTAATTGATAAAGTCTACGTTCATTCAAGTAGCCAGAAATATTTCTTGCAGTGATCATTTTTTCCAAAGAGAAACCTAATTTGCAAAGTTTCAAACTTAGTCGAGAAATTGTTCGACACGGTGAAAATAATTTTATCGTCACCTTGGATACGAACGAGGCTAGCAACGCATTCTAATAGTGCCGTTATGGAAATCGAAGTTTCAAGGCGCAGTGATCGGTAGATTAACTTCTCGGAAATGTCCTTTTGTCAGAGTGTTAACTTCACACGGTATCCAGTATGCAGAAGTATATAATGCATTGTACGACAGTGTACGTGTTTTCTGGCCGGTTCGTATTACATAAATGAATTTTTAAAGTCCTGAATTTACATGCTAATTAATGGATTGTGAAGATCGATTTTTCCTTTGGCGCACCTTCGTTCCTGACTTTTTAATGAATTAATGGATTTTATTTTAATCAATGAGTTTTAATATCGACGCTGCTTTATTAAATTGGGATGAGAAGAACGCGGCTCTCTTTTGTGGACATTGTACTGTTTGTACTAGCAGCAAAAATATGTAAAGTCATTTTCGTGTCAGTCTAATTCTCTGAGCTTTTGGCGTGCCAGTTAATTATCCCCTTAGGGTACACTTTCTGGCTAGCATATTTTACACGGAGGAATATTTTTTAATAAAAATCCGTTGATATATTCTATAATATACTTGAGCAACAAACATATTCAATTTTCAATTCAAATTCGAATCAATTACACATTTAGTATGATGCTAGAGTAGTCAAGGTTTCCAACGTTAAGGTGGAGGAAATTTAGGGGATGATGTTGAATGTTGAATCTTTTCATCATGTTGGCGATAAGCAATTTCAACTAATAAATAACACTAATTCTAGAATTCAAGGATGAAATAAATTCTCAGCATTTAGATCAATTTCTCCAATCACAGTTGAGCTCTAGATGACAATGGGGATCGAAAATTTCTACGAGACGGTAGCAATATTTAAACGATTTCCACGATCGACTACACCGTGGAGCAGGATTCGGGGGCAGTTTGCAATCAACGGACCAATTTCTTACCGGTCAGTTTCCACCCTAGGAGCCAGGAGGGTGGGGGTTGAAGAGCAGAGATGAAGGATCGGCGCTTGCGGTCGTCAAGGTGGAAAACGGGTGGGTGGTACCCGGGCACACACGTACAGTATCATCCCTTTCAACCCCGTACTTAGGGTGACCATCTCATTTATATAGTAAAACAGAGTCGCGCAATGGTGAAGCCGGGACCGGGAGTTGAGTTTGTTTGTCGAGCAAACGTTTGCCGACGACACCGCCGGACACTGGTGCCTAGCTAGCTCTGGCCCTTGGTACAAGTCTGTCCGAACCACTGAATGTAGGTCCAGAGGATGGCGGCAGAACGGAGGAGGGATTTAATACCATCTCCCAGGATGAACAGTGGTGGTCAAATAACTTCGCCAAGTGATTCCCTGCGACGGTATTAATGTGTCCAGTCCCTTCGGGCTTCTGCTTCATCTCGAAATGTCGATAATCTAAAGGCGGCACCACCTACAGCGTCATTAGGCTTGCTCTACACGAAATTATTCCCTTGGAACGACGATTTTCCATACTTACTAACCAACTCATCCGTTCAACTTGTCCACCCTTCCGAATTTCGGAAATTATTTTAGAATCTTCGTGCAATCGCGTCGCTGTTTATTTGGTTAGTTCAGATTTCATGGGAACTTTCGTCTGCGTTTATATAACGTCATAGATTTCTACTTATTGTTATTAATTTTCCGATATTTAATTCTGCATCTGCGAAAGAAATTTATTAGAGCGATATCTCTGAATTTGTTGTAAAATGACACGTCAATTATCATCGGTAGATTGACGATCTTTATATAGTTCCATCTGCGTTGGTTATTTTCTGAAAATTGAAATCCGCAAAAAATCTGCTCGTTTGATTAGAGGACTCATTGCACGAAAATTACACGAGAAATATTGTTATTCTGCGATAATGTAAATGCTGTTCTGTACTTCATTTTGGTAGAAAATTGGAAAAACTCATCCCAGCAGTCCTCGAAAAATACCTTGCATAAAATCGTGTGACAGTGTAGAAAATTCCTTGCACAAAGTTACACAAAATTGTATGAAACACCTTCTATAAAATTGTATAAAACATTGCCTTCTAAACTTTATGAAACACCTGTTACAACATTGTATGAGCTCTATCGTATAAAACTGTATAAAATTAAATAAAGTGACTTGTATAAAATTGTGCAGACAATAAAATTGTATGTAGCTTCTGCAAAATTCGATGCGATATATCGTACAAAATCACCTACAAGATTTACCATAAAATTCCATAAAAAGACTTGCGTAAAATTCAACGAAGATCCTTGTAGAAAATTCTAGGACCTCGCACGAGCAATCACATCCGTACGAACCACCCCGCAGGAAATCACCCCCGCCCCAAATCTATCCGAGATCTCGATCCCGCCCGGCAATTAAGAGACCATCAGTTCCAATAAACCCGTAAGGAAACGCGATTGAATTCGGCCGCGCGAAAAAGCCCGTAGTCACCGATTCGCAATTACTATTAATTGCGAGTGTCCTCGCGAGTTCGTGGGCGGCATGGTAGCGCCGTGTGACGTCAATCCCAGGGAACAAACAGGTCTCGTCGCCGGGTCTGCTCGTGTATCCCTCAGCCGGACGAAGATTAAACGCGAATGACGCTCGCGATTTCAAGATTCCATTCGTCTTCCTCGAAGATCTAAACATCAAGGTCGTAAATCCATCAATAAATCCCAGCGCCCTGCTCCTCGCGGTGACCACATTTGCTTAGGGATAAGAAGCAAAGACAAGCACCGAGGGAGGGGTAGGTGTAAGTCTGTAGGGCAGTGAGGAATGGCTCGGTCTAGCGAGCCTTTAGCCCCGGCTTAGCATGTACTGGAAACACCATCCCCTATCCTTCGTGTCGGGGCCAAGTTATACCCGCAAACAGTCGTACATTAGTGCCTGCAGGAGTCCTGCAGGATTTATAAGGGGCGCCCGCGGGCGCGCAGAAGGCTGTGCGGCCGTCTCCCGATGGTTAAAACTAGAAGAGACGGGGACGGCAGAGTGCGGGGGCGGCTGCAACCCGAGAGATCGGTGTGCGGGACGTGAGAGAAGGTCAGACGACGACGGGCCCGGATCGAATCGGATCGTTCCGTGATACCGAGAATATTTCCATCGGACTCGCCCAGTTTACGAGCTCTGTCCAGAAAGTGTTCTTCTTTTCAACAAATCTTTGCATCCGTCTGTCTTTTTGAACAAACATCGTATTCACCATCCACCGTGAATCCTTGTGAATGCCTCCGACATATGGTGCAGCTTTGCTAACTTCCTCTTGATAATGACATGCATTTGTTGTAACCTCTAAACTCGTGCGCGTCGCATTCCATAATGACCGAACGCTTAGAGAATTTCTATCCCTACTAGATTATTAGACCCTGCGAAATGTAAAAAGAACAAATAAATAATAACTGGTAATAAAATAATAACAAAATGCAGACAAAATGTAATGTACAAAGTCGATTTAAAGTAGCATTCTTCATCAAAAGCTAAATACTTGGACAATTCTAAAACACTCATTCTATTGCTAACATACAATACTTTAGTGTTAGTCTAATTTATTTGTCCACTTTTTTGTAAAGTTAGGAGGCTAATATCCTGACCTCGTTCAACTAGCACCTGGTAGTGGTCTAGAATTTCATAACTAATAACGCCGGTGGTGAAACAGGCATCGACTAACTCACGATTCGATTCTTAGAGCCGCCCCGGTGACGCGTTGCCTCGCAAATCAAAAGAAAGCCTCGTCCACGAACCACTGGTTAGCCCTCGGCTGGTGGCGACGCCAAGAAACGAAAATGGATCCGCGGGTCTAGGGATGCGATCGCCAGTTGGAGAAGGATCGCGGAACGATCGTAGTCGGCATCGGGCTCCGAAACTCCGTGGAAACTCGCGCTCGTTGCCGAGGTTTAACGAGCAATTGGCAGCCAGTATAAACGGGCTAAACATCAGGGACGAGGTTGAACTCGGAGTCTCTAAGAGTTCCGTTCGGTACGTGAGCACGTCGCCAGAGGGTTGGATCGGCCGCGGAAACAAGATGGGGGCTCGGTCAAGGGGGTTGGTCAGCTTGAAGGGTGGTGGGTGGTGGTAGCCAGTGGTCAGCACACTTGGCCGACCCTACTTCGCTAACTAGTTTAATGATATATGTTGAGCTACAAGCGCCTTGATTAATCGTTAACTAATGTTGGACCTCGTAGTGCACCACCACCACCACCGCCAACGCCGCCGCCCGTTGCCACTACCACTATCACGGGCTAGCAGTAGCGGTAGCAACATCGTGCCCCGCCGGAGAGAGGCTGGCAGGGAGCTATGACGAGGACGAGAGGAGACGGAGAAAGGTCTACGGCCACCGCAGCAGTCCTTACCCTCGTCGGATCCATGGGACCCGGGCTCGAACGTGGCCAAACAGAAATCTAATCTCATTCAACGTGTAATTTGATTTACGACTCCGGCAGCTCGCGACCCGCTCGAGGACCGCAAGGAAAAAACGTATCGGCAGCCGGGACGAAAGAATGGTCCGAGTCGACGACGCAATTTCCCCGAGTGTCCACCGTCCTTAGGGGCGGAGGTGGGCGCAGCTCCGCAGGGCCACCGGCCGTACGCAAATTTACGTCTCGCGAGAGACGTCCCGAAACCCCTTCAGCCTTCCTCGAATTGAATTAACTCGGCGTCTTCCCCCGGCCGCTATTCCTGAGCTCCGCACGTGGAACATTGGTCATCCCTAATTCGCTTATGGCCCTCGATCAATTAAGTCGTCGGCCATTCGCGCAAATCCCGATGACCCTTCCAGACATCGCTGCGTCTACTGCGGGCACCACCAAGACACCGTGTTGCTCTGGGACCACACGCAAACGCGTTCGATTCGCCCCATAATGATTAGCGATGAACAACAGCTACCCTTTAAATGACTATATTGCTGTGAGTCATGCGTTGGGGGCGTTTACCGTAGGCTAAAATGGTGTTGCCATGTGGCAGATTTTATCTTTGATTTCGATGACCTTGCAGCTAAAATGATACCCTTTGGCTGTTCGATTGGCGAATGAAGT